>JAQSEB010000076.1:600000-1088156 GCA_030063045.1 Pratylenchus scribneri
AAAATTTGGTGTCCCTTCGCATTTCAGAGACGAATTGCAACATGCAAAGTTGCAAATGATGCGCAAAAGAAAAATATAGTTATTTGATCAAGTGAAGCCAAAAATTAATTCTGACTATTTTCTAGAAAGTTAATTCTGAATTCTTTCCGGAAAGTTTTAATTTCTTTCCGGAAAGTTTTAATTCTGATTTCTTTCCGGAAAGTTTTAATTCTGATTTCTTTCCGGAAAGTTTTAATTCTGATTTCTTTCCGGAAAGTTTTTTCTTTCCGGAAAGTTTTAATTCTGATTTCTTTCCGGAAAGTTTTAATTCTGATTTCTTTTCGGAAAGTTTTAATTCTGATTTCTTTCCGGAAAGTTTTAATTTCTTTCCGGAAAGTTTTAATTCTGATTTCTTTCCGGAAAGTTTTAATTCTGATTTCTTTCCGGAAAGTTTTAATTCTGATTTCTTTCCGGAAAGTTTTAATTCTGATTTCTTTCCGGAAAGTTTTTTCTTTCCGGAAAGTTTTAATTCTGATTTCTTTCCGGAAAGTTTTAATTCTGATTTCTTTCCGGAAAGTTTTAATTCTGATTTCTTTCCGGAAAGTTTTAATTCTGATTTCTTTCCGGAAAGTTTTAATTCTGATTTCTTTCTGGAAAGTTTTAATTCCGCCCATCTTCCGGAAACATTTAAATATGGAGGAAACGAAAAAACAGAAACAATTTTAAATTTCCAACAAATAAATTTCCCCCATTTAAACTTTTTCAGATTAAATAAAATATAAAAAAATGAAGCGTCGACATCCAGCTTCTTCGTCCTCCGATGATGCCCATCGGCATATTTCCTCGCCTCCTTCATCAGCAGCAATTTTACTTGGTCGAAATCAGCCACCTTCAATCGAGGATCGTTTCTTCCCAAAACCACCATCTACCATTCCCCAATTTTCGGCCCCATTTCTTCCAATTTTGCCATTCAATTTTCAAAGCCCAGAAAAGGTGAATTCCATTTTGAATAATTTCAAATTTTATTCACTTCTATTTTAGCCTCTTTGCACCGAAAATTTGCCATTTGCATCACAAAATCAACAACAACAGGATGCATTGAATCAATTCGCCCTTTTATTGGGGGCAATTGGCCAACAACAACAAAATGGGGCAACATTTGGAGGGCCAATGGGGGCAGTGAATGGATTGGATGGGGAATCTCGGAAAAGGACGGAAGAAAGAGGAGGCGAAGAAAGGGGGACAACGAACATTGGCCAACAACAAAATCAATCGAATGCGGGCCAAACCCAAGCAATTTTGCAGCAACAACAAAATGAGGTGGGATAAATAAAGAGGATTTATAATAGGTGGCGAAAAGGGTACCTAGGTCCTTTCTTTGGGACATAGCTAAGCTGGGAAATAACCAATTTGGGAAGGAGATATACCATTCAAAAGCCTTAAATGTCCTCTAAAAATGACTTAACTAATTTTGATAATTTAAAAAAATTTTGTAAAATAAGCGGTCTTTCTTCGGAAAATTAGGATTTATTACACTTAAAACATGTAGCCCCTTTTTTAAAGTTGAATTATAAATTTCAATAAATTTGTAGAGAAACTTTGATCTTTCAAATAGCATATCGCCTTTCCAGATAGGCCATTGCCTTATTTAGCCTTTTCATTTCTTTTTTTTTCTAATAAATGCGCTTTTCAATCCTTTTTAATTCCCCGCCGGACACATCAACAATTTTTCCTTTCACAAATTTTCGGATTCTTCTCATCCATTTTTCGAATAATTAGCATTTTGTTGGGCCCCGGCTGTCAGCTGCCAGCCTTCCTTTTCTTCCTTCAGGGGATGGCACTTTTATATTTTGCCCTTCTTCCGCCCATTAATTTTTTTTGTGTCTTTGAAATGTCCGAAATTGGCGGCATTTCCCCCGGAAAAAAATGAATTAAAAATGGATGTGGCATGTCCAATAAAAATTCATTTGTCCTCTAATGTGAATTTTCTTTCCCTTTTCTTATATTCTAATTTAAGGCGGCCGGCGCCTTTCACATTTTACAATGGGAAAATGGGATAAAAAGGCGGCATTTTCATAAAAATTCATTTATTTTTTGATGGATGCCATTGAAATTTGGATTGGAATGGGAAATGATGGGAAATAAAGGAATTCGATAGGGGAATAAATAAAAGGGAAAATATTTAATTTGGCATAAAAAACATTGAAAATGACCAAAATATTGTAAAAATGTATTGTTTTGGAATTTTATCTTATAAGCGCATCATTTGATTATATTTTGGTTTATGTTTAACAAATTCTAATTTAGATTTCAACCAAACATAATAGGTTTAAAAACGATTTAATCCCTTTAATTGTTGACCAAACCATAACAAATTATATACCATTCAATGCGTTTAGACCAGAGCTCTTTCAAATCCAATTTTGGGTATATTTGGTTTGTTAATGGAGGACAAACCCTGATTAAACCATTATAATTATTTTGGCTTTATATACTCTTTTTCCCGGTAATTCCAATGTTTTTGAGGCAAATTAAAAACAATCCATAAATATTATTCCATAATAATTCAGCAGGAGGCTGTGAATAATGCCAGTCCATCATCCTGTAATGGATTGGCAAATGGCATTGGCCCATCCTCTCTTTTTGAGCTGTTTGCCCTCATCCAACAGCAACAACAACAAATTGACCAACAATCGACACCAAATCATGCAGCTACATTTGATCAAATTCTTGGCCAATTGTTGGGATTGGATAGGAACATTGCTAATGGAAATGAAGGAGGAATGGCAGTGGGAGGATTAGTGCCGGAGGAAAATGGACAAACGGTACAGTAGATGGAATACCTATGAATGAATTTTTATTATTAGAATAATAAGAATATTATATGTGTTTGGTTGGATTTGAATTTGAATGGAGGAAAAAGGGGAATTGATATTATTGAACTGCTTGAACTACAGTTTTAGTTTTTATTTCAAAACTCAACGAGGCAATGACTAATTTAGGAAGAAAATATATCATTTTAAAGCGCTATATCTCTTCTATAAAGTGGCCTAAATTAATTTTTTTAGAATTCAAATTTTGAGACAACTATAAGTCTGGAAATAGGAATAACCTTAGTTCTTCCTTCTCACGGTAAATCCATCTTTTCTCCAAAATATAATGAATTTTAAAATATTCTAATTAAGCCACTTTATAAAGCAAATTCAGACCTTTTAAATGGTATATAACTTTCCAAGATTTTTTAATGCCTCGTTGAGATCTATGCCAAAAACCCATGGCAATTTGAAATCGTCCTATTTCATAAATTAATTTCGAATATTTTTGTAATTTTTGATTCCTTCCAGCCAGCCAATTGTCCACAAAATTCGGCAGAAATTACAGAGAAAAGACAAGAGGAAATTGACAAAACAATGAAGAGAAAAAATGGCTTCATTTTACCATCAAAATCACCAAATGAAAAAGCGGCCAGAAAGGGGGATGGTCCATTGGATTTGAGTGGCAGAAAAGTTTCTGAGGAAAATGGAAACGGGATTGAAGAAGGACAAAAATCTGAACGGTCTGCTGAACAACAACGAAAACAAAGTTGTTCATCCCCATTTCCTCCTCCTCCACCATCTGTTGGGCCAACACCCCATCAAATTGCGCAAATGTTGATGGCATCGGCGCCACATTTCCCAGCTGGAATGTTGCCATTGCCACCACAATTGCTTGGCCCAAATCCACAAATAGGCAATGCTACTGGTCAACCTCAACATTTTCCACCAAATAATTGTACGTAATTCGTATCCAATCCATTTTTTTGAAGATAAATTTATCGACTCTTTGCCTCTAGGCCAATTAAACGCCGTTTATAATAACTTATCAAGGATTGAACCAATTTTAATAATTTTAATAACAAATTAAAAGAAAGACTTTTGGCTATCAAATAATATAAAATTTATTTAAATTAGTTTAAAATTTATGGAGTTATGGACAAAAAAAACAATTTAAAGTGACATTTAATATGAATTAGCCAAATGTTTCGATGATTTTTTGGGTATAATTTCATCAATTCTGAACCAATTTAAATAAAATTAATATCATTTGATAGCCAAAAGTCTGCTCTTTAATTTGATAACAAAATTATCAAAATTGGTTTCGTCCTTGATGAGTTATAATAAACGGCGACAAGTTAGGCCAGAGGCGACAAGTTGGGCTGTTCCTCCAATTCATTTTCGGCCAAAAATTTATTCAAATCACTTTTCAGTGCCATCTTTTCCACCTCACTTTCTTGGGCCATTGCCACCTCCATGGCTATTTGGATGCCCTCCACCGCCACTGCCACCCGCCGGTTCATCATTTGCACAAATGCCACCTCCTCCTTCTGCCACCAACAATCATGCATTTGGCCTAATCCCAAATCAAAGACCAGCATCAGCGGCCATCGCTTCCCATTTCATTCAATTCGATGATGAGGAGGATTGGGAGCAAATGATGGAAATAAATTGTACGGATGAAGCGGAAAAGATCCGGGAATTGGCCGGCGAACATGCCCAACCACCGACCGACCCAAATCAATGTATCATTTGCCGTCGCGTACTTTCCTGCAAATCCGCACTCCAAATGCATTATCGAACACATACAGGTACAGTGAAATTGATTGAAAATAAATTTTTGAAGAATTTAAAAGGCACAATTCCTAATAATTGATATTCTAGGTCTTAAGAAGGGAAATCCCTTAACACTTTAACACTCATCACCCTAATTGTAAGGTGGCCATTTTTTATGAAACTTTGCCAATTTTTAGTGCATAGGATGCCTTCACCTAAATCGCTATTTTTATCTGCTTAAGACAGTTGCCTCGAATTTTATGGCCACAGTACATAGCGCCTTATTGAGTTGGGCTAAAAACATGATGATATAAATAACATTTTATAGAGAATTTAAGGGCTTTTATTTTGGTTAAAATGGCCATCTTAATGTGAAGGAACTTCCTATTTTCGTTAGCTAGGGTCTATTATGGATCATGATTAAATCGAATACTGGAATTTTGGTTAAAATATTTGTTTAATTTATTAAATTTTGATGCCATTCTTTTTGTAGGCGAACGCCCATTCAAATGTAAAATATGCCAACGGGCATTCACCACAAAAGGCAATTTGAAGACGCACATGGGCGTTCATAAGGCCAAAGCCCCACTTCGGCAACATTTATTTGCCATTTCCCAAGGAGGCGGTGGGAATGGTTCAAGTCCAACATTGAATCATCAAAGGGAGGAAGATGGGCCAACTCCTTTAAATGATAATGAGGATGAGAATGGCTGTGGCAATGGCATTCAATGCCATCAATGTGGATGCAGATTGGCTAATTTAGGCCAATTGCAAGCACATTTGATGGAGGAACATGGCCAACAAAGGTGGGACATTGGGCGTAGCCTTCATCTTTGGAATCTAGGAAGCTAACTTGGCGCCGTTTAAAATAACTCTTCCAGGACTGAACCAATTTTGACGATTTTAGTATAAAATTAAAGAGCAGACTTTTGGCTATCAAATGATATTAATTTTATTTAAATTGGCGCAGAATTGTATACTAAAAACTTTAAAATGACCTATACGATGTATTAGCCAATTTTTCAGCGGTTTTATGGGCACAACTTCATCATTTCTGAATCAATTTAAATAAAATTAATATTATTAGACAGCCAAAAGTCTGCTCTTTAATTTGATAATAAAATCATCAAAACTGATCAAGTTTTTGATGAGTTATAAGCGTTCGCGTTAAGTTGGGTCTTATCTAAACAATATAAGGGAGAGCTTCATTTTAATCAAATCAAACACCGATAATATTCAACAGAATGCCACTTCTTCCTCCTCCTCCTTCATCTTCGTCTTCTTTATCATCATTCCCGGCCACCTCTTCATCTTCCTCATCCGCCCAACCAAATCCAACAACAATGCCAATGCCACCAATGTTCAATGTTGCCGCCACCACCTCAAATTCGTCTCCTTCTTCATCATTCTTGCCACCTTCCATTCCGCCACATCCATCCATGATTGCCCCAGGCCTTTTCCCCTCATCGGTCTCCTCCCATCCATTTGCCCAATTTCTTTTCATGGCAAATCGTCCATTGGGCCAATTATCTTCTTCTCCTAATTCTGCGCCAAATTCTGAACCAATAAATCATGGTTTGGCATTGGCAAATTTGTTTTTGCCACCGGAACAGCAGAAAGCGAAGTCGTCAAGAGAAGAAGATGCGAAGGATTTGGGAGAAAGGTTGGAGAATATTTGTCCCTTCAGTACCTGAGCCTCAGTTAGTTTTTGCCCCAAAGCTCAGCGAGGCATTAGCCAATTTGAGAAGGCAATATGCTATTCGAAAGGCTAAAGTATCCTCTACAATTTGGCTAGTTTTAATTTCAAAAATTTTTGTTTTAAGAAAAGCATCAAGATTTTGATGATAATGAACCCGAATTTTCCGATTGAGTGGGGGAAATCCGCTTATTTTACAAATAGTTTGTTTTAAATTTTCAAAATAGTAGAATAGCCACTTTTTAGAAGACATTTAGGGCTTTCAAATGGCATATCGTCTTCCCGAATTGGTTATTTAGTTATTAGTCTATGGGCCAAAAGAGGGGCCCAGGTATTGAGTGCTCTTTAATGATGGGGAATATTCTAATGTAAATTGGGATCAATTTAGTACGCAAAAAATGGACGAAAATGACGAAAATAATTTGGAGGAGGAACAAAGCAGCCAAAATGGCATAATGGAAGAGAAGGATGAGAAGGATTCCAAAATTGCATTGGCCCCGTTGCCTGCCTTTTTCATTCAACAATTGGCCGCAAAATGTGAAGAACAACAATTTTGCCAAAATGAAGAAAGGGAAGAGGAAGCGGAAATGATGGCACCAAAATTGGCAAAGGAAGGTGGAGAGGAATTCAACAACAATGGAGATGAAGAGGATGAAAATGGGATGAAAAAGGAGGAAGAGAATGAGGAAGCAAAATCACCGGATCTCCAAAAACAAGGCCACAGCCCACCTTCAACATCTTCTTCCTCAATGGCGATGATGGCACCAATAAATGGTGGCATTGTTGGGAATAATTTTATAAATGCCAATGGTGCCACACTGGGCCAGGAAACAACATTGGATGGCGAGAATCCCCTGGAGAAAATCCAACGGATATTTTCTGCTGCCGATTCACCGCCTCCACATTCATCGATCGGCTCCAATGCCTATTCTCTTTTGGCCCCATTGAATCGTCCGCCACATGCCAAACATCAATGTCGATGGTGCATGAAAGGATTCAGCAGCTCATCCGCCCTCCAAATTCACACAAGAACGCATACAGGTAAGTAAAGTATACCAAAAATGAATGATATTCCCTTACTTGCCGTCGTTTACAATAACTCATCAAGGACTGAACCAATTTTATCAAATTAAAGAGCAGATAGTTGGTCATCAAATGGTATTAAGGTTCAGAATCAGAATTGATGAATTTAAACGGCGACAGAATGAGCCTACCCAAATATCAATATGACATAGTAATCTAACTATCAATTTTCACCTTTAGGCGATCGCCCCTACAAATGTGACATTTGCGATCGGGCCTTCACCACTCGAGGCAATTTGAAAGTTCATAAAAGTAAAATGATTTAATATTGGCCCTAATTAGATTCTTCTAATTCTTTTTAGGCACTCATTCCGCCCCACAAAATCCTTCTCGACGCGGTCGCCGCATTTTTGACATGGAAGAAGCCATTTTGGGTGCATACCGCCAAAATATGAATGGCACAGAATTCCTCCAATTCCCCGGTGCAACCAACAATAAAGGCAGCGATGAAGGAGACGATGCCGTAGAATCACCGAATGGAGGGGAGGGCGATTCTTCCAATGGTCCAACAAATTCCGATGAAATGCCGAATAATAATGGACAAATGCTCAATTTTTTCAATGGAATTGATCAACAAGTGAGCATAAACCTAGTAAATGGCTGCCCTTTAGTTGGAATAGAAAAGCAAGAAAAAAAATCAATTTTCCATAATGAAACGCTAATTAAATAATCTTTACGGATGAAATACAAAAAAATAAAACTTTCCGGAATGAAACAAAAATCAGAATCATAATTAAAAGCGGAAATATAAAAATCAGAATTAAAACATGCCGGAAAGAAATCAGAATTAAAACTTTCCGGAAAGATTCCGGAAAGAAATCAGAATTAAAACTTTCCGGAAAGAAATCAGAATTAAAACTTTCCGGAAAGATTCCGGAAAGAAATCAGAATTAAAACTTTCCGGAAAGAAATCAGAATTAAAACTTTCCGGAAAGAAATCAGAATTAAAACTTTCCGGAAAGAAATCAGAATTAAAACTTTCCGGAAAGAAATCAGAATTAAAACTTTCCGGAAAGAAATCAGAATTAAAACTTTCCGGAAAGATTCCGGAAAGAAATCAGAATTAAAACTTTCCGGAAAGAAATCAGAATTAAAACTTTCCGGAAAGAAATCAGAATTAAAACTTTCCGGAAAGAAATCAGAATCAGAAATAAAACTTTCCGGAAAGAAATCAGAATTAAAACTTTCCGGAAAGAAAAAACTTTCCGGAAAGAAATCAGAATTAAAACTTTCCGGAAAGAAATCAGAATTAAAACTTTCCGGAAAGAAATCAGAATTAAAACTTTCCGGAAAGAAATCAGAATTAAAACTTTCCGGAAAGAAATCAGAATTAAAACTTTCCGGAAAGAAATCAGAATTAAAACTTTCCGGAAAGAAATCAGAATTAAAACTTTCCGGAAAGATTCCGGAAAGAAATCAGAATTAAAACTTTCCGGAAAGAAATCAGAATTAAAACTTTCCGGAAAGAAATCAGAATTAAAACTTTCCGGAAAGAAATCAGAATTAAAACTTTCCGGAAAGAAATCAGAATCAGAAATAAAACTTTCCGGAAAGAAATCAGAATTAAAACTTTCCGGAAAGAAATCAGAATTAAAGCTTTCCGGAACGAATTAAATAAACTTTCCGGAATAAATAAATTAATTTTCCGAGGATCTCTAGAGAATAAATTTATTAAAATAATTTGAATATTTTCTCCTTAATCCACTGTTTACTTCCCTAATTTTTCAGACGCTGTTGAATCAAATGAATTTATTTCTGTTGGCAGCCAGTCAATTTGGTGGAATTGGTCAACAAAATGGTGGAACTCAACAACAACGCCAAGAAGATGATGAGGAACAAGGTGGCGATGAAATTGGCGAAGAAGCAAATGGTCGGACAGACTCGCCGGGAACAATAAAAAATGGACAGGAAGAAAATCAACAATTGGCGGCGGCATCAAAATCACAACAATTGGAACAAGCTGCCGGTGTTATTTGAATCATAAAATGATGACCATAATTGTTGTTGCTATTCCCATTACCTCTCCTTCCCAACCAGCCCACCTTTTTTTGCCCGATGCCCTTTATTAAATGTGAAAATGCTTTTATTTGTCGATTTTACCTAAATTAATTTTGATGATCATTTTCCCCCAATCAAATAACAAACAGGCCCAGTCCCTTTCCCATTTCCATTCATTGTGTCAAATGTTCAATTTTTTTTATTAAAATTTAAATGCGCAAAAGAAGTCATTCACATTTTATTCGAAATTCATTGTTGGGTGGGATTTGGGATAGGAGACAAAAGACAATTGGGCAATTCTTTTGACTATATCTCAACAAGGAAGCAACCAATTTAGGAAGGCAATATACATTCTAAAGCAAAGCTCAAAGTGTCCTATAAAAAGTGGCCTTATTAAATTTTATGAATCTAATATTAGGAAAATTTACATGTCTTTGAGTATGATAACCCAGAATTATTAGAGGGAAAAAACCACTTATTTTACAAATTATTTTAATTTTCCTAAAATTAGTTATGCTACTTTTTAGTGAACATTTAGAGCTTTCATAATGCACAATGCCTTCAGGATGGATAACTTCCTTGTTGAGATATGGCCAAAAGAATGGCCCAAGATTATAAAGACGGTATTGAATTGTTGGGGCCCTCCATTTAAACACTGAATGGGAGGAGTGGAATAAATGTGGTGTTGTATTGTTCGCCTCCTCGTCTTTGCCGTCGCCAATTCATTAAAAGGGCATTTACCGTTGAATTCAGCAATTGCTCCTCCTCTTGGTCCATTTCATCCGCAAATTTCAGCGCATCAAAACTTTGCGGCATGAATGCTAAAATTGAGAGGGAAAATTGCGTGCCAATCTACTCTTTTTAATAAAATCCCCATTAATTCGCTTATTCTGAAAAATTGGCCACTTAAATATTTTGCTAAAATGCCTACTATCAAAAAAGAAGGGCAATTTTTTTTCCCATCATTTTCCAAGGAAGGAAGATACGATATCCTTTCTTTTATACCTGTCAAATAAAAATAATCCCCAGGCAATTTCATGATTCACCTTCTTCGTTTTCTTTTAAAATACAATAACCAATCTGAGAAGGCGATATAACCAATTAGAAGGCCTAAAGTGCCCTTTACAATTTGGCCTTTTTAAATTTTATGAATTTCTTTCAACTTTAAAAACGTTAAATATCTTTAAATGTGATAAATCGAATTTTCTTAGGTTTTCTAGAGGAAAGCCGCTTATTTTACAAAACGTTTTAAATTTTAAAAAGATTAATTAAGCCACTTTTTAGAGGACATTTAGGGCTATAAAATGGCATATCGCCTTCCCAAATTAGCTATAGCCTCATTGAGATTTCCTTCACTAGATATGGCCAAAAGAATGGTCCAAGGTATTTCGCATTTCTATTTCCTCCCCTCTACTCCCATTCATAAAATAGTTGAATTTAACCAAAACAAACCCAATGTGTTTCGACGATGATGTTGAAGCAGCCACATGTTGAATGTGCGGTATGGCCATCCACCGCCTCCATATGGCCCTCCATTGAATGAGCCACCATTCAATTCCTGGACATATTTGAGAATGTCCAACGAGGAAATGTCTTCCTTTTCTGGGTAACGGGCCCGAATTTGGTCGATTAGTTTTAGCAATTCTTTCACTTCAAACTTAATAAAACAAAAAACATATTTTGGCACCCCAACTTGACGTCGATTAAAATAATTCATCAAAGACTGAGCCAATTTTAATGATTTTATTATCAATTTGAAGAACAGACTTTTGGCTATTAAATGATATTAATTTTATTAAATTGGTCCAAAATTGGATGAATTTATGCACAAAAAACCCAATGAAAATTTACCTAATTCATAGTAAAGATTATTTTAAAAAGTTTTGTGCTCAACTTCATCAATACTGAATCAATTTGCATAAAATTAATATCATTTTATAGCCAAAAGTCTGCTCTTTAATTTGATAATAAAATCATCAAAATTAGTTCAATCTTTGATTAGTTATTTTGTGGCATATCCTTTTGGTTTACCTCCATTTGTTGTTGTTGCTTTTTGGCCGCTCGTCTTTTGGCCCAATTGATTTTACGGCCAAAATAGTGAATTTTGAGGAAAATCCTATACAAAATGATGAATTCAAAATAAAATAATTCATTTTAAATTTTGACCATTTCAATTCGCTAGCGGCTAAATCAGCGCACATTGAGAGGACCGCAAGTCCAAAAGTGACAAATACCAAAATGTAGACCAACGTCATTAGATGGTCAAAATCGGTGGGAATTTCGCTCATCGTCAAATTGGCAACCAAATTGAATGTGACGAAGAAACCCTTTTTGGGGAATAATTATTTCTTCCAAAGCATGACTTTTCATAATCTGGGGACATTCTTTTGGCCATATCTCAATAAAGAAGCAACCAATTTAAGTAGGCGAAAATCCATTTGAAAGCCCTAATTATCCTCTAAAAAGTGGCTCAAAAAATTTTTTTTTAATTTTTAAAAAATTAGAGCAAAAGTGACTTTCATCAGAAACCTTTACAAATACGAGTCTATTATACTTAAAGATAATTAACATTTTTTAAAGCTGAATTTTAGAAATGTTGGAACGGTAGTGAAAATAGGAAGAATTTGAGATGAATTGAATATATAATTATGGCATTATTCCCTTTGACATTTTATCCTATTTTCTTATTTTTATCCGTTTTCCTCATTCCCCAATTCACTTTCCAATTCTTGGATTTATCCAATATTTCCCAATATTCATATTAAATTGTTTTGCTCTCAAATAAAGACTTTGATTGGATAAATAATAAATAAAATATTCTATTTATTGAGTCTTACTTTATTGGTTTCAAACCTAAGACCCAACATAATTGGCGTACTTGGCAAACAAAAATTATCAATTCGGGAAATCAATAAATTCGTCAACAGTTAAATTCAATTTCAATTTTGGAATAACCAATCAATAGCTGTGTGCTTTTGATCGAATTTGCTGTGTGCAAATCGGGTTTAATTCTTCAAACGATAATCAAAAATAAAATTGCATCAAATCGACACAAATCTATAAGGATTTGTTTTCATCAATCAAATAAAACTTCGTCAATCCAACACAAATCTAAAGGATTTGTTCGCCAATAAAATCAACCACCAAAAATGGCAGCACCACAATTAACTATCCAAGAATTATTGCAAATAGTGCAGCAGCAACAAAACCAATTACAACAGCAACAAAATCAAATTGGACAATTGTTGACTAATGCTGGAAATGCCGCTGCACCAAATCAGCAAATAAATGCTGCCACAAACCAACAAATTGTGCCACCATTAAACGACATCATTCTTTTTGAGTCGACCAATGACAAGAGCCGAATTTCGGACTGGATCGACCGATTTACATTTGCTATTGATTGTGCAGCGCCCGGCCTAGATGATGAATTAAAAGTGAAGGCCATGATGAACAAGCTCACTGAAAAAATATGCAAAGTTTGTTCTTCCAAAATCAGTCACGGATTTTGACTTCGATGAAACAAAAGACAACCTTAAGAAGCTTTTTGCGCGACAGCAGAGTATTTTTGTTGATCGCTACAACTGTTTAAAAGCAACAAAGGAGGAAAATGAGGATTTCAAAAGCTTCATAAACCGCCACAAAATGCTTTTACGAAATTTTGAATTTGACAAAATGAATGAACAACAATTTATGGTTTTAATGCTTCTCCTAGCGCTCAAGGCGCCCAAAGATGTTTCACTGAGGCAAAGAATTTTGACAAAATTGGCCCAAGATGGCGACGCAATCACATATGAAAATGTAGTTGAAGATTGCTTAAATTTCATGGCAACAATCGCTGAATCAAGAATTGTTGAGAACCAGCAAAACAAGGATGTCAATGCAATTATCAATAAGGGCAAAAACAAGAATATTGGAAAAGGTTCTCAGCAACCGAAAATTGATCAAAATCCTCCCATCAAAAAGTGCTGGCGTTGCGGAAAAGCAAATCATATGGCTAATGATTGTCATTTCAAGACTGCCAAATGCAGCAAATGCAATTACACTGGCCATTTACAATCGCAATGTGATTCAGTGCAGGAATGGAGACGGAAACATCCGCGAAAAGGAAATAATGACAAAAAGACAGGTTTTGTTCAAATATCAACAGCAATAAAAACAAAATCGTCATTATTGAAAATTCAAATCAAAATGAACTCAAAGCCAATTGAATTTGTGCTTGATTGTGGATCGGAAGCCAACATCATTGATGAAAATTCATGGGAAATGATTGGACGACCACCAATACAAAAATGTAATGAAAAGGCAAAAATTTATGATGGATCAAGCCGCGCATTTATTGGCAAAGGATTTGGAAAATTTGAATTCGACGGAATGATTACAGAACAAGAATTTTATGTGGCTAAGCGTGGTTCATTACATTTATTGAGTGTGCAAACTATGGATGCTTTTGGACTATTGGATGAAATGAAAGAAAAACTCCGAAGCAAATCAATCAATAGTGTACACCAAATGAAAAACGATGAGGAGGCTCAAATAGCTCCCTTCGTAAAATCGCTCGCCACTAAATTTACAAATATCTTCAATGAAAATTTGGGCACTTGCAACAAAATAAAAGCAAATTTAGTGCTAAAACCGGATGCAACTCCAATATTCCATCGAGCACGGCCAGTCCCATACCATACAAAGAAAATTGTGGATGAGGAGCTGGATCGGCTAGAAAAATTAGGAGTAATTGGCAAAATTGATCACGCAGAATGGGCCGCTCCAATTTTGGTCGTCAAAAAGGCCGATGGCTCAGCACGAATGTGTTGTGATTATTCAACTGGCTTAAATGATGCCTTATTGCCAAATAAACATCCACTTCCGGTGCCTGAAGATATATTTGCAACATTAAATGGAGGAAAATACTTCACCCAAATTGATTTACGCGATGCATATTTTCAAATTGAATTGGATGAAAATTCGCGAAAATTATGTTGCATTTCAACTCACAGAGGCCTTTATGAATTCAAGCGTTTACCATTTGGAGTAAAAACAGCTCCAGCCATTTTTCAATCAATTATGGATGCAATGTTAAGTGGACTCCCTCACAGCTGTGCATTTTTGGATGATATAATTGTTAGCGGAAAATCAGTGGAGGAACACAAACAATTTGATTGAAACATTAGAACGCATTGAAAATTATGGCCTGCATTTAAAATTACCAAAATGTGAATTTTTCAAAAAAGAGATCAAATATCTCGGATTTATCATCGATAAAAATGGAAGAAGGCCAGATGCCGCCAAAATCAAAGCAATTACTGACATGCCTTTCCCACATGATATTTCGATTGAGATCATATTTGGGCATGGTTAACCATTACCAACAATTTGTTCCGAATATGCGAAATCATCGCAAACCATTGGATGATCTTCTCAGAAAAGATGCGAAATGGGATTGGAATGAAAAATGTCAGACTGCCTTCCATAAAATCAAGGAAATTTTATGCTCAAATTTACTTCTCACTCATTATGATCCAATGCAACAAATAATAATTGCAGCAGATGCCTCTGAAAATGGAATTGGAGCAGTCATCAAACACAGATTTGAAGATGGCACAGAAAAAGCAGTGGCTCATGCATCAGCAGCGCTGACCCCAGCTGAAAGAAATTACAGCCAAATTGAAAAAGAGGGGCTCGCATTAATATTCGCTGTGCAAAAATTCCACAAAATGATCTTTGGCCGTCATTTCATTCTGCAAACTGACCATAAACCCTTGGTTACCATTTTTGGAAGTAAAAAAGGGATTCGCCAATGCAGTGCAAATAGACTCCTTCGATGGTCACTCATTTTGCTTGCCTATGACTTCGAAATCGAATACATCAAAACAACCGATTTTGGTGAAGTTGATGCCCTTTCACGCTTAATTAAGCGCTCAGAAAATTCAGAAAATGATCGAGTCATTGCTAGCATTGAAGCAGAAAATGAAATGGAAAATTTGGTCAATGAAACAAGAAAATTCCTTCCATTAAAATTCGAGGACATCGCCAATGAAACAGCCAAAAATGACACTTTGAAGAAAATCATGAAATATTTGCAAAAGGGCTGGCCAGACAAGAAAATCATAATGAATGAAAATGAAGAAATTAAAGCTTTATTCCAGCGAAATGAAAGTTTATCAATGAACAATGGATGCCTATTTTATGCAGAAAGAATTATTGTTCCACAAAAATTCCAAAAAGTAGTGCTGGAACTGCTTCACAATGGACATCCAGGCATTAAAAGAATGAAGCAATTGGCAAGAAAATTTGTCTATTGGCCAAATATTGATTCGCAAATTGAGAAATTTGTCCAAAATTGCGAACCGTGCCAAAATGTGGCTAGAGCACCAATGAAAACAACACTTCATTCTTGGCCAAAACCGACTGGACCATGGCAAAGAATTCATGCAGATTATGCTGGTCCATTTTTCGGAAAAGAATTTCTAATTGTGGTCGATGCATATTCAAAATACCCAGAAGTGTTTGAAATGCCAACAAAATCATCCGCAGCAACAATCGAAAAATTACGATATTTATTCTCTCGACATGGAATTCCACAAATTTTGGTGTCCGACAATGGAACGCAATTTGCCAGCTGTGAATTTGCTCAATTCATGGAGAATAATGGCATCACTCATTTAAAATCTGCGCCATATAATCCAATGTCGAATGGACAAGTCGAGAGATTTGTTGACACTTTCAAACGCGCATTCAAAAAGCTCAAAGAGGGAGGTGTGGCGACAAATGCAGGAATTATCGAAACATTCCTCGTCTCCTATAGAACAACGCCAAATGATGCTTTACCTGAAGGTAAATGCCCGGCAGAATTGCTCCTTGGCCGTCGCCCACGAACCACTTTGGATCTTCTCAAACCACCACCATTTATTCCAATTGAGCGCGACAATAAAATGGAAACTCAATTCAATCGACGATTCGGAACTAGGGTCCGAACATTCAATGAAGGTGACAAAGTTTTCGCCAGACATCGAATTTCCCAAAATTGGAAGTCGGGAATAATTACCAAAAGCAATGGAGTGATGTATGAAGTCACATTTTCCAATGGAATTTCAAATCGGTTTCACGCAAATCAGCTGCGAGAACGGCACACAAAAGATAAAGAAGATGAAAACCAGTTAATGGTCTTCCATGAAATTTTCAATCTTCCTCCACCACCGATAAATGAACCAGAAGTCGTTCCGGAGGCCGAAGAACCGATAATTGAAATCCCAAATCCCATCATTGAAAATACTCCACCGCCAGTCATTCAAAATCGTCGTCCACAGAGGAATCGAAGGGCGCCGTGAATATATAATTATGGCATTTTTCCCTTTGACATTTTATCCTATTTTCTTATTTTTATCCGTTTTCCTCATTCCCCAATTCACTTTCCAATTCTTGGATTTATCCAATATTTCCCAATATTCATATTAAATTGTTTTGCTCTCAAATAAAGACTTTGATTGGATAAATAATAAATAAAATATTCTATTTATTGAGTCTTACTTTATTGGTTTCAAACCTAAGACCCAACAAGAAAATTTAAAATGGTTAAATTGTAGAGGACACTTTGGACTTTCCAATGATGTATTGCCTTCTTAAATTGGTCACTGCCTCGTTGAGTTATTGGCCAAAAACCAAGGAAGGTATTCTCAGTCGACGGTTCAGAATAGCCCCATCCAATTTCACTAGTTTATTTAGTGTTTCTTTTTACCTCAATAAAATTTCGATCACTCCCACCGGCTGCCATATAGACTAGGCCACCAAGCATACAAAAGAGGAGAAGAATGGCTGCATTCACGGACAGAGGCAATCGGCGTTTTCCAACAACTCCTTTTGCCCCGCCGGTTGATTCGTCCGTCTTTTTGGCCACCAAATTAACGGCCTCATTCTTTTGTGGTTCCTCCGTTTCCCCACTTCGCCTCCCACCTTTCTTCCCCTTTTTAGTTTTGGCAAAGGCGATCCTGCGAATTGTAAAATATTCACAAAAAATGAAGAAAGTTCAGAATAACATTGGTTTTTGAAGTCGATTCAATGAATTCAATGCCTTTGTCTCAACCTGCGAAATAACTTGACCGGTTCGTTGACGAAAACCGCACAGAGCAGAAAGGCGATTAAAAGTACGCTGTAATTTTGTTGAAATTAAAACAATTAATGGTGATTTTTCCTTTTAAAAATTATCTTTCCATTTCCAATATCAAAATATTTAGTTTAATCTCTAATTTTAATTTTATGATTTAAATTTAAAATTTATTCACGCCATTCTTTTGGCAATAGCTCAAAGAGGCAATTGCTAATTTGGGAAGGCGGATATGTCTTTAGAAAGTCCAAATTTGTCCTTTGGTTTTTTAAATTTTATAAATTCAGGTCTTTGAGAATAGTAAACCTGAATTTTATTAGGAAAAGTCTAACAAAATTGTCTAAATTTTCGCAAATTAAAAGGCCACTTTTTAGAGGACATGTAGCCTTCAAAAATAGGTCACTTCCTAATTAAACTAAAAGAATAGATCCAGGTACAGAAAAGTACGGTTTCTGGGAATTTAATAGATTTTCGTACCAAAATTCGATCATAACAAGCCAAAACAACGTCCGAAAGGAATCGACCAATATCGACGGCGGCCAACACCGTCAATGGGATGCCCAAAAGGCCATATCCAATGGAAAGCCATTGGCCAAGTGGGGTCATTGGAGTGGCCGAACCATAGCCGGTTGTGGTCAAAAAAAGGGAGAATGGGATGGAAAGGCCTACTTATCGCCGATAATAAACTAATAAAGGACTGAAGCAATTTGATGATTTTAGTATCAAATTAAAGAGCAGAATTTTGGCTATCAAATTATATTAATTTTATGCAAATTTGTTCAGATTGATGAAGTTGAGCACAAAAAACATTTAAAATCACCTTTACTATGGATTAGTGAATTTTCAATGGTTTTTTTGTGCACAACTTCATAATTGATGAACCAATTTAAGTAAAATTAATATCATTTCATAGCCAAAAGTCTGCTCTTTAATTTGATAATAAATCATCAAAATTGGCTCAGTTCTTTATGAGTTATAATCGCTCTCGTCAAGTTAGGCCGACGAAAAATTAAGGAGTAACCGAATGAACGGAAAATCCTCAAAAATTACCAAAATGGAAAGAGCATAAAGGATGGAGGACATTGGATTCCATCGAGGTGGCAACACCGTATCAAGGTGTGGCTCGGTGGCTGCCTCCAAATGGAATTGTGGGCCCTCGAAAAAACGTGAAATTCGGCCCAATGAGGCGTAGATGCCCTCCCGGAATTGAAGGCGTTGTTCAGCCGACAATTCTGGATTGGCCCAGAGGCCGCATTCTTCGCCCATTGCAGAGGCAATTTGTTCGTACACTTCGGCTGAGAAAATAATGAATTTTTGGTGAAAACAATAGAGAAAGAATGAATCAAAAATTTAGTAATATCTTTGAAAATAAGTGGATAAAAATTTTAGGAAAAAGAGTGGATTTCTTTCTGAATTAGGGTACTTTCCGGAAACCAGGCGGAATTAATTCTTTCCGGTTAAAACTTTCCGGAAAATAGGCGGAATTAATTCTTTCCGGTTAAAACTTTCCGGAAACCAGGCGGAATTAATTCTTTCCGGTTAAAACTTTCCGGAAAATAGGCGGAATTAATTCTTTCCGGTTAAAACTTTCCGGAAACCAGGCGGAATTAATTCTTTCCGGTTAAAACTTTCCGGAAAATAGGCGGAATTAATTCTTTCCGGTTAAAACTTTCCGGAAACCAGGCGGAATTAATTCTTTCCGGTTAAAACTTTTTCCGGAAACTAGGCGGAATTAATTCTTTCCGGTTAAAACTTTCCGGAAACAAGGCGGAATTAATTCTTTCTGTATAAAACTTTTTCCGGAAACTAGGCGGAATTAATTCTTTCCGGTTAAAACTTTCCGGAAACAAGGCGGAATTAATTCTTTCCGTATAAAACTTTTTCCGGAAACCAGGCGGAATTAATTCTTTCCGGTTAAAACTTTCCGGAAACCAGGCGGAATATGTGGATAATTCATTGTAATAATTTGAATAAAAAGGAATCTGCCCTCAAACTCAACAAATTCTTTGCAATTTTTTCTCTTGTTGTTGCCGTTCAGCATTGTGCTCAACACGAGCAAAGACCCATGCGCCGACCATCAAATAGAGGAAAAGCAGCAAATAAAGTGAAACATGGGGAAGGGCAATTTTGAAGAACTGCAAAATAATCCAAAAATATAAAAATCATTGCCACTGGCCTGTCTCATTTTTTCGGCTTCTTCCTTTTGTTGAACATTTTTCTTGCCTTCCAAATTTCCGGTGCTGGCCATTGAGGCCGAATTTGGCCGACTTCTTTTGATCAACCCGATGCCATCAATTTCATTCGCATTTTGATCCGACGATTTTTGGGTCATTTTTGCTAAATAAAATAATTTGAAACCATTTTATTCCTGAAAAGTATAGTTTTTGGAATAAGAAAACATTTTATTTGAGGTTATTTCAATTTAAATTAAATTTTCTGTGAATTTTTAAATTTGTTTCCTTCGTGTTGCCTTCCTTCTTCCCTTCATCAATAATTGCCTCAAAGTAAATTCATCTATCACTTTTCTTCTTCCCTTTTTTCTTAAAACTTAAAAGGGAAGAGGGAATACGGTAATCAGAGAAGGGAGGTTAGCGAAGAAAGGAGATGACAGATGAGCCTTCATTTTATTGCTTGAGGGCATAAATGATTGGTCCCTCTTCTTCATTGACAAGTCACAATTGAACAATAGTTTTTGGGCCATAACTCATCGAGGCAATTGCCAAATTAGGAAGGCGATATGCTATTTGAAAGGGTAGAATTTCCTCTTTAAAATGGCCTCAAATAATTTCATAAAATCAAATTTTTTAAAAAGTTGGAGATTAGAGAATATGAACAACTCGCTTCTCCAGGGAAAATGCATATTTTCTTCAAATAATTATAAAATTCAATAAATTTAATAAAGCCTTTTTTTGTAAATAAGCTTCAGCCTTCCAAATGGAATATCGCTTTCTCAGATTGTCAATTGCCTGGTTGAGCTATGGGTCAAAAAGGAGATAAGAAAAATGGCGAAAGTTGCATTTCGGTATCAACCTAGGTTTTTGACCCATAATTCAGCGAGGCTATGGCCTAATTAGGATGGCGATATATCATTTTAAAGGTCTGAATTTCCTCTTTATAATGTGGCCTTTATAAATATTTTAATTTTCACTTTTCTAAAAATTTACAAGCTTACAAATGGAAAACAACTCGAGTAGTTCCTTCACCAGGGAAAATTTATCTTTTCTTCAAATAATTTATAATAATTTAATAGTATTAAAATAAAGCCATTATATAATAGAGGAAAGTCAGGTCTTTAAAATAGTTTATCGCCTTCACAGTTAATTTATTACCTCGTTGAGATTTGGGCCAAAAAGGGTATTAAGAAAGTTATAGATGCATTTTTGTATCCGCCAAAGTTTTTTGGCTCAAATTCAACGAGACAATGATCAATTTGGGAAGGCAATATCTCATTTGAAATGGCCAAATTTTCTCTATAAGTGGCTCCATATTAATTTTTTTAAATTCAATTTTTGATAAAATTCGAAGCACGAGAATGGGAAAAACCCGAGTTCTTCTCTCTCTAGGGAAAATGCAAATATTTTCGAAATTTTATTGTAACTCAAATATTTGATAAAGCCACTTTTTAGATGATATTTAGGGTTTTCAAATAGCATATAGCCATCCTAGATTCCAATAGCCTCCTTGAGATTTGGGCCAAAAAAGCAATGCAAGTATCGAAATGCCCTGCTCCCGTCGGAAGAGGCAAAAAAATGGGAGAGGGGGGGGGGGACCTCAGCTGCTGTCTTATGGAATGGATTTGGCCAATATATAATTGAGTAATTTGGGCTAGGGCAAATTAGCCCAAAAATGGGGGAAAGGACGAAATGTAATGAGGGAAAATGGGCCAAATATGAATGACAATTTCCCTTCTTTTTTTCATATTTTCTACAAATTTGTGCTAAAATCCCAAAAACAAAAGAGAAAAGCCAATTCTTTTGTGTGTTTATTTATTGCCAACATTTATTATATAATAAAATTCATAATAATTCACAGAATGGAGAGAAAGAGGAATAAATGTTTTAGAAAATTTGGTGGGAATAAATTAATGATAAAAAAAACACAAAAAATGGATGATGGTTGGATGGTCATTTTAATTGGTTTAAATAAACAAAAGGCAGCTAATTTAATTTAATTATTAAGCAAGGGTTATTTAACCATCAATTCATCATCTTCATCCAAATCCAATTCCAATTCATTCTTTGATTTATTCACATGGTTTGAGTGAGTTGTTTGTCCATAAAACGTCGTTTGGCAAAACAAAGCCACCACTGAAAAATGTTTATAAAATTATTATTTTTATATAAAAATTTGTTGGTAAATTCAATGATTTTTAAAATCCAAAATTTTTGTTCATGCCCTGAATCCCGTTCAATTTTTTAAAAATTTGTGAGGCATTGAACAGTTAAGGTTGACATGATTATTTTTTCTTTTACATTCAGACAGGTGGACAACATCCGTTAATTTTGCCCAAAATTACGATTTGGGGAGGATGCCATCCGTTTTAGAATGTTGTATTTTAATTAAATAAAAATTTTTATTAATTATTTTAAAAAATTTAATTAAAATATAAAAAAATTATGGAAAAATTAATTTTGAAAAATTAAAAGAAAAAATGAAAGCCACACCTTTGAAGGGGGCGCCTCCGGAACGGCAAAAACCCTGTCAATGAGTCGATTGCCCAATTCTTGGCGAAGTTGTTGCAAAAAATTGCGCATTGTCTCTGAAAATGAATCGTGAAAAATTATTTTAAATTTAATTCAATAAACATTTCTTATTTCGGATATAACCCAAACTTAGAAAATTGATAAAAATGATTTAAAAAAAAGATTGGATGTTACTGGGAATCGAACCTGTAACCCCCTGCCCCTAAAACAAGCACTCTACCACTCAACCAATGTGACTACGGGATTCGCTCAATTAAGAAAATATAGGAAAACCCCACACTTTTCGACATTTATTGGAATTTTTATAATTTTAGTATCAAATTAAAGAGTAGATTCTGATTATTAAATGCTATTAATTTTATTTGATTTGGTTCAGAAATGATGAAGTTATGGTCAAAAACCCAACGAAAATTTGGCTAATTCGGAGTAAAGATCACATTTTAAATAATTTTTCGGCGTAAATTTAATCCAATTCTGAACCAATTTAAATAAAATTAATATCATTTGGATAGCCAAATGTCTGCTCTTTAATTTGATAACAAAATCATCAAAATTGGTTCAGAGTTTAATGATTTATTTCGAACGGCGTCAAATTGACCCATTCCCTCAACCAACCTTCTTCTTGTGCATTCGCCGGCGGCTTGAAAAGGCCAGGAAATGGGAAAGCATTTTCGCCAGGAATTGGAAAACTTCGATGGCTGTCCAAAGCCAATGTCAACAAATCTTTGCTGGCTTGTAACTTTTTTGGGCTCTGCGAAAATTCAAAATAATTATTTTATAATTTATTTTTTGAACCTTTTGCAATTTTTTCAAGCATTCAGTGATGTAAAGGAACAAATAAATGAGCGTCCGGTCGGCTGGCCCTTTGATTTCAAAATTGCGAAAAAACACATTTGGCTTGAAATAAAGGAGTGCTTCGTCCACAATGTCCTCCATGGATGGATCATCTTTACGGACAATTTTGATTAATTATTTTAATTTTATTAAACCCAATTTTGGCGCTGGCCCTTTTGCGGTGGTTTTCAACGGCAGAATTGCCATATTGCCAACGAGTTGCGGTGCTGGGACGCCGCCCGATTGGGGTTGATTGAATTTGGAATGATAAGCCTAAAATGAACATTTTATTCAATTAATTAAATTGATGGAAAAAGCAAACCGGCATATTCGCACTCAATTTATCAATAATTACACAATGCTTTGTGATGACAATCCTTGTTAAAAATAATTTGTTAAATTTAGAAATAAAAAACATTTTGAAAATATTATTTTGATTTGATCATTTTAACATTATTTGTGTTAAATTCAATCAAATTATTTTATAATTTACCGGTTCAAAAATATGAATTAATATAAGTCAAATTTGAATAAAATACAAATAAAAGGAAATGAAATTAAATAAACAATTAAAAATTAAAAATAATAAAATTGAGATTGCATTTGTGTCATTTTTGTTCACTTCCGCCTTCTTTTCCATCAATTTTGTCCGCTTTTTTGTCCATAATTTCCTTTCGTTCATTCTTCATTTGTCTATCCCTTTCGTCATGTTCACATTCCAGCGATTCTTTTGTGGCTCGCATAAAATCAATTGAGCAGGAAGTGAGCAGGGAAATCCAATTTTTCAACTGGTCAAAGTCCGGAGCGGCCATCAAATAATTATGGCCTGTTCTGCAAATGGCCAAAAATTAATTTAAATAAACATTTTTGGTTGTACGTGTTGAATTTGATGAAGAATGAGCATTCTTTGCCGGTCACATTGTCATCGACCAATTCCACAATGCAGTCCTCCATTATGATTAGAAGGACCGGAATTTCCATCCGCTCTGCCGTTTGAAACATGAACAGGAGGTTGGCCTTCAAAATTGAGGAATAATTTGGCAATTGGCTGAACCCCAATTTTCAAAATGAAGGCCCCAATCAAAAGTATTTTACCTTGAGAATGGCATAAAGTCGGCGCCAATGATCATCCTTAATTACTTTTCTATATTAAAATAATCTAATTTAAAAAAGAAACCTGAAAAACTTGAAGATATCCGCAAATGCGTTGTTCATATGCTTTGTCGGTGATCAGCGAAACCAATGTGCTGCTATTGGCCAACATTTTGGAAATAAATTGGCCCAGAAAATGGATAAATAAATTTAAATATATTCAAAATTTTAAGAGATATTTAAAACAATTTGAAATTGAATTGACTTTATTATAATTAAAATATTCTTTAATCTTTATTTGGCAATAATTGTGAATCATTGAAAAAATTGTCAAAATCATTTTTGTCAACTGCTGGCAAATTTCCACTCTTGTCTGCACAATGGGCAAACCGACTTTTGGCCATTTTGTGTGTTCGTCCATTTCAGAATGCAATGCATATGGAAAGCATGGGTGCAAGCACCGAGGGCCTAAATTTACTTATTATCATTTAATTTTTAATCAATATGCAAACCAATGGACAATCATCGCCCGGAAATTTGCAATCGACGCAGCAAGCCTCAAAAGAAGTCCGACAAATCCCGCAATTGTCCCCCTTGCCATCAATCCAACGCCATTCACCAACAATTTTCAGCCGTTTAATTTTTACTTTTAGCCTTGTTTGTGTTGGCAATTCCAGTGGGGATTCTCCCTCCACAGTCAATGGCGATGTGGAAATTGTCAATTGGGTTTGCTGCTTTGGTTGTTCCTAAAATAATTTGATTTTAATGCATTTTAAAGTTGAAAAAGCGGGAACCTTGGGCTCATCTTCCTTTTGTTCATCAAAATCATCATCGGAATTTGAAAATGAACCGTCGTCATCCATCATTTTTTAGTTAATTTATTTTTAATAAATGTGCCTTTTATTTCACCTTGGTAAAATTAATAACAAATAAGAATAAAATTTATTGTTTTTTTGTTTCTTATTTTATTAGATCATCAGTCACAATTGAGATTGAGATTGAGACTTTTTTGATCGAGTCGAGTCGAGATGTCGAGTCGAGATCGAGAATAGCGAGATGCGAGATCAATTCAATATAATTAATTAAATTGGATCTAATATCTTAAAAAAATAGAACGCCAAAATGATGAGAAAGGTCATTTATTTGAATTTTTTATGTACCGTATATTTTACATTGGGAATTTTTTTGGCCTCCACTTCAATTGTGTTGCATTTCGATTTGTGAATAATTTGCAGAATAAAATCGATTAATTTTTCGAGAATTTTTATAAAAAAATGAGAATATCCCAAATAGGCATTTTTCGAAAATTTTTGAAAAAAAATGTAGGGAGGGGGGTGTCTGAAAAGTTACATTTTCGTAGGTTAAGGAGGCTAAAAATCATCTTGTTTTAAAAACACATAAAAATAATAAGAATTTGATAATAAAAAAACATTTACTTTCTAGGAATCAAACTAGCAATAGCAACCAACCTTTGTTATTGCCCAAGGCAAACTCTCCCTCTCCCTCTCCACCACTTAACTACGGTTACAGTAAAAATAAATGGATAATCAAGTAAATATATGGACATTATCAATTGAATTTTAACGGCCAAAAAACTATTTAATATCAAAATTACTTGACATATTCACAAAACCATCATTAAGTAATATATTTAAAAATCAGAATTATTACAAATATCATTTTAAACACTTTCATTGCCAATCCAATCATTTTATTAAAATATCCATTTTATGGCCACAATTTTCCACACATTCCTTCACCCATCGACTAATAAAATTGAGAAGACTGAACAATTTTGTGATAAATGAAAATGATAAGGGAAAAGGAATGGAAGAATTGGCGAGGTCAAACTTTGTTGTGTTTGTGTGATAATCGACGGGCGGTGCGATCCACCACAAACCGCCTCTACCGATGGAATGGAATGATGAATTATTGGTTTAGGCAATTGATGAAGAACATTTTTGTGGTGCTCTGATGAGTACGGATGCACCCAAATGGACCGATGGATGATGTGGAAATTTATATAAATAAATTGCGGGCATCGTCGTCGTCGCACAACCATCGAAGGCGCACTATGGACGGAGGACGGACGGACGGACGACCTTTTTCCCCTACATATAATCATTTTTCACCGACGTCCGATTATATTTTTCATTCATTGACTCTTCGACCACATTTTATGGAAGTTTTGTTGGGTTGGGGATCGCATGACCACAGCACCGCACCGAGCGCAAATTCCACCCATTCTCCCCTACCAATTCACATTTTACATTTTTGCTGATGAGGATGAAAAATTGATTCATTAATTAATGAAGGAAATAAAAATTCTTAATTTTAAAGAAGAAAATTTTTATAGTAAAATGGGAAATTTCCCAAAAAAACGGGAGGGAAAAATTCATCAAAAAGGCTAACAAAGGAGAATATCCAGCGAATCGAGTGGCCCTGCGGCGATTCATTATAACTCAACAAAGACTGTACCCATTTTAATTATTTTGTAATCAAATTAAAGAGCAGACTTTTTTTCTCTCAAATAATATATATTTTATTTAAAGTGCTTCACAAATGATGAAGTTATATACAAAAAAAACCACTGAGAATTTTGCTAATCCATGGTAAAGGTCATCAATGGTTTTTTATCTATAACTTCATCAATTTTAAACCAATTTAAATAAAAAATTAATATTATTTGATAGCCAAAATTCTGCTCTTTAATTTGATATAATAACATCAAAATTGGTTCATTCTTTGGTGAGTTATAATAAAGCGACAAGTGGCGCATTCCCTTCGAATGCCATCAAAATCCTTTGGGGATGCTTTTGTTCTGCGCAACCAAAAACCAGCCCAATATAATCAGCTCCGCCTTCTCCCAATTTGATGATCGGCTGGACACAAAAGTCCACCATCCTCTCACAGTTCCGCCCAATTTTTCACCAAATCAAAATTCTTTACTTCCTTCCATATTTCCACCCCCAATGCACTCCTCACACCCCAAATTCCCCATTCATTCATCCAATCTGTGAGTCCATTTATTATTATTTTCCATTCTTTTGTGAGACGCAGCAAATTTGCGGGCACCGGTTTGGTCTGGCTTTCCTTCATATGAGTCAAAATAAATGGTTAATAAGTTAGATTTTATTGGAAAAATAATAAATTTGCCCTCTAGGCTCTAGCAAAATTGGAAGACCATTACTGTGGTCATTTCTCCGTCCATATTCCATTCCTATAATGCCAGAATTATGAATATTTTATTAGGTACAAAAATCATTTCCTTCATTGGGTTTGCTCTTTTCTTGATCTTTTTCCGTGATTATTCACCCCCAAATCGACGAATAAAGAACGGAGGGAAATATCTATTTTACCCCATTAAAAGTTATGGCGATTTTCTAGGATTGGATTCGATAGAATGATTGTAAGGGGGATTTGATGAATTTGTTCTCATAATTGGATGAATTCATGACGACATGGCGCGATGATCCCAAATTTGGCGAATAGCTCATTGCTTTTCAATGATCTTTGCGCATCCCAAAAAAATATTTTTGTGGTTGAATATTTTTCAATGGATCAAAAATACGCAAATTCTCCAAATTTCCTCCATTTTTGACGAATGAGAGGAATGTTTTTCAATCAAAAAAATGATGAAAAACCACCAAACATGAGATTAGTCGATTATTATTTGGATGGATCGCCGACAGGGTTAGTGGGTGCAATCCATTCCCCCTTCCGTATTTCCTTCCTAATTTCATAAATTTTTCGAGCGACCATTTCGCCCTCCCTCCCCTATCTGTGCCATAAAAAACAATTTTATCATAATTAATTAATTTTATTTATATTCTTTCATTCCATTGAGGATAGGATAAGCCCCCAACTTCCCACCGTTTAAATTAATGATCAAAGACAGAATCAATTTTGATAATTTTGTTATCAAATTAAAGAGCAGACTTTTGGCTATCAAATTATATTAAATTTTATTTAAATTGTTTAAGAATTGATGAATTTAGGCCAAAAAAAACAAATGAAAATTCGCTAATCCATAGTAAAGATCATTTAAATGATTTTTTGGGCATAATTCCATCAATTCTGATCCAATTTAAATAAAATTAATATCACTGAATAGCCAAAAGTCTGTTCTTTAATTTGATATCAAAATCCACAAATTTGGTTCAGCCTTTAATGAGTTATTTTGAACGGCGACAAGTTGACCCGGGGCAATATTGGACGTCTCTTTTTCACCCAATGATTTTCCCCATTTTTCATTTATTTCTTAATTGGACTAAAAGATAAATTTGTTATGCACCGCAAATGTCCTCTATCTATATCTCCTCTCATTAAAAGTTAAAATGGCTGAATTTTTTAAACTTGCGCAAATGGCCTTGAATATGGGGGGAGAATGTGCGCATCCATTTCCCTCAAAATTATTTATTGTTTTTTTTGATATCAATGTTCATTCCAAATGTGCCCACATTTTTATTCCTCTCGCCCATTTTCTCTTTTTGAATTTGATCAAAATTATTGCAATTTTTGTTGGTCTCCACAAATTCTTTTGAGTTGAGGAGGACAATTTTGTAGCGCCGGTTGAGAACCTGCATCGGCTTTTTGGCCCCAGGTAAGTGAGGCAATAGCCAATTTTGGAAGGCAATATACCATTCGAAAGCTTAAAGTGCCCTCTACAAAATGGCCATTTTAAATTTAATGGAATTTTAAAATAAAGCTTTAAAATTTGCGTGTCTTTGATTGAGTTGTAATAAATTGGAATTTTGGAGAAAATTCGATTGTTTTTCAAAATATTTTAAAATTTCAAAAAAATAGTAAAGCCACTTTTTAGAGGAGATTTAGGGCTTTTAAATGGCATATCGCCTTCCTAAATTAGTTATCGCCTCGGTGAGCTATGGGCCAAAAGAAAGAGGCCACTTATCAAAATGCGCGACCTCTTCTTTTTTCTCCTTCCATTTTTTTTAAAAATCGAGACATGAATTCATAATTTTTCTAATTTTTAGTAACAATTTTCCCTCATTCCAACATTTTATTTCCTCTTCGATCAAATTTTTTGATTAATCTGCGAAAAACGACGGCAGCGACAAAGGCCAACATTTTTGGAAATATATTTTTATATTTTTGCTGATAAATTGGAATTGGAAATAAAGAAAAAGGCGATAAGCCAACTTCACCAAGAGTAAAAGACGTCTTGCAAAGGAAGGGAGTGGAAATTCAGCAACAGTGAAAATTGGGCCGAATTAATTTTCATTAGGCCAAGGAACGAACAAATACATTTTGTTGGGCGCCAACCAAAATGATGATGGAGTAAGTTTTTTTGGGAATAGCCGAATTTCTAGCTCAATGCTAAAAAGTTTGACCTTACCAAAATTTGGCCTTAAACACTAAATTAGGACATATCCCGAGGAGTAATCTTTATGTCCTCAAAGATTTTGAAAAGAATATCCCCTCCCCATGGAATGCCTCTGTCCCAAATATAGGATGGCTTTATCCTATCCCCATAAGGCTTAAAAATGTTCATTTAGAACCATAGTGTACTGAGCACCTTTTTTAACAACCAAATTGGAAAACTATGATTTAGAGTGTGTTCTTTAGACCGGAGACACAAAAAGTATCAATTTTCTGTCCCATCCCAAAACAAAAATATAACAAATTTACTGGCAATATAAAAAATACAAATTAAAATCACCAAGGCAATGTGAAGGATGTTTTTCTTTGAACACCGTATTTATTCAATTAGAATCCCAGTCTCTAATAGAAGCCCACTTATCTAAAAATTTGTCAAAAATAACCAATTTTTAGGTGAAATTAAGCCGATATAAACATTTTTTGGCACAAAAATTTCAGAAAAGTCCCCACCTCGGGTTTTAAACTTATAAGCCCATTGGCTTCAAATAGAATAAATACGGTATTCAAAATGCAAAAATAATGTGGGTATGCCAAAAAAAGGCTAACATCATCAAAGATCAAACCACCGTTTTCTTGCGCAAATTTTTGTGACAAAATTATGCAAACCAAAATTATAGGTGGAAAATATATTAAATTGGCCTTTCCTTTTTGCAATTTTTAACATTCATTCATTTTTTCCCATTCCAAAATTAGCACAAAAATTGGAGTCTGCGATGTTTCGTGTTTGTCGCCAAACTATGCACAAATAAGCCGCAAAAATCCCCCTACATTTTTGGCACATTTCTATCCAATTTTTTGCAATTAAAAATACAAAAATTTATTTTTATTAATTCATCCATTTTTTGCCAATTTGACTACAAATTATTTGGAACGTTTTTTTTGTAAATTTCTAATCTAATTTTATTTTTGCGGCTTCAAAAGAACAAAATTTGCTTTTTTTGTATTAAAATTATATTGTTCCTTTTTTGGGTTTGGTTTAAAAAAATAATGGAATTTGATCAGTGATTTTTGTACAAATTGAAGAAGGAGCCAAAATTGGGGGGGGGGGGGGGCGATCAATGATAAATGCTAATTTCTCATAAATTAGAAAATATTCGGTACAGTGGTCCAATTTATGATTTATTTTTTCGGAATTTCTACAATAGGAGCATTCATTTCCTTGGCCATACCAAAATGGCCTTAAGCAAAATTAATTCTAAATTGTAAATTTATTTTTAATTTAACCCAAATTTATTCCCCCAATTAATAGTCCCATTTATGGCAAAAAATAGGTTTAAAATGGCACTTATTTTACGGCATTTTTGATGTGTGGTTGAATTCGTAGAAATTGTCACAAACCGAAAATTCTCTTTAAAGCTAAATTTGGAATTGTAGAGAAATTTTAATAATACGGGGGATGTTGAAATTTTAACAAAAAATATCAATGCGATCAAAAATAAAGTGGAAAAAAAGGGAAATTTGAATGAAATAATAATAAAAGTACAAAATGAGAATGAAAAGGAGGGAAATTAAATTGGGAGGAATTTGTTTGTAGTATGCTCAATGGGAAAATACATATTAAATTGGGATTGGGACAAAAATAAAAAAATCGAGAAAAACTACAAAAAAAGGGAAGGGTTGAAAATTTGAAATTTATTTTGGGAAAATTCCTATTTTTGTGAGGAAATTTTTGTTCCATTTTTGAAGGAATTTATTTTTGAATTTTTGGTTGCTAAATTTGGAAAAAAGGCGTCAAAAAAATTAATTTTTGGATACATAAAATTGGCAAAAAATTGGTTAAAGATTGGATGGAAACAATTGGCATTAGAAAATTGGCTTAAAATTCATTCAAAATTATGGCCAAAAACTTTATAAATTTTTTGCCAAACAATCCATTAAAAATTTTTCATGAATGGCCAAAACTTTGCTCCTCAAAATGTCATCAAATTTGCCTATAATTTAAATAGGCAAAATTGGCGAATGGCTATCATCCAAACAAAAAGCTTAAATGCCGAAAGAAGATGGAATTTCCTTCCTTCAATGTTCCAAACTCCAAAGTCTACGGTCCCCGACAAATTTATAATCATAAAGTGCGTAACAAATTTCTCTCTTAATTATCCCTTTATGAACTTTGAATACTGTGTCGTTTGTTTTGTTATGGCCTCGTTTTGGCCACATTCTTTGGCATATTCCAAAAATAATTAAAAAAGGAAGTGGAAAAGATTGGAAATCATTGCGATCAAAAAACAAAATAGAATCCAATTTTTTGGAGTCCAAAAAACTTCATCAAAAACATATCCCTCCTTCCCCTCCATATTTTTGGACTCCTTTTCCATTTGCTATTTTACGTCAATTTTTGTGCTATTTTTAAAATCATTTTTTGCTATTTTCATCCAAAGGATTAATTCCCCCACTTAATTTTAATTAATCTTTCCCCTCCCAAATATTTTGCGCATTTTTTTGCCATTTTATTGTCCACTTTCGGTACAAATAAAATACAAATTCAATTTTGGAAATAGATTTTTGCAACCTCCCTTCCCTTCTATTTTTGTGCCATTCTCCCAACAAAAATGTCCAAATGCTCAATTCCACCTAAACATAAGTCCCGCCCATCATAATTGGCCACCACAAATTGGCCACCACCCCATTCCCCATTCTCGCGCTCATACAAAAAATGTTTATATGGAAGTCCCTCCCCGTGCCATTCCAATTCCCCCTTCATTTAATTTTTTCATTTCCCCTTCCATACACACAAGAAACATTGCCTCTCATCAGGGAATATTTAATTTGTTGAAAATTTAGAAAAAAATTGAAATTGCCGAAAAGATTATAACAGCTCAGAAGTTTATCCCAATATATCTTACCCCACCAAATCAATAGATTTCGTCAATCATTTGATAAATATTTTGGCATAGGTTTAGCCAATTCTAATTTAGTTTTGAACAAATAAACCAGAATGGGTTTAAACCGTTTAATACCCTTTAATTGTTGACCAAACCATAACAAATTATATACCATTCAATGTGTCTTGATGCAGCTCTATCCAATTTTGGGTATATTTGATTTATGAATTTAGAACAAACACTTAAGCCATTATTATTGTTTGACAATATAACTTTTTCTGCAATTTCAGTGTTTATTTCCACCTTACTAAATTAAATCCCCATTCCCCATTTTCATTTTCAGCATTTCCTCCTCCTCCTGCTGTTCGCCCTCTTCCTTGGCCACAAATTCGCCCAGAACGACGCCACCTTCAGCATCGGGACCAACGGCACAATATATTCAATAAATTTTCTCTCACAGGAATCCAACTTGTCCCCGAAACGAGCCCATTCCCATGATGGGAACATGGCCATGGAGCTGGAATTACCCACTGGCCAAAATGCCATCCAATCATCCATTATGCCCAATTCCATTGGCCAAAATCAACAACCGGATTCCATTGCCACCGCCGTAGATTCCCTTTTCCTTCGACCATTGGGTTTGGCCGGTGATCGAAATGATCCGAGGAATTTGTCGACTCAATCATTGGCAGTGTTCCCGGCTAACAATATTTCAGATCAACCTCAAATTGGAGGCCATCATCATCAACAAAATCAGCCACAACATTTGTTCGGCTCATCGGTAGATTAATTTTAAAATGAAAGGAAATTGGCACAAACTTGAATTTGCTTCAGGGGATTGAATCTTTTAGTGCACCAAAATTTTTACAAATTTCGTTCTAGGTTAATTTGGGGATTCTCTATTAGAAGCCCATGTAGTTATATTCTTATTAGCTCTAGGGTGGGCTTATAAATTTCAGATTCACTTTAGTGTGGGCTTCAAATTCAAATAGAGAATGGCTTAGAAATTTCAAAGATCCTCCAGCAGGAGATTGAAAAATTAACCTTTTTTACCTTTTTCATCTTAAAATCCTCAAAAGTGGGCTTTTATTAGAGAGGAGGCTTCTAATAGAGAATTTTCGGTTAATTTCACATTGGGAATTTACCCGGGAATATGCCATTATTTCAGTTAATCGAGACAATTTTTGTAAAATATACTGACTTTTAAAAGTCGATATTTGTTAAGAAGATCGGTAAAATAGATAAAATTGAGACCAGATTTTACCTATCGGCATTCTTAATTACCCAATGCTTTTTGAATAGGTTTCACTGAATGCCCTCAATTTGGGTGGTGGCGGTGGACAATTTGGACAGCAACAACAATGTTTTGGCAACAATCAAAATGGTGGAAATGCATTTGGCAGCCATTTTTCTGCCCATCCAACTCCAACAGTGGTCCCTCCAGTGACAGTGGAATATTCCCAGCAATTGTTGGCCAATTTGTTGGCCACACAACTTCAACAGGGTCAACAGCAGCAACAAATACAAGTCAGTCTCATATCTTATCCCAATCCAACTTAGCACCATTTAAAATAACGCATCAAGGATTGAACCAATTTTGATGTTTTTGTTATCAAATTTAAGAGCAGACTTTTGGCTATTCAATGATATTAAATTTATTTAAATTGGTTTAAAATTGATAAAGTTATGGCCAAAAAACCATTTAAAGTGATCTTTACGATGGATTAGCCGAATTTTTCGATGATTTTTTTGAGTATAATTCCATCAATTCTGAACCAATTTGCATAAAATTAATATAATTTGATAGCCAAAAGTTTGCTCTTTAATTTGATAGTAAATTCATCAAAATTGGTTCAATCTTTTAAGAGTTATTATAAACGGCATCAAGTTGGTGACATATCCACCTATTTCCTATTTTATAATTAATATTCATTTTTAGTCAATTTTGGCGCAATTAGATCCAACTACATTAGGCCTATTACTTGGCCAATTCTCCACCTCCTCCACCACATCCAGCCCACCTTCATCCACCTCCGTCCAGGCCAATTCCGCCAGTCCTTCCACTGCCCCATTTTTATCGCCTCCGCCGAATTCGACAATGCAAATTTTGGAACAATTTGTTGGCACAAATTTGTTTTCCTCCCTATTAGCCCCTTCAATGCAGCAACAATCGCAACTTTTTGTTGGCCAGACACCGAATGAGGCCACAAATAAATTCAGCCAATCGGACACATTCGCCGAGGGTCAGTCCAAACTTCAAACCCACATTTAAACAATATTTACGTACAAATCGATTTAATAGAATAATTCCACTTTTCGGCCATAATATTTTGGCTAATTTACATATTTTCTCTAATAGAAACCCACTTATTAGAATTTTTAAAGTGAAAAAAAATGTTAAATTTTCTGTGAAATTTATAAGCCATTGGGCTCTAACTCTAATAATTGAGAAAAATTCGGTAGTCTGATTCAATCATTTTGATAACAAAATATTCCCGATAGAGATAAACCCCGTGGCATTATAATTGAACCAAAATTGGATTAGGCAATATAGTCAAAAGTAAATTTCGTTTTTTTTTCATTTTTCGACTTTTATAAAAAGTGGCAAATTTCAATTAAAAATTTGAGTCATTCTTCAGATTCCCTTATGGAATCACAATTTAAAATTCCACTCTTTTAGGACTTCGTGCCGGCGGTCTATTCGATGCCCAACAACAACAGAGACAACCGCCTTTGCCAACACCAACTGCCACCACAAATTTGGCACCGCCAGTAACATTTTCCTCCATCCCAAGTTCCACACCTCAACTCCCTCCAATCGGCCATCAAAACCCACAAAATTTACTCCAAACTTCACCACCGGCGGATCGACTGACCGATTCGCTGTGTTTGGCACCAGAGGCACGGCATCGACTATTGGATCCACAATTTCAACAATTTTTGGGCATTGTCCGGGAATTGGAAAGGCATATGTTCGGTGGAAGCCAACCCCAGCAGGGAAATGGCCAAAATGGACAACCGCAAATGATGAATGGAAACAATAATGGAGTTACGGCGGCCAAAGATGATGATTCCAACAGTCCATCCTCTTTTGTTTTCTAATTTCTGTTTTTTTTCTGGCTGATGAGTTTTTGGAAGAAAAGCCCGGATTTGAATTTATGGAAATATTTTGGGGGAGGGTGAAATTCGGGTACAATTTATTTCTCCATCAAAGATAAATATGGCCAATTAGGGCACCAACAAATTTCTCCAATACCGTATAATCTCTTTAATATTCCATGTGGAAATATTAGAGAAGGGAAAGGTGGGGAATTTTTTTCAACCCTGCTAAAGTTTGCGGAATTAAACGTGGGATAATAAAAGAGGCTATGCGGTATTTGAAATAGGTATCAATGATTTGATTGTTTTTCGGCATTTTCTCCTCCTCTTTATTTTGATGCATTTGTCCATCCATTATTTAGGCTTTTTTTCACAAAATCGAATTTATATGATGTTCTTTCCATAATCTTCTTTTTTTTCTAAATGTGTTTTCACTTTTGCCATATCCATTTGAATGGATTTATCATTTATTTAAATATTTGTTCGACTTCAAATGCTTTTACATTATTTTAATTATAAATATTGAATAAAATATTTTGCCATCAAATCCATTGTTCAATCCAATTCATCGAATAGACAAAACAAAAAATTCAAATAAATTAAGGTCAATGACCAACGAGCGCAATTTGCCCAAGACAAAGAAAATATGAATACAATAAACAATGTTTTGCTTTCGGCTATTTTCGCTTGAGGCCTTTTTATGGAACATTTCTCTGGGAAAATGTATTTAGGCAATTTTCTTTGTCCTTCCGAATTCAAATTGGCTGAGAAATATATAAATACGTTGTGGACTTTGGAACCGGCGAATTGTGATGTTTAATTTTTGATTAAATAAAAATTTTTAATCCTTGATTTTTTTTCCGTAATTTAATAAACAAAGAACAACAAACTTAAATCCCAAAGAATATCCAATCAATAACTTAGGCATACTGTATGTAAAATTTAAATAATTAAAAAGTGCGAAAATAACAAAATGCCAAATTAAAAATTTATTGATTTTTTATTGCGAATGAAAGATTTCCATTTCGATTTTGCATTGCAAATGCAAATTCAGCGCTTGAATAAAATATGAAACTAATAAAAAATGAAAAATATTCTAATTTTTTTTTATTTATCTTTCAAAAAACCACAATCCAATTAAAAAACAGAACCACGCCCACACAAAATACTTCATTCATTCCCAGCAAAATTATTTCCTTGAATCCAGCAGCAACAGCAATCCATTTCCTATAAATTGTGAAGCAACAATCCAACAAATCTATATTTATTCTGAATTATGACCAGGAACTCGTCTGTAACTCACTGGGTATTCTTTAGTGCACCTTAAAAAACACAAAATGTTGGTGACTAGAAAATTCCTAGCGAGATACTCACGAGAATTCAATTCGGCAAACAATCATCACAATAACACATTTATTAATTCGACTACAAATATTACATTTACGGCAACAAAGCACAAATTTTTTCCGCTGGGACTTTGCATTGTGCAGACGAACCACAATCCCTGAACCGAAAAATGTCGTTGCACATGTTTAGGCCCACCGGAACGAATTGCGCAATATAAAACATACATCAATTTAAACGACAAAAACCGACAAAATGTGGTGGTACATTGACTGTTTACCCGATGCGACTTGTAATACCTGTTCTTCACACCCTTTCAATTGGGACCGCAATGCGGTGGGTATCACAGTTCCATCAGGTAGATGGTTATGTACACAAAAATACGACAACAAAACAATTACCAAATTAATTTAAAAAAATGACAACAAAACATCATCAAATACAATTAATTAAATTGGACGACACAATAAACAAAGAACGACATTAACGTCGGTCAAAAGTTTGACGTCAATAAATCCCCCGCACCAATTTTAAGAGGTTAGTTTTCGGCCAAATTATATGCGCTTCAATTATAATTGTTGGTTTGGAAATTCCGGTTCATTCGGATTCAATTTTCCAGCACATGTTTGGGCGAATTTAATGAATATAATAGTCGAGAAAAAAGAACAAAATTTTAAAAGTTTGAGAATTTATTTATTTATTGTATAAAATTTCATAAATAAAATGGAAGGCAAAATGATCATTATTCAAAATTTAATTTATGTGGAACAGGGAAAAATCACAATGTATTTTTATGTACCATTTCGTGTCGGAATGGGAAACAGAATAAAAAGTACAAATAAATGGGGGGGGGGGGGGGGGGGAGAATACTGTGGGGGCAAAAATTGGAATTTGGCTATCAAAATCGGAAATTAATGGAATGGAAGAATATATAGAATTATGGAATGCTTTATTTTTCATTTATTTTCATTGATTATGATTGTGTAAATTGAGAAGAAGCAAAGTTTGGTAGGAGTTGAGGCAAGCCATCAGAGCCAATTCAACTTGTTGGTCACTCCGCGAGGATGGAATCAATTGGACCTGAAACGAATAGATTAGCATTGATTTAAAACCAATTTTTTGCTTACCAATGTTGGATGCATGGTGACCAAATGGGAATAGAGTGTTGAATTCGGGTTCTTGGAGAATCCCTCAATCAGGGCGGTCACCGCTCGAAGTGCCGAAATGGTTTCGAATATGCGCTCTTGGGGTAGACGGAGACGGCCAGAATTTTGCTCATCTCGTGCAAATTCATTCAGCACCTTAAATAGAATTGTTTATTTAATTAAAAACCCAAGTTTTCTATGTGGTCTAACATCTAATTTTCCAATTTAATTTAAATAAAAACCTTAAGTCTTTAAAATTTTCACCTGACTAAAAACCTTAATTTTTCTATTTTGTATTTTGATATTTCAATCAAACCTGTTTGCATCGATTAAGCAGGGAAGCAATTGCGGTGGCACCGAGTGAAGTGCATGCAGCAGTGGGGCTTGTATTCCTCAATAAACCACCTTCGATATTGCCTAATTTTGTTGTTGATTGTTGAGTAGATGGGCCACCCTCCATTTGAGTGAGTGAAAGGAGGGCATCAAAGCAAACTCGGCTCAAATCCGTGCGCTGTTGGTGGACGTCTAAAGCTGAACAAAATAAGGAATAGAGTGGTTTGGGTGCAACCGAAAATTGTGGCAAAGAAAATATTAGATGGAATTTAAAAGCATTAAAAATGGGTTAAATTTTAAAAGAAGGGACCGTAACCAACAAAAGTGCATTTTCTAATGAATTAATAAGAAAAAGGAAAAATATTTAATTTGGCGAAAAAAGAGTGCATATTACCAAAATAATTATAATGGTTTAAGAAGGGTTTATCCTATATTTACAAACCAAATAGGTATATCCAAAATTGAATAGAGCTGGTCAAGACACATTTAATGGTATATAATTTGTTTTGGTCAACAATTAAATATGTTTTTAAACCTATTTTAGTTAAAAATTATTTTAAAAAATTTTTAAAAAGCATTTGCCTCCCCCGGGTATCGAACCGCCGATCCCGAGGAGAAACTGGGATGTTAACCGATTAAGCTAATTGGACCTAGAGTAAATTGCTTATAAAAAATTAGAATTCACTAAAAATCATTACCAAATTATTCTTTTTATCAAATCTACATCGAGAGGATAAACTTTTGAACCGTCTTTTCGCCAAATTAAATATAATATTACCATAACAAAAAATGCAAGCAAATTTAATAATAAAAAAGGGAACATACCGAGTACATCGTTGGCATCCATTGTGTTGATGGATCCTCGATTGAGAATTTGAATGATTTGTTGTTGCATAAAATCCCGAGGCAATTTATTGGCAAAAGGCAATATCTCTGTTCGAATCAGCTCCACCACCAAACAATCCATGAATTCATGGCGTTTTCGTTCGTCCGAATTCAGCGGGCAATGAACTTTGCTTAAATTATTTTATAAAAAAATTTAATTTAATTAAAACTGACCTTGAAGAAAAAAAGGAATCCTTCGACGGCTGCGGCAAATGTTGGCCACAAATGTTTGAATAAATTCACTGTTAAATTTAATATTAATTAATGAAAAATATTTCAAAATACCAACCATATTCCCGTGCAATTGGCAATCCAATTTGGCAAATCTAAACAAGAAAAAAAATGATTTGATTTTTAATTTTTAGGGCTAGCTTTAGGCAGGCTAAAAGTTTTCACCAAAGTTTTTTTTGGCAATTTTTAGACTAACGGGTAAGCTCATTAATTTTTTGCAAAATTTAGATCTCGAGTTCGAATCTCAGAGGATAATAATTTTTTTTTCAGACTTTGTTGTCATTTTATGCATTCTAATACACCTTACTGTGCAGTACAGTAATTAGAATTAAAAACCACACCCTTTTTAACAATTAACCTTGTTGAAAGTTGTGGCAGCCAATTGCCAAGTGGATTGACTCGGGCAACCGTATTTTAGGGCCATTGGTTAGGCCAATTTCTTTAAAAGAAATATCAATTACGGTAATATAAACAAAGGAAAGTCACGGCAAGAACATTTTTATGACATTTTTGAAAAAAAAATTATTTTTATTTATTTGTATTTTTGTACTTTTTCACGAAAATCAACTCCAAATTTGTTTGTATTACGGTTCGAATGGACAAAGTAATTTTTTTACCTTTATAATGTCAACCAAAATTGTCTGTTGAATGACCTTAAAATTTATGAATTTGTATAAAAATTTCACAAAATTTACCTCTTCAAAATTTGCTGTTTTTGTGTAAAATTCGAGCAATATTTTCAGACTGGTTTCACCGAAATTGATCAAATTTGGAGAGGGCAGTAAATTTTGTTCAATAACGTGCTGAAATTAATTTAATTAATATTAATTGAATTTTTATGTTACATTTTCTGCTGTTTGCAAATAAGCAAATTTGTTCTTTGGCGATTTCCAAGCGAATTGGACGAATGAAAGAAGCCTAAAAAAGGAAAAATTTGGATACAAAATATAAAATAATTTTTTACATTCTACAACAAATTTGGATTATATTTCTATTCATATTGAGATTTTGTTGCAATTTTGGACTTTTTTGAACCCATTTATTTGGCTATTTTCTGGTAAAATTTTTTCAAAAAATAAAAATTAATAAAAATCCATTTATTTATCCATTTTTGGCTAAAATGTTTTTCCAAAAAATGCAATAAAAATAATAATTAGGATTTGTTGCAATTTTGAACATTATTATGAACCCATTTTTACTATTTTTGGCCAAAAATAAAATAAAAACATACAATTTGATCATATCGGGCAGTGCCTCACGCAAATGCTTGCAGCCCCCGGGGTCAATTTGTTCTTGCAAAATTGTTCGAATGCATGTGAACAACAATTCCTGTGCCATATTCAATGGTTGTTCTCCTGTGCTTTGGTTATTAATTGCCATTGAAATCGGATCGATGGAAATGGGCACTGCAGCAATTTCCTATTAAATTAAATGAGATATTAAAAAGGAATACTTATTTGCCGAATAAAATTTAAAAAATTTTTTGAATCGTTAAACCAAAATTGGTTTAGACTGTTTAATATCCATTAATTTTGGCCACATTAAATACTATGAATATTTAAAATGATGAAAAATTGGCAAACTTGAAAAATGTTGCCAATTCGATTTTGACAAAGATCCTCAACTGGTACATGATGCCGTACTCTGTGGAATAGCCAGAGGAAAATTTCCAGAAGAGTTGACAAATGGTAGAGGCCGGGAATATAAAGTTTTCTAGGAATAAAAAAATAAAATTAATTATTTTTTGAATTATTTACTCACTGTATTGTTGGCATAAAAGATGATGTCTGTGAATTGTCCCCACCAATAAGGTTTGGGTCAAAAGAAGAGGAAGATGGACATGGACATTCGATGGAGATGATGGCCTTTGCCACACAAAACCAAGCGGACCAACTCGCCATCCAAAGGGGTTCGGGCAGGGAAGGGGCAAGGGAGAGGTCCGGTTCAATTCTGTGAAATAAATGTTAAATAAAAATAGCCTTTTTTGTCAAATTAAAAATTAAAAACAACTTTGCCCCGGCCAATTGTTGTTTTCCACTTCTTCCCATTCCCAGCGAAGAAATGTTCTGTTCAGTTTGTTGAGGCCTCCCAAAAAGAAGTTCTTGGAAATTCTTCAAAGCTGCCAGCGACATTTCCGAATTATTTGTTTGCGCCGCCAATTCAATATGTTTCAGCAATTGGGACCAATAACCGGGAAAATTTTCTGGAAAAATTGGTTATTAAAATGAAATAATTGAAAATACCAAGTAGAAGGAGAACAGGCCTTTGGGCATTGAATATTTTCACTACACCGCCAAGAATTTTTACACTTGTTTCCGTCCATTGTTTGGATTCACTGTAAATTAATTTCCATTAAATTATCACAATTAAATGTATATTACGTGCCCTTGAATGGTGGATCATCAAATTTGGGGCGCCCAAACTATTTGTGCTTGATTTCTGCGTGGATGCCGTTTGAGTGAGAAAACACAAAAAATCAGAATTTTTACCGGAAAACACAAAAAACAGAATTCTTTCCGGAAAACACAAAAAATCAGAATTCTTTCCGGAAAACATGAAAAATCAGAATTCTTTCAGGAAAACACAAAAAATCAGAATTCTTTCCGGCACAAAAAATCAGAATTCTTTCCGGAAACACAAAAAATCAGAATTCTTTCCGGAAAACACAAAAAATCAGAATTCTTTCCGGAAAACACAAAAAATCAGAATTCTTTCCGGAAAACACAAAAAATCAGAATTCTTTCCGGAAAACACAAAAAATCAGAATTCTTTCCGGAAAACACAAAAAATCAGAATTCTTTCCGGAAAACACAAAAAATCAGAATTCTTTCCGGAAAACACAAAAAATCAGAATTCTTTCCGGAAAACACAAAAAATCAGAATTCTTTCCGGAAAACACAAAAAATCAGAATTCTTTCCGGAAAACACAAAAAATCAGAATTCTTTCCGGAAAACACAAAAAATCAGAATTCTTTCCGGAAAACACAAAAAATCAGAATTCTTTCCGGAAACACAAAAAATCAGAATTCTTTCCGGAAAACACAAAAAATCAGAATTCTTTCCGGAAAACACAAAAAATCAGAATTCTTTCCGGAAAACACGAAAAATCAGAATTCTTTCCGGAAAACACAAAAAATCAGAATTCTTTCCGGAAAACACAAAAAATCAGAATTCTTTCCGGAAACACAAAAAATCAGAATTCTTTCCGGAAAACACAAAAAATCAGAATTCTTTCCGGAAAACACAAAAAATCAGAATTCTTTCCGGAAAACACGAAAAATCAGAATTCTTTCCGGAAACACAAAAAATCAGAATTCTTTCCGGAAAACACAAAAAATCAGAATTCTTTCCGGAAAACACAAAAAATCAGAATTCTTTCCGGAAAACACAAAAAATCAGAATTCTTTCCGGAAAACACAAAAAATCAGAATTCTTTCCGGAAAACACAAAAAATCAGAATTCTTTCCGGCACAAAAAATCAGAATTCTTTCCGGAAACACAAAAAATCAGAATTCTTTCCGGAAAACACAAAAAATCAGAATTCTTTCCGGAAAACACAAAAAATCAGAATTCTTTCCGGAAAACACGAAAAATCAGAATTCTTTCCGGAAACACAAAAAATCAGAATTCTTTCCGGAAAACACAAAAAATCAGAATTCTTTCCGGAAAACACAAAAAATCAGAATTCTTTCCGGAAACACAAAAAATCAGAATTCTTTCCGGAAAACACAAAAAATCAGAATTCTTTCCGGAAAACACAAAAAATCAGAATTCTTTCCGGAAAACACGAAAAATCAGAATTCTTTCCGGAAACACAAAAAATCAGAATTCTTTCCGGAAAACACAAAAAATCAGAATTCTTTCCGGAAAACACAAAAAATCAGAATTCTTTCCGGAAAACACGAAAAATCAGAATTCTTTCCGGAAACACAAAAAATCAGAATTCTTTCCGGAAAACACAAAAAATCAGAATTCTTTCCGGAAAACACAAAAAATCAGAATTCTTTCCGGAAAACACAAAAAATCAGAATTCTTTCCGGAAAACATGAAAAATCAGAATTCTTTCAGGAAAACACAAAAAATCAGAATTCTTTCCGGCACAAAAAATCAGAATTCTTTCCGGAAACACAAAAAATCAGAATTCTTTCCGGAAAACACAAAAAATCAGAATTCTTTCCGGAAAACACAAAAAATCAGAATTCTTTCCGGAAAACACAAAAAATCAGAATTCTTTCCGGAAAACACAAAAAATCAGAATTCGTTCCGGCACAAAAAATCAGAATTCTTTCCGGAAAACACAAAAAATCAGAATTCTTTCCGGAAAACACAAAAAATCAAGTGTGTTCTGCGATTGGGACATAAAAATGAATTAAAATATCCGAAAAACCGGTGCAAGGTTGAACACAATGACAATCATGGGTTAAATGGTGGAATCCACCCAAAACGGCTGTTTGATTTGCCAAACATGCACGCTCTTTTGGATTACGCGCATCACAGGGCCGATCTTCACTCTCATTTGGCAATGGAAATCCTAAAAAATTCTCGATTTTTTAACCGATTCTTTTTTGTTTTTCGACTATTCGAATTTTGTTCATTAGCCAGTATTTTAATAACATTTTAAACTGTCATTTTTATCATAAGTTAAGCTCTATATGTAGTGAATTTTGATATTAAAATAATTGATTAAACATTATTGGTTAGTAGGTTACGGCTAAGAAAGAACTGCCCAATTTAAACCTAATTTGCCGTCCTTTTTGGCCTTAACTTTTTGCAATTTCTTCTAGGAAATCCACTAATCGTTTTTTCAATCAGAGCTAAATAAAAATATCAAATTTGCTAAATTTAAAGCTGTTATTCATTTGGATAAGTAAACAAATTTTGGAACAAATTCCTTCAAAAACTTACGAGGATCACCGCATGCGCATCTTTCCAAAATGATATGTTGAAAACAATTTCGGTAGCATCCCTTTTAAATAAATTATCAAAAAATTAAAATTGGATTGCTATTTTCACTTCTGGTGAATAATGTTCCGCATAAATATAGCCAGCTGGTCGAAAAGTGTCCGAACATTTGCCATAAGGCGAATCGAGACGATGTAAAATTTTTGTTTTCAGCCCAAATGAAGAAACAAAGCCAGTTGGGGCGGAATAGCCTAAAATAAATAATAATTGGATAATGAGGAATTGAGATGACCAAAAGTGTCCGGAAATGGTTCTTGATCCTGTTCATGAACCACAATTCGTACCTAAAAACAAATCACTAAACCAAAAGAATTATTAAAAAAAACCCCAGCAGCTTCGGTTGTTGGCATATAATCACTTTGATTCACATTCAACAACAACCTTAAACCATACATTGGCCCCGCCCTGGAATTCTTGAGCTCAACGGAATCATTGAAATTGAATGTCCAACAATTCCCATATTCCGGGTCAATTTGGATTTGAAAATCACTGTTTAAAAAATAACTTGATAAAAAAGATATTCAATTGATGAAACCGGTTTAAATCGCAATCTTTGCTATTGAATGAACATCGAAGGACGAATTCATGCAATTTATAGCTCAAAGATTGGCGAATTTCCCGGGACATTCCAGCCACTCAAAAAATATACAAATATTAAAAAATTAGAAGGGATTAAAAAGAAAATACCCAAAAATATTAAATTCTCTTTTGTCTTTGTTGTGATTGCGCCTCTGTCTTTTAAGTCCTTAAAATTTTAAAGGAAGAATATTTCCTTGCAAAAGAATTCGACCTCAAGGCCAAAAGCCTCTTCAACATCGGAAGGAGGTGGACGAGTTGTTGATGGATAAATGGAATAATTGTGCGGATTCCACCTTCAATTTGAATTAATAAAAGTTAAAATTCAAAAGATTTTATGCCCCAAAAGGACCAATCAAAATCTTGTCCAGGCTGTCGAGTGTCCCGAAGGCAATAATGCGAAATTGGTTGGCAAAGGCAAGCAACGGGTCCTTCTGATTCCTTTGATGATTCATCATTGATGATTCTATTTCTGATTGATGATGGAGTGGTGGCGGTTATATTTGGTGGTTTGTCCGGATCATCGCATGTATTTGAATTGGAACAATGTGGACATTTCTTCCAAGGGGTGATTGGCAATGAAAATAGTCAAATTAATAGTACTTTTTGCTTCCAAACTGCATGCAAATAACATGGCCAAATGTCGCCAGTATCCTGATCTTCATAGCATAAACAAACGGATGGATTCCTCTGCATTATTGAATGAAAAATAAATTTTTCTTATTTCCTCTATTAGTGGCCCCGGGGTTACTATTTATTAGAAGAGGGACTTTTATTTTTCAGCCTCCAAAGAGGGTTAAAAGATTTTTTCAAAAGATTTTTTCACCTTAAAAAATCCTTAAAAGGGGACGATTATTAGAAGAAGGGATCAAACATTCCAAAGGCTATTAAAAGGGTAGCTTTAGCAAAAAAAAACAAACATCCAATTTATTTTGTTGTGGCACACATTGGTCATCGGCATTTGTGCAAACGCATCTTAATATTAATTCGTTGAATGTGAATTCATTTTGTTTTTTGATTACCTGGCCAAAACAGGCCGATAAACTGCTTGACGTCTTCTCCTTGTTGGAGATTCTTTGAAACGATCAAGCGTTGAGATGGCCCTTTCCCAAAGTTGAATCTATGAAAAAATTATCGCATTTTTAATGAATTATTCCCAAATTATATAAAATGCCCCCACCCCTTGTTCAATCTCCTCAAATTTTCGGACTTCACTCAATTTGAACGCATTCAAATTGCAACTATTAAAATGGATAAAATAATATTTTAACCATAAATTTATACATTGTAGCAGCCGGGAATGGGGCTAAAATGGAATAAATAATTTAAATTTCTATATTTATTTTTTACCCGGCTCAAATTTCAGCTGCATTTCAATGATTGTCCGATATTCAACATAATCGGACAAAGTAAAATAAGTTTGAATGATGAATGAACAAAAGGCAATGGCAGTCACTGTGGCCCAGAATGGACGTCCAAAAAAGGAATGAGTCCTTTAGAAGGAAATTAATTGATGATCTCCCAAAATGTGAAAATTAACCCGACGAATGGAATTCCATGGGAAGAAGTTCGCGCACAAAAGTCCACCAAAATGTCCTTGCAAGAAACATATTCACGTGGGCCTTGTTCCATTCGATTCTCCTTGTTTTTCCTTTAAATGAATATCCATTGGCCCAAGAGCAGATTTTGCAAAAGGCCGACTTCCTGTTGGCGGTGTACAAAAAACAGGCAGGTACCGCCTTTTTCCGGTTTCCTTCTCTTTCACTCGATGATTGCAGTTTCCTTGGCTTCTCCTCCTCTTCTTCTTCCTCTGGCCCAACCACCTTTTGTGGCTCAAAAACCTGTGCCTGACCGGATAGGCCAAATTATTATTTCCTTGTGCCCAAAATGTGTGTTTTTCAGAGTTTAGCCCCTTCACAGTTTGGCCCAAATAATTGTCCTCCTCTTTTTGTCCCTTTCCCACTTTTATCCCAAATAATTTCCTTTCCAAATTCACCTGACCAATGCTTCTTTCATATTCTCTTTCCTTTTCCTGAAAATGGGCTTTGAGTCTTGTCCACCAGCTGCCACCTTTGGCGGCCAATTTGCCCCTCGGCGATTCCATTGGTGGTCGCCACCAGGGCCGCCCTTCATTTCCCTCATTTTCATTTTGGCCATTGGCCGGTATCAATGCATTATGGGGCGGAATGGGAGGTGGAGGAATTCGACATGAGCTTTGAATATTTTTGGACATTTATTTGGCGTAAATAAACTCACCGGACTCTGGGACGAATTTCGGGTGAATTTGCATTGACTGCACTTTCTAAACTTTGACTTTGCCTCACCCTCCCATCATTTTGCTGTTGATCAAAGAATCGAGCTCGAAGTTGAGCATTCCGCTGAATCAATGGACGTGTTTCGGATGATGTGGAGAAGCCGGAAGAGGCGGAAGAAATCGTTGAAGAAGATGAAGGTGGAATGATGACAACTCGGGGTGGAATTGGTCTCATATTTTAAAAATTGGCAGAATATTTTTCCAAATTTTGGATGCAACAAAATGAGCCGCAAAGGCGAAAATGCCCGATTTGACTGTGTTGGTCATTTTATGTCTTCTTTTCTCATTTTTCATTTATCCTCTGCTTTTGACCCTCTGGGGGGAATTCCTTTGGGGCTTGATAAAAGGGTGGTCAAGCCCCCCAACTTCATTTATTCCATTTGTCGCTGACCAAAAGCATTTTTGCTTTTTAATGTCCATTTTTTGTTGACATAAAAAAGCATAGAATATTTTTATAATGTTGCAAAATTTATACAAATATTTACATATATAAATTTATATACTTTTTGGGAGGAATTGTAAAGTATATCTGTGGGAGGAACAAACGGCAAATGCAAAAAAAAGATTTATTTTGGTGTAAAAATAATAAAAAATATTTAAGCATTTTGTTTCATTAATCATCAGTTGACTCGTTTTTTGCGAATTCCTCAATCACATGCTCTAATCGAGAATGTTCAATCAATAATTAATTTCCACATTTTTTTATGATTCCAAAATGCATAGAATTATTTTTAAAATTTTGCCAAATTTATACAAATGTGAATTTAATTTTTTAACATATTTGCTTTTTTGAAAGGAAGTGAAAACATATCTGGGAGAGATTCATTCAAATGAATAAGTTGAAAATAAGGGCAAAAAGGAAGGAATTTGGCTTTGAAAATAAAGAATAAAAAATACTTTGAATAAAAAGACCGGCATTTTGTATTACAGTAATTGCAAAAATTTTTTGCCTTTTGTCCTATACAATATAATGGGGAAACATCAAAAGAATGATATGTGAAAAAAAAAGAAAATATTTTTATTGAAATGTCAAACAACGCTGACTAAAGGATGTGCTAAATTATTGGGTGATGATCCATTGTTGGTGGCTACATTTCCATTTGGCCTTCTTCCTTGCTGTTGTGGTGTCCTTAACGACATTTCCCCTCCTCCCATTGGCCCATTTGGTTGTTCAAGAAATGCGTCCAAATCCTCTTCATCATCTTCATCCTCATCAAATCCATCCATTTCAGCGAACAAATTTGCCGGCAAATTTCTAGAATTTTGTACCGGGACCAATTGGGTTTGGGCGGCAATTGCCCGGTCCAAAGAGGCCAAATCATCGGATTCCAATAGAACAGTGCCAGCCGAAGTGGAAACTGTGCCAGAAAGTCGTTGTTGATTGGATGAAGAGGGTGGAACAATCAATTGTTGTTGACGAAATTGGCCGCTGGAAATCATCAATGATGGAGGTTGAGAAGATTGAAGTTGGGAGGGTTGAACGGCACGGCGCAGAAGAAATTGTCTTTAAATATTAATGATTTTACATTATGCCCATCATTTTGTACCTGTCCAAGCCTTGATCTGTCATTGGACTGCCCAACAATGTGTGATTATTGTTGTTTGGATCAAGCCCAATTTCTCCTGGTGCAATTGGCTGTGCTTGGCCCTGTTCTTGGATGATCAACACCTCAAATTGATTTTATACAAATATATTTCTATATATTTTCAAATTTACCGGTTGTTTTCCATGTTGTGCCCCGCCATTCCTTCCATTTTCATTTCCAAATGTCCCATTCCTTCCCTTTTCATCCAAAGGAGCAACTAATGTATTTTCACGTAAAGCCCGTGGGCATTGATCAATAACATTTCCCCTCGTATAAGGCAATCGTCGATGGATTCGGGCAAGAATACGGACAAAGAGAAGCAATGAAAGGGCAGTGAAAAAATAGAAAACACAAAGCACCAAAGAACGGATTGGATCGGAATGTTGGAGGAGGGTGAGGATATTGGCAAAAGGGAATAGGAGAATAAGCCAAGAAAGACCGCCGGCACAACTAAAATTTAGCAAATTGCGAATTACAATATTAAAATAAGTCACCTGAGTTGATGGAGTAATCGACGTTGAAGAAGAGAGGCAGATTCCAATGGCCAATCAGCCGAAGATGAAGAAGCCAATTTATTGCCATACCAAAATGAATAGGCACCAAGGCCCATTGCAGAGCCCATGAAGAGGACTAAGGGTAGAAGTAAGGCCATACCAAAAGTCCAATTGAAAGGTTGAAGTTGACTGAATGAAAATTGGCATTAGAGGAAAATGTGGCAAAGACATACGGTCCATCGGTGTCAAGGCCGACCAAAATTTGACCATCCATAAATGAGGTTAAAATACAAAGAGCAAGAGGCAAAACTGTAAAAATAACAAATATAAAATTAATATTTTTTATTATTATTTCTTACAAATTGTGAAAAGAAGTGTGAGAAGGAGACGAGTATTGCGCGATTGAGCCTTTCGAATTTCCAATTCCAATTGAACAATTCGAGTATAAATTGAGGAATTAATTAGGGCCAATGAGGCAGCAAATGAAAGCAATGCCAATTGGAGGGTGGAAAATAGGGCGGAAGAAGTTGGCCAAGGAATGCCGAAAGGCAAATGAGAAATTTGTGGCTGAAGGAGAAGGACAAAATGGAAAAGATGAAGGAGAAGGAGGGAAAGAAGCAACATTAATTGGGCCGGGTCCGAATTTCTAAAAAATACTCAATTAAATGTTTAGAATGGATGAATTGGACCTGTGAAAAAATGCGGAGGAGAGAAGCAAGCCAAAACAAATGGCCATGGTCAATGCAGCACCCAAGGCAGTGCCGAATTTTGAAAACCACAAAAGTAGGGCGGATTCAGGTCGAAACATGGATTCTGGCAAAAGTGCAAAAATGCCTTCTTCTCCGTCTCCTCCAATCATTGAATCAACTTCACATAGTAAAATTTGGCCATGTGGACGAAATTCACGAGAGAGGACGGCAATGCCGGAGGCGGACCAAAGTTGGGCTGAAAATTATGGTTGTTGAGAGGAACGATAATTGGATTATTTTTTGTGGATGAAAAGGAATTGTTTCCAGCTGAGAAAATTATGAATTTCTTTTAAATTCTTTTGTGCGTTTTTTTTTGGAAAAGCCAATTATAAAATATTCTTAAAAATAGATGAAATGAAAAAAGGGAAAAATGTAAATTGAGAGTTGAGAGCTATTAAAAGTAAAAAATGTCATTAAATGTAAAGGTTAGTATTTAATTTGGCGAAAAAATCATTAAAAATATCGTAAAGATTATGACAGTTAACGCAACCTCCCTACATAATGATGATATCATCAAAACGTCTCGTTTGATAAATAATTTAGCATGGTTTGATAAAAAAAAAGAGGTATTAAACTGTAAATTTCTTTTAATTTTTGTACAAAATTAATTTATTGGCTAAACCTAACCCAAATTAGTATTAAACGATGCAATTCCACTAGATTTATCAAAGGGTATAAGGTTTTGGAGTACAGTATAAAATACTGATGAACCGTTAAGATTTTTCACAGTTCTCAATATTTTTCGCTAAATTAAATATTTTCCAAATGTTAAATTGATAAAAAATAAAAATCAATTTTAAATATTTATCACCTTTTTGATCAAATTGTGCACAAGTGTAATTTTCTTGCCCAGTTGCAGGTGTCACTTTTTTGGGCAATCGAAAACCAAGTACAATTGGTCCATTTTGTTGTCTGTTTTGTTCAACCATTTCATCAGTACTTCCATTCATTTTATTTGCCCTTTTTTTTCCATCATCTATTTGGACCATTAATAATGGACTATGGCCAGTGAGAAGGGGGAATAAAGTGGCATTTCGGAGGCAAATTGCCCGTGCCGTCCTCGGTCGTGTTTGTGGTGGAGGTTGGACAAAACATAGTCCAATTTGGAATCCTCCTTGGCCATTTCCCGCAATTGGATCATCCACAAATGTGTCGGCTGTGGGTACGGTAGGCAAAAGATCCCAGGCACGCATTTGAAGTCCGCCGGAGGCACTTTGCAGAGAAAATGGCACCTAAAAATTGTTTTAATTTTAAAAATAATTCTAGTAAAAAACTGACAGGTAATCGACGTAAAAATTCCTTTGAATATTCGGCCACTTGTTCACTCAATTCCGTTGAATTTCCGCCTCCACTCAATGAGGATAAATTTCTTGCGGCCAATGAGTCCAAAACTTGGGCAACGTGTTCAGCAATTTTGGCATCAAAATGTGCTGATGGAATTTGAGGTTGAAATGCGGGGAATTGGAGAAGTGTGCCGAGGAAACGCATCACGGATTGAAGACCCGAAAGTGTTTGCTCACTCCGCTGCCCATAATTTGCCAAAACGCCAAGATGGACTAGCACTGAGCTCTGTGGAAAAAAAAATATAATTAATTTGGTGGATTATTAAAGGAAGGCAATTTTTACCCCATTTTTTGCTTCACTTTTTATTTTTTTACCCGAAAATAGTTTTTGATTGATTCTAATAAATCGTAATCGGTTTTAGAATCTATCTACCTTATATCAATTTATTCATCGAATGGTAATTTTAGCCCAAAATTAAAGTTCAAAATCAAAAACTGGAAATATGTTTTAAACTGTTTAACTCCTTATTTCGATTTAAATTAAGAAATAAATATGTCAATTGTCAAAATAAGTGTATTGATGAAATCTACAAATTGTATAAGGTTTTTATGGTCTAAAAACGTACGGTTTCTGATTTATTAGCAGTCGAAAAATATTTTGGGTAAAAAAAAATTAAAAAGTTGGGTATAAATACAAAAATTGGGGTAAAAAGATATTTATTATAATTAAATTATGCTTTTGTACCTGTGTTCGGCAATGTCCTCCTCCATCGTGTTCGCCAACTTCAATTCCGTTTCCACTTTTTGCCATCATTTTGTTTGCTTCCTTCCCTTCATTTCCAATGGCATTTGTGGCATTTGCCCAATTTGCCTCTTCCCTCATTGAATTCCATCCACATTTTCGCTCCAATCTTCGGCCATCATCATTATATGGACATGGAATTACGGCGGATTTGTTCACCGCCGTTTCTGGCCAATCCACTCCACCGTAATGTTCCAACAATCTTTCGGATGGACAATGTTCTGTAAAAAAAAAGAATATTTGAAAGTGATGAATTGGGTGGGGAGGACCAATTCTGTCGCATTGTGCCCCAGAGAATCCGGCAAAACATAAACAATGCTTTTGGCCCATTGCGTCACGGAACTGTTCAAAAAAGATGAATTAAATTAATGTTTTATAATTGTTTTTCGTAAAATTGGGATGCTTTAGCAAGTTTTATTTGCCTTTAAAATGATCTTTAGATGGAAATTTTTGTACTAATCGATTGATAATTCGTACCCTATCGCTTTTTTAAACCTTTTTCAAATTTCTATTTGAAACTCTGCACAAAGTAATGGCCAAAAAATTGACTTTGAAAATGCCAGGTCACATTTTTGATATTATTTTTGGTTCTGCGCTAGATATTGGGCTTTCAAATGAGCCTAAAATCAGGCCAAAAGATTAATTTAAAAAGGTGCTGACTAGCAAACAATTCAAATTTGATACATTTTTTGACCTATTAATAAATAGGGAATATTGGGAAAAAAGTCAAGTTCAGATAATCGTTTTAGATGAAAAAGGCTGGCACCTGTTCCAGTTGATGTGAATGCGGCGAATAATGGCACATTGGAAGGCCAGTGGCCCCACCCGAGCATTGGCCCTCACAATGTAATTCAGATTCCAATGCTTGGAATGGAATTGCCTCCGAAGGAGTTTCTCCATCCACATCAACCGCCGAAATTGACACTTCCATTTGGGCAATTATTGGAAGACGAACCTTTAAAATAAATTTGAATTGAATTATTTTTGGCTCTCTTACCCTTGTCATTGCCATTGTTTCGGTTGGCTCCAATTCTCCCTCATAAATTGGCCTCAATTCGCCTTTTCGCCTCAATGTTAAACGGAATTGTTCAGGAACACCAAAAATGGGCAGTTCCCATTGGAATATTTGATATCGAGTATTGGCAATGTTCACACGGACATTTTGGGGTTCTAATAAATGAGTATTAAATATTTAAATGAAAAAAGGGGAATATTGACTAACGTGAAACGGAAACTGGCACAATTGTGACATTGGAAAGGGAGAAAAGTTGTGGAGAACCAAAATCAATGGCCAAAATACGAAGCTAAAAAAACCAAAAATTGTTTAAAATTGATGACTTAAAAACAAACTTGATATGGCCGAAACAAACGCAATTCACTCAAACGTCTTCGAATGATGATTGATCCATTTCGGGCAATTTCCCAATATGGATCATCGTCTAAATCCTTTGATTGTGAAGAAATTGCCGATCCACGACTAGCAAAGGCACCTGACGAAGCCGTGGAGCGGACTATGCTCAATTGAACCTACATAATAAATACATATTAATGAATATATTGTTATAGGCAATTTTGGAAATTGCTGTGTAATTTAACTTTCAGACGGGACGGTATTAATGCCTAGACAAAAATAAATAAGCCAAACCTGATTTGGGTTTATTAAAAATTTAAACAACGGTTCTATTCTTCATTAAATTTATGCCATTCTACAATTAAAATATCAATCTAAATCTGCAATACCAAATCTAATGAGCCTATTCTCTGGTCTTTAATAAGGACATAGGTCATGATAACCAAAATTAGTTAACACAATATTAGCAATTCCGAATATGTATTTTGTAACATTTTATATGTTTTATCATGTGTTTTAATTATAAGGCCACCTCACCTGACTGTTATAAATGATTGGATCCTGATCTTGCACTTGGATTTTGCCAATTTCCGAACCAATTGGCAAATTCACCGGTGCATAGAAACGATAATCATTGGAAAGAAATTTTGGTGCATGCCGATTCCTTCGGGTTATGTGCACCGAAAAATGCAGGGAATGCTACAGAGAAATGGAAATACTGTAATTGAAAATGAATTTGGAATTTGGATCACTTTGTGCTGTGGGCAAAGTAAATGAAGAACGGCGAATTGTGCAGGCCTGGAACTGTTCTGGGGCAATTCAGCGATTGTTTGGAAAAATAATCGATCCGAGTCGAAATCAAGCCATTCAAGATCCGATTCCAATTGGGCAAAACATGAATTCATTTCGCGCAATGCCCGGTCGAATGCCTCATTCAATGTTGCCTTTGTCCCAATTGGGGCACCCTCAAAAACGCGAACTTCATAAAGTTCTGTAAAAAATGTAAAATTATTTTATTCTTTATTTTCTCATCAAAATTTTCTCATAAAAAACTTTTTCGCCTGCAGCCAATTTCTCATGCCCTAAAGCAAAATTTTTCCCTTTGTTCATATCCCATTAATATATTTCTCCCCTTCAGGCGTTAATTAAACCCTCACAAATATCTCCACAATTTTTATTCACCGGCCAATTCCCTCCGGCTGCTCATCCCCCCCCCCCCCCCCCCCCTTAAATTGACCATTCTCCCCTCTGACCCAATTTATTATATTTATTTACATTTCCTATGCCGGAAACCAAAAATTAATTTCCATTTTCGCCTGGACAATCGTAAAACTCGCCTCATCACCATCCAAGGAAGGAAACAGAGGGGAAAAGAAGCCGTAAAATTATGCAAACCAAGGGAAAAGGGGGAAAATTAGATGGGGGTCATTGACGCTTTTTAATAATAATAAAAATGGGTTTAAATTTCCAAACAAAATTCGAGTGGAAATTTTTAAAATTTTCTTTTAAATTTCACTACCTTGTGCCCTTCGATGCAGCCTAGCATCAACGAATATTATGGTCATCGTCCATATTAGCATAAAATAATGTGGCCATTTGAGGATGAGCCTCAAAATTTGTTCCCGGATTTTGGCATGCATTTGAGGGGATCAGGTGTGTTGTTTGGAAATGGATGGATGGTTTAACCGGCAATTGGCCTCCTTGGGACGACAATTTTATTGCTTCTGATGGTTTTTGGAGCGTTCATTTGACCTGAACGATGAAAAATGTGGGGAAAATGTGGTGGACGGAAATTGAGGGGGAAATCGGCGCGCTTATTTCCGGGGGCAGATGGATATGGGGTTGGGGGGGGGGAAGGGAATAAATTAGCGGAAAGGAAGGAACAGGAATGGAATGAGTGGGGATTCCCCTCGAGGGAGGAAGGAGGGGAAACTGGGATTGGGCCAATGGCCTCAAGAAAGAAGAAAAAAGGGGAATTGACCATCCAATGCTGGAAATGGAGCATTGCACAGGTAAGCCAATGGGAATGGAAGGATGGAATTGAATGAATAATTCTTGCCCTGAAAATTTGCATTTGACTGACCCAAAGGAAGGCGGCCAAAACGCAAATGAGCCGAAAGAGGGCGCAAGGAGTTGAGTGCAAAAAGGAAAGAATAATTGGTCAACCAAACACAACATCGACACAATCGGCCAGCCGGCACAACAACGACGTTCAATCGGGCGAAAGGAAATCGCACCGCAAATGGAAGAAAGGCAAAATGGGCAGATGGATTGTAAAAAGAGCAAAAAGCATGCAAAATGGCAAAATGGGCGGATGGATAAATTGTTGAAAAGTTGACAAAACAAAAAATGGGATAAATATTCAAATTGGTTAAAGGGTGAATTTGTACTAAAGAGGGATGGATATCCGGATATCCTTAAAAATATATTTTTATTTTGAATAAAAAAAATAAAAATTTGAGAAGAATAGGAAGGAAAGGAAATGGAAGCTGTAAATGATGGAATGGTCGAATGGAAGGCAAAACTATTGTATAAATTTTATGGGGGGAAACCAAGTTGCATTAAAGAATTGGATGCATGGGAATAAAAAAGGTATAATCTTAATCCTAAGTATAATGAAAAATCCATTTTAGGAGAAAATCCAACCAGCAGAAGGGGTAGTGGGCAATCTGATGGACATCCTCCCAAATGGCCATTTTCACAGGTTCGCCAGATGTAATTTTTATATTTATTATTTATTTTGGATAGATTGAGAGCCATAAAGAGGAACACTTAGGTGGGCACCTTTCTTGCATTAGTTCAATTTTGCGATTGCCAATTTTGTCGTTTCTCCTATTTCTGCTAAGGTCAAAAAGGGAAGGAAAAATAGGAAAACAGGAAATGGGTGGAATGGATGGATTTATGGCCATAAAAGTGGACTAAAAATGCTCATTCTGTCAATGGCCAATTGGCCTAGAATGAATGGAAGGAAGAGAGGGGGTCATGGTAGTCCCTGACAAAAAAATAAAATAAAAAATTCATTGGCCATTGCCCGAAGCGTCAAAAACGGCGCGGCATTGAAAAGGGGGTAGGCTTTTGGCCAAGTGAATAATTCAGGCAAAAACTGCCGAAGGGAATGAGGGTGGCAGTAAAGGGAAAGCGAGAAAGGAAGATGGCCCTTCACAAAGGGTGACGGAATGGAAAAATAAGTGAAAGAGCCAAAATTGGATTTTTTGCATAGAATTTTGGGTGGGGAATGAAAATGAAGGGGTGGAAAAGGATCATCAGAGGGCCATTCATTCAAAAGTGAGAAGAAAGGGGGATTAAGGGCAAAAATGAAAGGGGCAAAAGGATGAAATTGAAGCACATAAACCGGTTGAAACTATTTTCGGGAAAATGGGTTAAATTTTGCGTACTTTACGAATCAGAATAATAAAAAGGAAAATAGTCGACATTTATTAATAAGCACTTGATTTGGCCAATTCGGCACCAAAAAGAGGCTGGGAAAGTGGACGGCGGCACAATTGTCCACACCCAAGGACGATTACTATTTTGCCCGAGGGGAAGTTGTTTTTGGCCATCAATTTGGATGATGGGAATGGGAAGAAAGCGGCGAGAAAAAAGGCGAATAAATTGAAAAAAGACAACAAATTATGAGAGGGGATGTGCGCGGGAAAATGGTGAAGAATAGTAGGGAAGGGGTCGATGAGGACAAGAACCAACACAAGAGGGAAATGGGAATGGGAAAGGAACCCTTTTGGGGATTGTTGAGAGAAGGATGTTTGGATTGGGACCATGGAAAGAGGCCAAAATGGCAAAAAAGAGTGATTGTTGGGGCAAATGTTTTGTTGATGATAGGAACTGAATATGCGCGAATTTTCCTAAAATATCGATATAGCCAAATTTGACTCAAAACTTTTGTGAATTTGTCCAATTTGTTTATTTGCATTGGACCCAAACAAAACCGGAGGGTCAATTGACAATGAATTTGAATGGGGGAGGCGGATGTTCCCTTTGATGATTTTAGTGGGTAACTTATTTAGTTTAGGCCTGAAATTTGCTAAAATAAAATATGAATACTTGGTTTTGTAACCTAGATGGCTAGCTAGGATGGTTTTATAAAGACGATTTTGGCAAAAAAATTTACGATAAATGCCAATTTTTTGAAAATTTCAATTGTAAACTAAATAATTTCCTGATGAGTAGTTGAAAAAAGAAATGCGCGAAAATATTTAGAAATTATAGAAAGGGAAATGAATGAAGAGAATAATGATAAATTGCTTTTAATAATGCGCATTTGGCAGCGGAACGAATTCTTCTCACTTTCATCGCTGAATGCAATCTTCCATTCCAAAAAAGAGAATTGGACAGCAATTCCTCCCAAAATTGTTGACTTCCCTATTTTGGGAGAATTGCCCGGATCAACTGACAGCCGCCTTCTCATTTTTAATCTAATGCTTCCACCCCCACAATAATGTTGTATTTATTTTCCATATTCCCAGGGCCACATTCCCCATGCGCAATTAATCCCGTCCCCCTTTCCTTTCCTCTCAATTCCCCCAAATGGGATGATCGGCTGCCCAAAAAGGTGCAATTACGGCAGTGAGAGGGGATTTGTGGATTGAAGAGAGGGAAAATTCAATTCAATCTAATCCAATCCTCCCTCACTCCCTCATCCATTCAAAATGCGCAATGACGAATTTTTGTTCGGGCCGTTGAGCGGCTGACGGACAATTCAAGGGGAAATTGATACTTTTGAGGGAGAAAGGCTGATCCAGAGGACATTGGAAGGCCACAGAAGCCGGCAATTTTAGCCGAAAAGTTTTTGCCGGAATAGCGGAAATTGGGTGGGGGAGGAAAATAACGGAGTACGAAATTGGAATGCAAGGGAATTGGATGAAAATGAAAATTGTTGGGGAGAATGGAAAATGGATGGCTGGAAAAGGGCAAATTTATGGGATGATTTTGGAGAGAATTGTTTATTTATTTGCACCCCAAATTGTTGGATTGGGGGAAAATTTATCAATTTCAACGGGTCGACTGGATTTATATTTTGATGGATTCTCTTTTTTGGCCCTATCTGGCGAAGAAGAAAGGCAGATGAGCGGATGAAGATAAGCAGTGCCCAATTTTGGATGAAAAAATATGGCGGCTTATGGAAGAGGGGGGGGGGGGGGGAAGGGTGGTGGGCCATGTGCCGGCATTTGGGCCAAATGCCATTGCATTCGACCATCAATATTCCCATTCCCACATAATAATTTGCAGCCAAATGGAACACAAAAAAGAGAATGGAGGAATGGGCAAAGGAATTTTGGCCAATCCATTTGTGGCCTTTGCCAATTCTGCCTCCTCATTTGGTCGGGAGCGCCACCCTTTTTGGACAATCAAATTGAGCGAAAATAAAAGGATGGGAAGACAATTCAAAAGGAATGTAAGGCCAAAAGAAATGGCAAAGGGCCAATTGACAGCCGCCGACCAAAACAAATTGAACCGATGGATTTGGGTGGAGGGGAATGGAAGAGGAAATAATTGGAGGAAATGGGCCAAAGGGGCAATGGGCCCATTTGGGGGAGATGGGCTTTTGGGTGATAGACCGAGGGTCATTTTTGTGGAATTGGAAATGAGAAAATGGATGGAAAATACGCGCATTTTGGTGGAAAAATGAATGAAAAAAATAATTGGCAAATGGATAAAATCCCACCCAAAAAAGGGAGCAGCCGAAATGCATTTTGTGTATTATTTTTGTGCCCATTAATTCGAATATATTCACCAAAACTGGAATATATGCTCATTTTCCCTTTTCATTCATCAATGTTTGTTGCGTTCATCCATATGGGTCACCACCAACATTTTTGCATTTGTTTTTTTCCCTAAATCTGCTATAAGCTTCCATTCACCCTTTCATTCAAGCTGCTAAATCCCCTTCCTCCCTCCAAATATACTTTTGGCGTGTCCATTGCAAGGAGGAAAGGGCTAAAAGGCACATTTGTTCCGCATAAAATAAATGGGAGGATTGGTTGTCGGGAGGCCGGTGAGGCGTAAAAAAACTCCCCCAAAAAAGGGCACAGGGAAAGCGCGAATAATGCGGGAGCCACAAAAGTGGCTAAAAGCTTTTACGTGTTTTTCCCATGAAACTTTATATATAAATAATATTTGGTGAATATTTTTGGCATTAAAATATAATGGAAAGTCAAGTGGAAATTATTGTGTTTTCCCAAAAGTTGCAAATTGAATTGGTCAAAATATTTGGATGGAATGGGGCAATTGTGTGTGCCTTTTGATTGATTCATTTTTGGGTGGTTTCTGATGATCAAATCCTTTGGTTCACTTCAGGTGAAGATGAATTATGTCCCAGCCAATGGATGGCCAAAGAGTAACAAATCCAACGAAGTGTAAAATGTAGAAGGGAAGAATTGGCCAATTGGCCAAACACAGATTCCCCCTCTCTTCTTTCCATTGCCCTTTTGGCCCTTTTGACCTTCCGGTGTTGTCGTCGGTTTTCCCGTGAATAATTTAAAAGGAAGGCAAGAAGAAGGCAAACAAAGGAAGGCGCAAAAGGTAGGAGAAAAGGTTGGCCGAAAATGAATATATTTGTGAGTGAGGGAATTCGCGCCCGCCAAAATTTGGCCAAAATAGGCGCTGAGAACAAGGATGGATATGGATTTTGAATTGGAATATTTTTGTAGAGAACAAATTGGGTTAAATGGCCAATTCTACCCGGAAATGACCATTCAAAAATATTAGAATGGTCATTTGGAAAGAAGGGTCAAAATAAGTGGCACTAAATGCATTGAAATGAAAGTGCCTTTATGTTGGGGAGAGACATGTGATGGAATGTCCAAGAAAGTTAAGTGTTACATTTTTTGGATAGAATAAAAAAGTGGCAAATAGGCAAAAAAATTTGTATTGGAAAGAAAACAACACACATTGGTTGTTGAGAGGGTGTAGGCTGTAGGGAGGATCTTCGCCACAATGTTTACATTGGCCTTTTGGCCTTCTTCCGCGTCGAAGGCAATTATTTAAAAATGTGAAGGCGGAAGACCGAGAAAGGAGTGAGTGAGTCGGGCACAAAAGGTTAATTAGGCGAGGAATAGGCAAAGGGGGAGTTCGCGGCGCGGCAAAAGGACAACGAAAAGAAAGGACAATGACCCACGGGAAAGTGGACATGATCCCATAAAAGGGAAAGAAATGGAAGGCCGGAAAAGGCCGGAAGATGGAACACCTGCTGAAAGGAAAACAGAAAATAGATTCTCCGGAAGAAAATGGAAAGAAAAATTGACCAGTTGAATTTGCAATGAAAGGGCGAATAATGGGAAAAAAAGAGAAAAGGGAATTGCAGAAAATTGGCCTGATAATAATTGTTGAAATAAATTCCTTTTAGTGGTTTGAATTAAGCTTTAAAAAGGAAAGTTAAGTACATCCCAAATTATCATCCATCCATCCACACTTTTGGCCAAAAGAATGAATGATTGACTGATGGATTCCCCCCAATTCCAGAAATGAAGTGTCAAAAAAATCACCTTTCAATCAAAATGGCCAAAGAAAGGAAGATTTGACCTCATCAAATCGTCCTAATTCCATCAAATGCGGCCATGGCCACCTTAAATCTTTAAAACAGAGGAATATGAATAAAGGAATATAATTTTCCTATGCTTTTTTATGGTTGGGTCAAGATGGATTGAGGGCCCTTTATGTTTTCCTTTCCTATTTTTTGATACAAGGATTTGGGTGGATGGATTGATTTTGTCGGCTTTAAGTGGATTTAGCCGATGAAGCATTTGCCCAACACAAAATTGATTGCCGTAGGAAACAAAACTTTTGACCATTGGCCACATTGGGAGGGGTGGGTGGTTGGCAGGGGACCTGGCCTGGCCCTCAGGGGGAATTGTTTGCGCAGCATTTGCTGCGGTCGGGGCCAAAGGGGGAAAAGAGGGGAATAAAGGGTATAAAGGGGTGAGGGGACAGGGGATTAGCGAGTGCGGGATGGATGGATGGAGGAAGGGATCAAAGGAAGTGAAGAAGGGGGCAAGACAAATTAATCCATTCGGCCATATGGGCCCCAATTCAGGGCGGATGCAAGAGAGGAACAACCAACCAAACAACCCTTTATTCCAATATTGTTCTTCTTTCCGCCCCACAAAAAGGCTCTGTTTGGTTGCTGAAGAGACTCGAGAACCGCAAAATGTGAGGTCCAAGATGGAATGAGGAGGGGGAATTGGTTGGTTTGGAGTGCACTCGAACAGGGAAAGGCCAAATGTGGGCAAAATTGCAGTATTAAAAATATATTGTTTTGGTTTTGCCAGGAAAATGGAAGGCGAACAACGGCCTAAAAGGATGGCATAATGGGCCATAAATGAACTGCTGAAGTGCCAGTAGGATGTAAATATTTTAGATGGGTAGAAATGACAGAAATCAAAATTATTTATTGAAAATTTGAATAATTATTAAATTTTGAATTATTCCATTTACTTATTATATTTTACTTTTTCATTTTTATATCAATTCATTTGTTAACAAATTTGGCGCCGATTGATTAACCCAATAAAATTGCGCAATATTATTGAGAGCGAATTTTCCCGTTCCGGCGCAAAATAGCCGCCAGCCCCTCCTCTTTCCAATTTACCACTTCATTTAAATCACCCATTGGGTCAATCACAAATTTATCCATCCTCTATTTCTTCAATCAAATTAAATCCAAAAATATGCCCTCATCCTCATTCTCGATTATATTTAATATTCTTCTCATAATTCAAATTGTTCTCACTTCTTCAACACAAAATTCCCAAATAAGGCAATTGGCCCATCGAAGGCATAAAAGGGATTTTATGTTTGCCGCTGGCAATTCCACCGATCCAATGCCAAGTTGTTTTCAAGTAAAAATGAAATTTTATTCAAATATTAAAACAAAAAATTGAATGGAATGTACAAAATAAATTAGCATCCACCAAATGGATAGAAAAAATCAGGAGGCAATCTCAAATCCAAAGTTGGGAATCGTTTAAATTTGGGTTCAGCTTTTGGCAAATCATTCAAAGCCCATAATGGATGATGTTGACGAGTAAAAAATAAAGCGGATGGTGAAGTAGTTTGGTGGCCAAAATGAGCCAACAAAATTGTCAAACCATTTTGAAGAGGATCAAAACATGCGAGGCGAATTGAACGACCAATTTGGGTCTAATAAAAAGATTTTGAGATTTATTAGAATTGATAAATAATATTTAATTTGAATAAATAATCTGAAATTGGCCAAAAGAATTGTAAAAAGATTCGAAGTTTATCTTAGATCTTTAAATCTTAAACCGAGTTGATTCGACTTGACTCTTATAATAATTGGTGTATAGTTCGTTTTCAAAAATTAAGGGTTTAAACCGTTTGAACCAACTCTCCAATTTTGGTTTAAAAAAACTAATTTAAAATTAATTAAACCCAATCTAAACCATAGTCAAATGATGCGACCAGAGAGGTCTTTCAATTCGTTTAAAATTTGAAGGCCTAGGATTAACCATTGAACTGCTGATTATAATCTTTTCGGCATTTTAAATAATTTTTTCGCCATTTTCGTTACAGTAGTTTTTCGTCAAATTTAATATTCCCTTTTGTAATTTAAATACTTTGGCATTATAAAAAGTGTCAAAGGGAAGTTGATTGCATTGAAGAAGGCTGGAAGTCAAATTGAGTAATTGAGAAATTCGCAATTTTTGGAGAGGAGGACTGGAAAAAAATTTTAAAAATTCATTTAAAAATGACTAACGGAATTTGGCAAATTATAGTCCGTTTGGTTTTGAACAAATTGCCATTTTCTTCTTCTCCAAAATTTGCATAAAGTTGGGCCAATTGTGTTTGGCATTGATTGGCCAATGAATTTGAATGGGATTCTTTTTGTGCTTAAATTTAAATATTCCTTAATTAATTTAAATATTTGGAGGAATAACCTTTTGAGCATAAAATTGAATAAAATAATATTGCAGGAATGATTGAGATGTTCATTTTGAAATTTGAATTATTGAAATCCACGACAATTTCCAAAAATTCACAACATTTCAATTTTGTGTTGCCATAGAAACCAACAATTCATTAATTCGTAAGAATGCAATGGAGAATGGCGCCACGAATTTGAGAGGGAATTTGGCCTGAATGTCACGGATTTCTACGATTTCCCATTCCATCCAAAAGTTTTGGATTATTCATCATTTTTGGCCTATTGCCGACTCTCCAATCGACAAACACAATGCTTTATTGAAAGATGCGGGGATCAAGTAAATTGGCCAAATATTTATTTGCAGAAAAGGGAAATATTTTGATAAGAACGAAAATTGCGCAAAAGAATTTGCGCATCAAACAACTTATCTTGAATGTTTGGCTTTTAGCCTATTTAATACACTTACAGAGTGTCCTCTAATTGAGATGGGTTGACTATAGAAAGTATTAAAATGGATTATGACTAAAAATGGTAAAATAGGGTAGAAAAGGAAGTTTTCATTTTATTGCCATAACTTTGTAGCCAATTTTAGTTGATTAACCATTTTTTCTATTAGAATGCTCAATAGAAAAGTGATAACTAATGGTTTAAAAGTTTTGTTAATAGCTTAAGAAATTTCTGATTGAATAATGATCCCTTATATACTGTAGAGTGCGGATCGTGTCTTCTCTCCCTCCAATTTTTTATGCACTTTCAAACGTCAACATTTCCTCAGGGCAAGGGCATGTTTGGAGGAAAGTGAGCCGATCAGCTTCCTTCGATGCGATCAAAGTTGCCATCCGGGTGGTGGTCATCGAAGGGCAGAATTAGGCAAAGTTTTTGGGGAAAATGAAATGGAAGGATATGAACGAGAATTGGACACACTTTGCACATTCCAACAATGCTATGCAAAATGCCATGAGGAAATTATTGGTTCAATCAATATTTTGTGCACATTTTCCCTTCATTTTTAAGGCCATATTTGTTCCCCAGGCCAAGCTGCAATTGCCACTGAATTAGTTAGAACATATTTACAATGGCATTCAGCGGATTTACTCGATTGGCACATTTTAACCGGAAATGAACGAATTTTGCCCGAAAGTTGTGCCCAATTGGCCCATCTGGAATTGGGGAACAATCATCAGCCAGGGAAACCGATGAAAAGGCAAAAAGCATTGGAAACGGGCGAAGACCCAGTGTTGAAGGCAATGGCAGCATAAAAATAAAAAGTGGATTTTCCCCCTTAATTTTCCATGTGAGATGTGACATTCTCCGAATAAAATGCATCATTTTGTGTTTGTGTTTTCGACAAAAGAAGATAAATTTATTTTAGGAGGGAGTACCGGAAAGGAGGGGAAAGCCCCGACAAATTTCCATTGTTGCAATTTTTGTTTGAAATATTTTCACAATTTTGTCCAACTCAATTTTGTTTATCCATTTTTGGAATATATTCCACAAAAAATGGCAATGTAAAGTGTTCACATCATTTTTTTATGGTCCATTAAAGCACAAAAGGGGTGCCGAAAATTGTTTTCACTCACTCAGTTTGGTACAATCCATTTAAATAAATGCTGAAATTTTTTCAAAAAGCCCATTTATTCGTATGAAATTATGTATTACAGACAATTTCGAAAATGATTAGATCCCAAGATAGCCAATTTTGGTAATCTAGATTCTAGATTAGACTTCTGTTCTAAAAAACGAATGCGAATATTCTAATTCGATTCGTCACGGTAGATTTAGTCTATGAAATTTTGAAATTAAGAAGGCTACAAATTTGTTTTAATAATTGAACTACTTTTTAAAATCCAAAACGGTTTTATTTCTAGCCAAGTTCATACCAGTCTGAAATTAAAATTTCCGAAAGTAGTCTCATTTGACCCAGAATATCGATTTAGTCTATGAAATTACAATTTAAAAATCCGTATCTTGTTTAGTAACACTTTCCGTTGGATTCCTATCCCTGATCCGACACCCTATTCCTAGCCCTAATTTTAACCACTAAACCGGTCCGAAATTAAAATTTCATAGACTAAATCGACTATACTTGGAATACCAAAATTAACCAATTTCCAATATTAACGATAACATATATATTAATGGGCCAATTCAGTTACCGGTAATGTTCTCAATCCAATTTATGAATGCCATTGGCCATATTTTACTATTGGAACGCCTTTTGGCCACTTTGCTATCCCGGACCTATGAAAGGGTCAAAAGTGTGTATTTCACTGCAATTTGGTCCATTCTACTTTGTATTTATTGTGGATATACGGCTTGGGAACAAGTTATGGGCCATTCAATTGGCCAATTCGAAATATCGGCATTTATAATATTTTCTGCATATTTTTATTCGGGAATGGCATTGGCCGAATTTTTTGTATGATTTTATTTTTATTTAAATATAAGTTCATTTAGTGCATAATAATTATTAGCGGATATAATGGCAAAAAATTCAAAAAGCAACTTCGAAATCAAGGCCAACACAATTTGAGTGAACGTTTTCAGGTTAGAAAAAAAAACAAATTAATTTAATTATTTTGCTTTTAATAATATTTTAATTATAAAAATTAATTTTTAAAAAATTTAAAAAATTCTTCAATATTATGTATAAAAATTAATTTTTAAAAATTGAAAAATTCTTCAATATTATATAAGTATATATCAATTTATAATTCACCCTAAATCAGCTTAAAGATAATATTCGAACTGCCCGCCAATTGGGACCAACATTTTTCCTACATTTTATAAATATTATGGTCAGTTGCGAATTCCCATTGGTCATTCACTATGGACTGATCACTAAATTGTCAACCATGCAAATATACAGTTCCATTACGCACATTGCCATCACAACTGGGAATTGCCTCATTGAATATACAATTATTAGGTAAATCGAATCAAAAATGAATTAATTTTTTTGTTAATTTAATTTTTAAGCCGTCATCGAATTCTTCGCCAAAATGCCATTCATTTCATTAATCGAATTTTATTCAAAAACGATCGAATAATAAATATTGAATTGGCAAATACAAACACAACAATAATTCAAGAAAATAAAGCAAAAGAATCGGAACAATATTTTGAAATATTAAAACAAGAATGGAAATAAATTAATTAATTAAAAATAAATAATTCATATTTTCTATAATTTATTTTTATTGTAAATAATATATTTTTCCATTAGAAAATTTAAATTTTATACTGTGATGTTTGCTGTATGTGTAGTAAAATATTCTGATTCAGATTTTTCCCAGATTTATATCAAATTTGCCTGAAGGTTTTTTAAGGGAGGAAAAAAAGGGCGAATATTATTTTATTATGCCTTCTTTAGATTGCCTCCCCAAATCCCCCTTATACGTCATCTGACCATTTTTTGACCACAAAAATGACCTCATTATGCACTCATTGCCCTAAAAATATAGTCGAAGCGACGCTGAAAAAATATTCAAATTCTTTAAAATTTTTTATTTACTTTTTAGTCTATTATTTAAAAGAATGTCTCAATCAATTGAAAATGATCATCAAGTGCCAAATATGAAAAATGCCAATGCCATTGATGGACGAAAATACGACTTGGGGCCAAGAATGCAAGAAGTATGCACAAAATTATTAAAATCATTGATTATTCTTTAATTTTTTAGTTTTATTGCCAAAATTGCGCGGATTTTGTGCTGACCAAGACAAAACATAAGCCGGGAATTCTCAGCCATATTCTTGTCCATGCAACATTTTTGATTGGGTAATATTTTCGCCCAAATAATATTCAAATTATACAAATTAAGATGTTGGCTTTTTTGCCTGGTGCCTTGTTGCGTCGCTGATTTGCATGATTGTGAACATTATTGCCCAAATTGCAACCAAATTTTGGGAGAATTTAAACGCATTTAAACAAAAAAAATAAATATATATTTTTTAAAATTATCCATTTTTTAATATTTTAATAAATTTTAATTATCATAATAATTTTCTGTTTATTTTTTTCAAATGTTTTAATATAATTTAATTTTACTAGTGGTCTTTAAGACTGAATATTATTTCCTTAAAAGGATTAATTGGCACTTATTAGAAAAAGAAATAAATTATAGGGAAATAATAGACCTTTGGATAGACCAAATTTTTGGTCTTAAAAATGCTAATTTATTACCTTGAAAATTTTTCGTCAAATTAAATGACTTACACATTTTCTTAGAAAATATTATTAAAATTGAAAAACTTCCAAATTTATTCATTTATCGCAGATTGAATTAATTAAATAAAATTAGGGTGCAAAATGTGGGAAAATGGTTTAAAAAAAGCAATTGAAAAATTTAAAGAACCACATTCCAGCAGTAGAAAACCAAAGGCAATAATTGAGCCAAATAAAAATATTATTAGAGGTGAAATCAATTCCAAATTCGTCAGCAATTTTGCCAATTTCCGTTCCCAATTCTCACAAAATACAACAAAAGAACTAATGGAACACCCCAATTTTGGAATTCGCATTTTTCTTATTCATTTAAAAATAATTTTCAAAATCGATGCACGCTGATTTTCCATAAATTTTGAATATTTGTATTTGTAAAGTTATTGATTTCAATTTATTGTTTCATTTTTATTGAGTTAGGAAAATTTTCTACCAAACTCTCATAAAATTCTCACAAAGAAAAAGAAAACAAAAAAGAGCTTCATGCAATAGTACAAATAAATAATTAATTAAATGAATAAATATAAACGGATGCAATTGAAAGAATGATCTCGTTTCATCGGTTCAGTTCAATTTACATTTTCACATCATAATCCGGTTCATTCGGCAACATTTTTAGAAAAGATTATTCCTTTTTTACATTGATTAAAGCACATAAATTCATTGTCACTACTATTTTTCTTTGCTTAAAAATGGTGAAAAATAAAACTTTTATTTGTATTATTATTTGAGAAAGACGCCACGCCTACGCTTATAGGAAATTAATCAAATAAAATTAACAATAAAATTACATAAAAAATTCGCACAAATTCTAAACCTATCGTTTGCTGAAAATTGTACTGCACCCAAAACATAAATAAATACTAATTAAATTAATTTCTACCGTGTCATACATTCCCATCGATTTCCATGTCATTTTCGAAAAAAATTTGCTAGTTGGCTTTTATGAATATTTAATTTTTTTTTAATTTTTATATTTATTTCAATTTTGCAATTGCTTAATTATTAAAAAAGACCCCAAATAAAATGTGAATTAAAATTATTAAAATTTTCATTTTTAAAGAAAAATAAAAATAATTGCATATTTTCTCATAGCAAATAAATTCATTAAAATATGTTTTTATTTATTTCCCCCATTTCATAGGTGAAATATGCAAATGAATGTTTCACATTTGGGCACATCCTCAATTGTAAATCCAATTCGAATTTCCATTGTTTTTGCCAATTTATTATTATTATTTGCCATCCATTTTCCACTTTCCCTCCTAAATTGTTGGCTTCAATTTCGTCCATCAATTATTCATCCAAATCTAAAATGCATTTTATTGGCCCAAAGTTTATGTTTTTGTGGATTTGGCATTGCCAGATGTACACAAATTTTTAATATTTTTATTAATGGGCCAGAACATTTATTGGATGGCAAAATTATTCAGGTAAATCAACGAATATATACAATTAAAATAAAAATTAATTTCAGTCAACTTTGATGTTCACCCTTGAATTTATGAATGCAATTGGCCATATTTTATTGGTGGAAAGAGTGGTGGCAACTTTGTTTTATAAAAATTATGAAAAATATAAAAGTCCAATTTTCACTATTTGTTGGTTTATTGCCATTGTGGGTTTAATCCAAATAAAATAAATAATAAATATTGTAAAGTGCATTTATTCTGCCTACACAACATTTGAGCAAATATTCCAATCGGATGATCCAAATGATGTTTTGAAAATTACCCCAAGTATTTTCATTTCGGCCGGTTTTTGGCTGGCATTGGCTTTCCTCGAAATTTTTGTTTGTTTATTCGTTTTTATTTTGTATTGCTTTTGTGATTTTCCCACAAAACAAAGATAATTTCAATAATTGGTGCCCACAATGTGAAAAAATATAAACGGGAATTGCGCATTCAGGGCGAACATAATTTGAGTGAAAGATTCCAGGCAATTGGGCCATTCAAACTAATTCAATCAATATTTTTATTCAATAGTTATCCGAAAATATTCGAACCGCTCGCCAATTGGCACCAACATTTACATTTCATTTTTTGAATTTATTTAGTGGTTCCTCCTATCCAATTCTCCTCTTTTTTGGGTTGGTCGCGGATCCAATTTGGATGGAAATGCTCAGCCAATTTGGCTTCCTTTTTATGGCCATTTGTAATATTAGAATTGAATTCACAATTATTAGGTTAATTTAATATTCGAATTTATTTAATTTTATCCCATTTTCAGTCGGCATCAAATTTTGCGTCGAAATGCCATCCAAATTCTGCGAAAATTAAGCTTAAAACGGCGAATTATGGGGAGGCGGAATCGAATTGAAAATTCAAATTCAATGATAAATCTTCAAACAATTTCCAGTCAACATAAATTTGCAGCAAATGGAAATGAAGGGGATGAATATTTTCGAATTTTACAAAAAGAATGGGATGAAGCCGCCATTCAAAAATGGGATAAAAATGGCATTTAAAAATTGGAATAAATTTTGAAGGAATAAACCTAATTGAATTTGTGGAATATTTGCTTGAATTTATTTATATTGCGATACAATTAAATTGAATTATTTTTCGCAAAATATATCTCTTATATATTTTCTCACCTCACAATTTATTATTTCTTTCGATTCCTTTTCCAATATTATTCTTTTATGGGCATTCAACATAGGTGATTGTTGCATCTATTAATAAAATTGTAAAATATAAAAAATTAATAAAATTACTTTTTGCGATGCCCACTGTTCCCCCTTGTGGCTCCAAATATTTGAACGCTGCCTCGGACAAATCCACGTGACTTTCCGGGCATTCCGGGCATTTATTGTTGATTGGGACTGTCAAACTATTTAATTTTAATAATTAAACAAGGTTAATAATCCCCTTGAGCTTACGTATTCGGGGTGGTGCAATTCACACAAGTGTAAGTGATTTTGACACATTTGTTAATGCAAATTGGATCATTAAGCTGTGATTGACTCGATCCGCTTCCCTGGCAAGGAGGAACCCATTGGCCGGCACTGTTGAAAAGTGCGCCGGAGGCAGCGGCGGACATTCCAGGCTAAACAATGCAAAAATTTGAGATCGAACGAAACGAGACTCTCCGATCGAGCCCGGTTGCCAATTTCTAAAAATTTTTTACCTTTCCTTGATCCAATCCGCATGCCCCGGTGCCACTGGCCCCATAGAAGGTGAATTTCCCTCCTTGGATTGGTTGATTCAATTTTGAGGTGATTGGTCCAGTGGCATTTTCCTTCAAACAACCATTCAATTTGGCATTGGATGGATCCGTGCCCACAACCATATCTTTTTGATGGATGAATTATATAATTAAATTGTCTATTAAATATACCGGCAAAACAATTTGAAATGAGCATCGACAAAACGAAGAATGTTGTCAAAATTGTTGGGGCCATTTTTATGTGTTAGAAGTTAATTTAAATTTAATATTCTGGATAAAATGATTTATTCCATATTTTTTAACCATTTTTATACAGAAAAGGCCAACGGTCGATCGAAAGAATGGATAATCTCATTTATTTGTTTAGTAATTTTTTGGTTGATTTGCAACTAAATAAATAATATTTTTGGCCTTTTTTAACACTCCATTTGGCATAGATGCAATTGATGATGATGTGCCAATTCACAATTTAGGGTAAATTGGATCAAACATATCCCATTATTTATATAGCTTACCTTTTCCCTAAATAATAATTTCGGCTTTTGGTCCATTCAAAAAATGAACTAATAAAATGGTATAAACAATGAATACGAGCGATCTTTTTCAACAAATTCCTAAATTTACACATCTAATCTCGAATAAAATTGGTTTTTGACCTCAAATTTCAAAATAAATGGAGTTTAACTTAGTTAGTGCGATCCATCCCGTTCATTTTTTAAAATTTATTCAAATACACCAATTTTGAATTTTTCTTTATCATTTGAATAACAAAATTCACAATTAATTTTGAATACGTTGGAAACATCCTATAAAGAAAAACGGGTCACGAACTTTGGGCATCGGCGAAGATTGGGCAAATGATTAAAAATCATTTAATTATGGATTTATTTGTTATTTAAATGAATTTAATGATTGTAATTTTTCTGTGTCTAAATTTTCAAAATATTCAAAATATGTTAATGATATAAGTTTATTGAAAGGCAGGTTACGAATCTAATCTACCATTATTTTCATATATTTAAAAAGTAAAAATGTTATGACTTTTTGTTTTCTTAAGTTTCACTTAATTTAAATTTGGTATATTTTTCGAAATTTTAGTTTTTAAATAAGATTTTTTCGCAGCTCGTCAAAATGCGTCGATTGATATATCAAATACCATATCATTCACATGATTTTGAGAATTTTTTTGTATGTTTAGATTTGGATACAGAAGTCAAAAACCCGAATTTAGAATATAAAATATGATCATTAAATTCATTTAAAAAGGATCCATTTTAGATGTTTTTAATCATTTTTTTACATTTGATGGCCAAAAATTCGAGGTGCCAAAAGAATTAGCCGGTGCCAAAATTTCATAGAACGAAGGAGGAAAATTGATGAAAATATTTAAAAATGCATTTATCAAAAAATTAAAGCAAAATTCAAGTTGGGGAAAATATTTAAAAAATTAAAGCAATTCCAATTAAATTAAAATTAATCAGTCCATTTACTATTTCCATTCCATTGCATTTTTCCATTCAAATTGTTCGGAACAAATTGAATCGTCCAGCGGCCCCTCCTTGTTTTTGTTGCTTTTCTGAATTATTTTTGAATTTATTTAATATTTTCCACTGATTTTTTTAAACTTTTTGCCGTTTTGCATGCTTCACATTTGCATCCTTTTTCATGTTTTGTGTAATTTTTGTTTGTCTTTTTTGCCAATTTTTCTCCCCCAATTTCATCCGATTCTTCGGATTCAATCAATTCTGTGTATAATAATTTCAAATTAATTTTGACTATTTTCTCTCACCAATTGATTGTTGCAATGGCTGTGCCCCCTCAATTTCGGTGCTCAATAATTCATCAGCTGGTTGATCGGCTGGTTGGAATGGAAGGGCAAAATTTATTCGGAAATAAAATGCCAAAAGAATGAAAAGGCAAAATAAGGCTAATTTTGTGCACATTTTATTAATTGTTTTGGAGAGAATAATTTTTTAAATTAAATTCGACCACTTTTTATAGGCCCCATTTCCCATTCAATTTCATTTCATTGTTTCCCAATTTGGAAATTTAAATAACAAAAAAAATTGTTTATCATTTTTTTCTATTTTTTTTTGTCTATTTTCCTCCCACCCAAAATCCCTCTGACAATAAAGAAAACCCATTTTTCATTTCATTCCATTGTTCTTCTTTTTTTTCAATTTTAATTGGCCAAAAATAGAAAACAATGAATTTTAATTTGACTCATTTTTCAATTTTTTATTTTAATTTTGGAAATATTAAAAAAATTAATTAATTTCTGTTAATTTTAAATCAAATTATGAAATTTCAAATTTCATATTCAATATTAATCAAAAATAAACATAGTGAAAATAATAAAAATCTAAATTTTAATTCTCAAAAAGTATAATAATTCAATTTATTTTAATTTTTAAAAATATAATTTTAATTATTTGCTCAATGAATTTGTCCATTTTTTGCTTTAAATTAATCCATCCGCTCATTTTGAACTTATGACAACTTTAACTTTAACCCCAATAATTTTATTGAATTGGGGCAAAATTTCGAATATTTCTAATTTACAATTTTCATCCATTCATCACATTTTTACTTTATGTAATAAATTTAATATAATTATAGACTGAAAAATGGAAAATGTAAAGGAAAAGTGCCAATTAGTGGAATTGTCAGAAATTAAATTTCAAAACATTCAATTATTTTATTCAATGAAATATTTTCCAATATTCATTCAAACGTTGATAAATTTATTGAAAAAATTGAAATAAAATCATAAAATTTATTGACAAAAAATGGCCAATGACCGAATCAGTGAATCGATGTTCATCACTGCAATTGTCCAATGTTTGATATGCACTTTTGGATTGGCCTTGAATGCATTTTTGGCAATTGTGATTATCAAAAATAAGTTGGAATATATGCAAAATTATATTTAGATCATTTTCTATTTTTGTTATTTCTTTAAAGAAAGCTTCGCTTTTATTGTTGCGGTTTTTTCCTAATGATTTTGGCCATTTACGATTCAATTGCCGAATTTTTTCTGATTTTCTTGTCCACTCCGTTGACCATTTTTCAAATCACAATTCCTCTATTAAATTGCTTTTGGCTTGATTTTTATTGTGTTTTCGCCCAAAATAATGCCCAACTTTTGATGTGCTCAATTAGCATTGATCGATTGATTTCCATTTTATTTCCAGTCAGGTGAATATTGAAAAAATCTTAAAAAATATTGAAAAATATTACATTTAAAAATTAAAAAATTTTTATTGAAATTATTTTCCATTATTACGTATTTCTAATCTAAGTTAAAGAACTGGGGCTAAAGTTGTTTGGGGCGAGAGGCTGGACTAGTCTCTCACCCTGGGCCTTCGCCGGAGGCCTAAGCCCTCACAATGGCCCAATGAATTGGATGGGGATTAGGGGTGAATTAATTTTAAATTATTCTTTATTATTTATACTGGAAAATACGTCCAGGGTCATCTCCACAAAAGACAAATGACTCTGCAAATATGGGCATGTCCACAAATTCTGCAAATATAAGTTTTTGACTTCTAATAAATCAGCAATAGGTTTTAGACCCTACAAACCTTATACTAATTTGTAGATCTCATCGAGACGCATCGAATGGTATATAAAATGTCTGGTTTTGTTCCAAAATTAAAGAGTTTTAAATCAAAAATATAAAAAATGGTTTAAACGGTTTAACACTTTATCACTTGGAATATTTTATATAACATTCGATGCGTCTCGATGAGATCTACAAAATGATATAAGGTTTGTAGGGTCTAAAACCTATTGCTGATTTATTAGAAGTCAAAAACTTATATTTGCAGAATTGTGGAGATGACCTAGCACCATGGAAAATATGATAATATTGTGAAAGGGAAAATGCATTAGAAGGAAAAGAAAGGTTTTTTTTAAAAAAAAAACAGATTGAGGCAATATTTGATTGATAGGGTGATTGATTGTGATTGGTTTGGCAGGCAAAAAGTGGGGATACAGTAGGATGAATAGGAAAGGCTCTTTAGCATTGACAGAATTAAATACAAAATAAATAATGAAATGAAATAAGTCCAAATTGGCTCAAAATTGCCCAATTAATTCATAAGAAATAGATAATAAATTCATTTCTATTTTATTCGCAAATTAACTGGATCATCCCAAATTTTAATTTTTTTTTTCAAAATTCTATTAATTTTATTTGAAGTGAATATTATTTTATATTTTATTTCATTTTTAGCTATAAACGAATTTGTTCGGAGCATAAATTCAAATATATTGCCGCATTTCTCATTCCCCCGGCCATTTATGTTTCCTATTTGGTCATTCTTTTCTACAAATATTCCATAGCAAATGCGGACAAGTTAATAAATTGGTGAGGGAATTTAAAATAAATATTTTTAGACCAGTTTATTGTATGCCCAGCGATTATGTGGATGCAATGGCCACAACAATAATGTATATTGTGTTGATGTATGCAAATTTGGTCATGATTGCCGTTTATTCGTTCATTTGGATTCTTCTCAAATCTAAAAGTCCTCAAGGGATGAGCACAATATATAATAAAATCATATAAACTCTTTTCCATGGGGAATTAATTATTTTATAACCTCTTAAAAATTGAGAAAATTGAATTGTCTATAACTCCTCAATTTGTGGACATTTTTGAACAAAATATGTATATTGAATTTTATAGAGCTTTAGGGATCTTAGAAAATGCAATAATTTTTTTTAAAATTTCGTCTTACCAAGATCTATATGTCTTGAAAATTTAGAATGGAAATTAAAAGAGGTTTTAAGTTATAATTTATAATATTCCCTTCCTAATAATTATTATAGCATTCAAAAAGTGGGCTAAAATTTGAAATCAATTTTTCAATTGAATAATATATTTAATATTTAATTTTAAACAAATTTTAATATCTTCTCTATCTATCCAAAATAGATATAATAATTAGATTAACAATTATTGGATTTAAAATTAAAATTGTAAAGCCTTATTCTAATTAAAAAGCATAGGCCTAAAAAATGGCCAGTTTTCCTTTCATAACAATTTGGCCAATTTTGTTTGTTCAAATCCTTCAAAAAATGCCCTGTTCTACTATAAGAGCTTAATCCAATTGAAAATATTTTTTAAAGGTTTGAAGATTTTGGTTCACTGCACAAAATCCGGACAGTGCAAAATTTCGGTGCACAGTTAAATTTAGGAATCAAAATAAGTTTTGAGCATGGAATTAATATGTTTTTCAAGTCTAATTTATTTTTGTATCCTTTCAAAAATATCTATTCTACATTCCATTTTGCAGTTGTTAAAATCAAAAATTCGGCTGATTATCGAATCTACAAATCGTTGATTGTTTTAATGTTGGTCACATTCTTTTGTTGGTTGCCGGTCCCATTGTTAATCACTTTTGTGTTTCCATCCCTTCAAATTCAAATGTCCGCCAATATAATCAATGACCTTCAACGTGCCCTCCTCCAATTGAATAAAGCGGCCCAGGCCATAAATGCGCCAATCCTTTTCATTTGCAGGTTCAAAATTAAATCCAAAATTATTTATTTAATATTCATTTTAACAGTTCTCAATATCGAAAGGCAATGCGGAAGGAAATGAAGCGTTTTGTTGAATTAGTCAGCAAAAAACAAAATTTACACATTTCAATTGTTCCAATTTGATAATAAATAAAAAATCGTATTTTGATTATTGGTATATAAATTATTCATTTTTATGATAGCATTAGATTATTTTCTTATTAGTACAATACAAAAAAATTGAATAAAAAGTATGAAATAAAGGTTTGCGTGAGGAATTTTAGAAAATTATTTCCGCTTATTTTGTTTACAATTCCTCAATTCATATTATAATTATAAATTATTCTTTTTATAAATTAAGAAAGAAGCAGAAAATGTGGTATTTTTCTGTTATGAATGAACCACCCATCAAAATAATGAAAATGATAAAATTTTAGATGTAGATCACGCACGAATCTGGCATTAATTTTGTCATATATATCACCATTTTGGTAAAAAAAATATGCCAAATTTTGAGAAGAAAATGCCAAGAGGAACTAGATAATATTCCATTATTGGCAAAATATTGTGGCCAAAATAAATTCTTTATTTTTGGTAAGATTTTAGCTTTAAATTTAACTGTATTGTAATTTGTATCTATGTCTAATAAATTTGGTTTTCAGCTCGCCGAGCTGTGTTGATTTAACTATATGACTAAAAATTTTTAACCAAATGATAAAATTTGGCATAATATTACCAAGATGGTGCGATATGACAAAATTAATGCTAGATACTTGATCTACGTCCAAAATTTTATCGAGAATGACATTTTTATAATTTTTATTGGGTATTTAATAATAGAAAAGTGAGGAAAGGCAACAAATTTCATTCTTGTTTTTTTTTCATCTTTCAAATATTATTTTTTCCTTCAATTTCCGCTAATAAACAGGAAAACAAATGAAGGTCATATGGTCTGTCCATTAAATTCCTCATTTAATCTCAAAAGTTCTATTTTAATCCTTGGTATGGCATTGGCAAAATAACATCAATGGTCAATGCCAAAAATATTAATATTTATTTTAATTTCCTCTAAAAATGTACCAACAATAAAAGCACAATTTGGCATAATCCATCAAATTTTGTTTTCTAATTAATTTATCTTAATTTCCTCATTTAATTTACTTAAATATATTCAAATTTAGCCAAAAATGTACTAAATATGTTGCAATTTCCTGCCTTTTTTGTGACCATAATTTTATTTTATGGAAGAATATTTAACCAACAGAATTTGATCACAAATCTCACAAAAAATTAAGCCAAGATTGTCTTCAGGAAATCCTTAAAAAATTCAAAAAAGAATTGGCCACAAAAGGAATGAAATAATATTCTCCAGACTAAAATTGTGTTATAGTTTATTGTTGGAATATTTGTGTCCAAAATTTGAATAAATATTTTCGTTGAAAATAAAATGGAATCAAATTTTGATTGTCAAATGTTAAAATACAAAACTGCCAAAAATGCCTATATCAGAATTTATAAAATTAAAAATAAATTTTACTATATTTTACATCAATCAAAAGAGAAATTATTTAAATCAAAAAATAAAACATCCAATTCAGTAAAAATTTTGCGCAAATTTTCTATCAAAATATTTTTATTTCAATTTCGCACATTTTTAATTCTGACATAAAATTTGGCCATAAGTCAAATTTGCAATAATTCCAGAAATCATTTTTGTGACATAAATCACAATGTGATTGATGCCCTAGGGAAAATGGCTCCAAAAAAAGAAAACAGTAATTGGAATTTCAGTCCTCTCTGCAAAATGGCCATTCATTCTTGGAAGCCAAAATAAATTATCCCCAGAAAATTTCCACAAAACACCTTTTTAAACATCTGCCAAAATGCACTAAAAAGAATAATATTTTTGTTAATTCCCTTAAGCCAATTAAAAATATGGCAATTTTTTAAATATTATTTTTGCCAAATAAATTGGTACATTCTGTTTTCTGTTTTTTCATTTTTTTTATTCCTTCATTTTTGATTGAATGAATTATTTGGCCAATAATAAATAACGTTGCCTTCCATCCAATATTTAATATAATAATAAATAAATTATTAATAAAATTGGAGTCAACATTTGGTCGCCACCTGCATTTCCCCCCTCTATTTTTATTAATGATTAAATTAGTCCTTGACATTGTCCAAAGTCCAGCCCATTGTTTTTTGTTCTATTTTAGCACACAAAAATACGGCTAAAACACCGGACTAAATTGATTATGAGAATTGAATTAAATGTCCCAGCAAATTGTTTACATTTAATTTATATAAATCATTTGCATTTTATATTAAATTAATTACCCAAAATGCAATACAAAAATTATTTTCTATTTTGAATATAAATTTTTGATGGCTTTTTATGTTAATTTGCTTATATATAAAAATTTTTGACCGAATTTGATCTTTATTTTTATTCCATTTGCATAGAAAAGGACTACAAAATCCTCAATGGAGAATGGACTCAGTCCAAGTCATATATTTTATTTTCTTTTTGAATGGGATTAATTAAAAATGATACTTTTTCATCAAGAACACAATAATAATAATCCCCCCCCCCTTTTATGGCCAAATATTTCAACAATATTCACATTCATTTTTTTATCATCAAATTAGGAAATAATGAGGAAAATTGATGTTTCATTTTTCATATAAAAATAGAAAACAAAACACAAAACTATTAAAATTAATTCCTTATAAAATTATTTCATTTTATATTTTAGATTATTTCAATTAAAATTCTAAACAATTTCAACGATAAAATGGCTGAAGAATTTGGTAAATTAAATCTAAAAATAAATTAAAATAAAATATTAAAATGTAGATTTGGTACGGACAATCTATTCTGGTTGCGCATTTGGGACATTCTCGCTGGGAATGGTGTTCAACATTTTCCTCCTTTGGCTCATCCTCAAGAAGACACCGGCCCCAATGCTCATTTACAGTAAATTGTTGATGGCCCCCTGTATTATGGTAATAAATGGAATAAAATAAAATCATTTCCCCCCAAAAAAGGATTTATTCATTGCCCTCATCACTTTCCTTGTCCAGCCAATTCCCATTGTCGACCATGGATTCCATGCCGTCATCCAGAATGGCTTCTTCCGTACAACCTCATCCATCTACAATTATTCTGTTTGTACCCAATATTTTATAATTATTTATATTATTTAGGCCAATGTCCTTTGGTTCCAAATGCTTTTGCTTTTCCTTTGCTGCACCACAATTCAATTCATTTTTCGCTATTATATGATTATTGGGTATCCCATCTCTCAGTAAATTAATAAAATTCAATTTTAGTGATGGCCAAATCCCCAAAAAATTGCAATATTCCACTGGATTTGCAATTACAATTTTGCTAATTGCCCATGTAATTTTGCATTATTGGTCCGATTATCCATATGAGGAATATAGGCCCCAAATGATGGAATTGAGCAAACGAATTTATGAGGAAATTGGCATCACCGAAATTCGATTCTCCTCATTCACACCGGCGGTGAATTTATTTTTATTTATTTATCCTTTATCTTCTATTTCAGCGTTCTTTTGAATGGATTTTGCATTGTGCCGCAATGATTTCCATTTTCGCAATTTGTTATTGCATTATCATTGTATGCCAAATATTCCAATATTATTAATTTATAAACCAATTTTCCATTACAGTATTGTTTTCGTGGCACTCGCCAATATATCAGTGCCACTTATGCAAATTCAATGGGAACAAATAAGACAAAAATGATGACAAATTTACGGAAAAATATTCGAATGCGAGAATACAACAATCAAGTGACAACGGCACTCATTGTTCAGGTAATCCCATTATTTATTTCCAATTTTTGAATATTTATCAATTTCAGGCAATTCTTCCCACCATTGAAGTGATTGAATTGAGTTTACAAACAACTTTGCCAATATTCCTCCCAAATGCGGGCACCGTCCATTTCATGGTCTATGCCGCCGTTCCTCTTTATTTTATGCCCGTAATCCATCCATCCATAATAATATTCTGATTAATTTGATTTAATCCATTCGAAAAGGTTTTGAACCCATTGGCCACCATGCTTTTGGTCAAACCATATCGTCGTGCCCTTATCAAATTATTTGGGTCCAACAAAATGGTGAAACCAATCAGTCAAATCCAAACTGTCTATCCAACATGCAGCAAGGATATGCATCATCCTTCAACAATATTTTGAACAATTTTTCTAATATTTTCATAAATTTTAATATTTTTGAAATATTTTCTTTTGCAAATTATTATGTAATATGATTAAATAATTGCAATTTGCGACGAATAGTAGTAAGTAAATCAATGCAAATTAATAATAATAACCAAAATTTTTATATCTTTGTCCCATTTAAAATAAAAATAAAACATTATATTTTAAGAGCAAATGCACTTATTAAAATAACTAAAATCACTATTTAAAATTTGTCAAGAATAATTTTAGAAAGAAAATTAATAAATTCATTAGAATTTTTCTATATTTATGAATAGGGAGCGAATTTATATTGATTTCAATATTTTGTTTGCGAACTTAAAATAGCTTAATAACTATGAAAAACATATTTTTATCACTGTTTTAATTGATTTTCATGATTTTTTTTGTCAATATTCATCAATATTTTGCTATTTTTTGTCCGTCAGTATTGATATCAATATTTTGGCATTTTTTGACAAATTTTGGCCATTTTCGTCAATATTTTTAGGAGTTTGAAAATTTTTTACTAAATTTTATACTTTTTTCAAAAAAAAAAAATAAAAATTTTTCGATAAAATTTTAAAAATTTTTCTAAGAAATTCTGCCATTTTTTTAATAAAAAAATAGTCAAAAAATTGATTTTGGAAAAAAATCAAGAAATATATTTTTTGGCATTTTTTGAAAAAATTATAAATTTATATGAAAAATTTCATTTGTTATAAATGAATTTTAAAATTTTGAACATCGAAATGTTAATAATTTGTGATAGAAAGTAATGGAAACAAAATTTTTGCTAAAATTTATTGTTTTTCAAAAAAATTTTCATCAATATTTTGCCTATATTTTGAAATTTTTGTCAATATTTTGCAATTTTTCTATCAATATTTTCATCAATATTTCGGGATTTTTCGTCAATATAAATCCGTTCCCTATTTATGAATGATATTTTATTGTTAAATATCAATTTTTTCAATTTTTTATTAACAAAATTTGCGCTTCAAACAATTTTGAGCATATTTCGATGATATTATTTTCCTTAATCCTCCTTCTAATCTTTATTATAACTTTTGCATTTGACACCGGTCATCTGCTCCACCCATTCGCCATCAATTTTTTCAAACATATTTTCGCGTGGGTTGCAATTATTTCCGCCGAGTACGCCAATTTGATATTGTCGCCCATCATTCGTATTGTTTCGAACCGCTAAAGCTGAACCACCACTGTCTCCCTTTAAAAATTATTTTTAATAAATTTGTAACTATGAATTTTTTGTAATAATTCGTTTGGTATCCTCCCACCCCCATTTTTCTTGAAAATTGCATATTTTGGGGTTTTCGAATTCAGAAAGTCCGAGCATTCTTTTTGAATTTTAAAAAATTTATTTCCACGATAGAATTGGTTAAAAGTAAAGAAAAATAAAATTATAAAATGTTAAACCGGTTTTTGAACCATTTGGATTATACCGAATTGAAAAAGAATGCCAAATTCGGATTCCTCGATCTAATTTTTCCAAAAAGAGAGAATACCAACCGAATTATTACCAATTTTTTTTAATCTATTCGTAAGCCACCGATTGATATAATTTAATTTCAAAAATTAAAATTACAAACCCCGCCAACTGTGTGTTGAGCGTTGGCTTCATTGCAAACTTTCGAAGGGCCATTTGGTGTCAAGCAAGGATGTGTGCGTACAATGTCCCATCGGAATACATCAGGCCAGACAGGTGGAGGTGATTGTGGGCCTTGGCATGGGGCTATTAAATTATGGATTATTATATTAAAAATATTTTAATAAATTTTCCGCATACCAACTGTACTTCCCCATCCCGCAATTGTAACATTTTCCTCAAAGTTGAAAGAATCATTTAGGCCTAAACAGGCTAGGCAAATGGAATGAACTGTTTCATCAAATTCAATATTTCGACCCAACTGGAAAATTCACAAATTTAAAAATAAGTTTTTTTTCTGCTCAAATGGCAAAAATAAATTAATAACCCACATCCAAAATGCCCTGATCGCGAAATATTGGACCACCGCCTGTTTCGGTGTAATTTGGATGACGATGGATAGCCTGGAGAGCAGCAGTTTTGTTGAGCACAATTCGATGGCCTCCTTCATATTTATTTGCCGATCCATACACAATGGTGAGTGTGTCGTTTTCCGTCATTCGCTTAATAGAGCCACCGCAATGGCCACAAGTGAGCACATACCGGGGACTAATCAACGAACCAGTGAAAAGACTTGAACGATTTTGACCATTTAGTTGGTAGGTGTATGACACAAAAACCATCCATGGCATTTGCCGAATGTCGCCTTCCCATCCATTGATGAGCTATTAAAATATATTTTAATTGAAGAAAATTATGGAAGTTTTAATTATTCATTTTAGAGCATGAGATTGTACATTATTGATGAAATAAAGATTGAGAGTAGAGTCGGATCCCCCCAGGGACGTGGATGAGCTAGGGCACAAATTTTCAGGGAACATCTTGGACAGACTTTTTCGGAACGGATATTAGGGGATGCAACGGAAATTTTTTGAGGATCACCGGAGTTCCGAGGATGAAGTCAGGGATTAAGCAAAATTTTAAAATAAATTTATTATTTTTCGGTTAAAATTTTTAAATTTGTGATAATTTAATGCTTGTACCTAATTATCACCTTAATTATCATCTTTCTTTATAAATTCCTTTCAAATTTGCCTTTTAATCGCGAAAGTGGAAATTTTGTGTCACTAAATTGGGCAATTTTATTTATATATTTTTCATTAAATTTTGATGATAAAATTAGGATGTGAGTAATTTGGAAAAGATAAAATTAATGTATTATTTGGTCGACGGCATCTTTTTGCCATTATAAGAAATTTTTCTATATTTTTCCTTACAAAATGCCATTAATTAATCGTTGTTGCCGAAAGGCTCTATCGAAGAATAAATTTTGTATTTGGTCCTGTCCACCCTCCCAAACACGGGATTGGCACATTTTACGCTATTTTATAATAATCAAATTAAAGAATACCCGCTTCATTCGTTTATGCGCATTTTGGCTCATTTCACTGCTATATGCTGGATTTTTGTATGTCATGCATTTTTGACGACGATGATTTTTTCTTACTTTCTTCGCTGCTGTTGAATAATTGATAATAAAAGCAGCCAAAATCCACAAATAAATCATCGCGGGAAGGAGGCGGCATGTATTCATTTTTGGTTTATTTGAATTGAATTCAAGGAATAATGCCCTTTTGTACAAACTTTCCCAATTCATTTACTCCCTTTTATGGGGCCACATTTCTCATTTTATTCAAATCCACTTTTGCCCTTTCATGCTGGAATTAAAAATGTAAAGAGCCTCCGAATTGAAAAGCCACCATGAAATATGGTTTTAGGTGGAATTAAATTTAGAATGCCCTTTAGAAATGTGGATTTGGCCACCCATATTTCAATATTCCAAATATTTTAAGCCTACATTTTAGAATTTGGATGAGGATTTGAATATGAAAAGGTGAATCAGATTAAATATTTCAATATCATTTTTTTATGGAAAATTGGTTTTCGTTTGGTCACAGTTCAGAGCGTTGCCTATTTGCCTGACCAAAAATATGGCATAAGCTCTAAAAATATGGAAAAAATATGGAATTAAGTTTAAAATTCAATATAAAAAAAATTGATTTAAAAACATTTATTTTGTATATTTTCAGTATTATTTCTTAAAAATATTGCCGCGCAGCGAAAAATTTTAGCCAAATATGGCTGTGAAAAGAAAATTTTTTGTCAAAAATGGCTGATAACAAAAAAATTTTAGCAAAAAGTGTTCGTAACAAAAGTCAAAAATATGGAAAAAAAATATAGCGAGATGGTCAAAAAATGGCAAATGCCATATAAATATGGCAATTAGGGAATCCTGTCACAGATGCCTGAAAATAATTATTATTATTATTCAAAATGGTTTTCATTCATGGCACTTCGACTTTTGGGGTCAATAAAGAGATGTGGAACCGGCGGAAGTGAGGTTGGAGCACACTTAGAAAGAAGTTCAGTCAAAAATATCCCTCGGCGCTCGGCGGAGCGTTTTTCTATCATATATTCTTTTTATGCAGTATTTATTTTTCAGCCCATTCAAGTCATATTTTTATTTTTTGAATTTTATGAAAAAACAGTTATAAATATGTGCACAATTTGCGATTGTCAAGAGTTGTTTTATTGGTAAATTTTTTTAAAACAAAAGAGCCATCCATTTATTTGGGGATAGTATCTAAATTTGAAATCATTGCAAATTTTTGATTGGATAATAATTAATTTCGACTAATTCCGTTCATTTCATAAGCATAATATTGGTATATTTAATAAAAATGTTCGATGGTACCAATTGAAGATGGAAAATAAAAAAAATTATAAAATTTTTCTATCACTTGATTAATTTTTCATTCTTTATTTATAATTATAATTATTAAATATTAATTCGACAAAATAAAACACATTTTAAAAGTTTTATATTTACAATAAAATTTATACTCCCAAAAACAAATAATTATTCAAAATTAAAATATTTATTAAAATTTCAATTTCAATTACCAAAAATGTTTTTTATCACAAAATTTTATTTTTGAAATCATTTCCAATATTCGTAATTAATGAACAGAAAATTTATTTTTATTGCAATTTTCTTTTCTCGAATATCAATCCTGCACTTTTTAAAAAGAGAGAGCAAAAATAAATATAATTTGATGAGCAAAAAATGTCCTGAAAGTGCAGTCGTAATTTGGGCAGAAGATCAAAATTATTCAAATTGGAGAAAATTCACAAAATAAAAAAAAGTGCATTGTTTTTATCACTAATTACGGAAATTTTGCACCAATTTTACGATCAATGCACTGTTGCCGAATTGCCTTTAAAAGGCCCTCCATCGATGGAATGGGATCAATCCAGCTTTTTCACATAAATTCTTTAATTATTCAATTCCATTTTGTGAAAAATCATCAATCAAAAATGCAATTGTGCTCATCAATCATTTTGACCGTTTTTCTCTACATGGCCTTTGTGTTGACTTTTTCTGGCCAAATTGGATCCCAAATTTTTGCCATCGCCAAGTGAAATTGTTTGATTTGTATAAAATTTAAATATAAAAAAACAATTTTTCGTATCCTCATATTTTTGCAATTTGGGAATGAGTATGTCAACGATTTCTGACTGATTTTATTAATTATTTTTTTAGTCATTTTGGAATTTTTCTAATCTTTATCCTATTTTGATGAATTTCAAGTTGTAATCGTTCTAATAATAAAAAATTAGACATATTTTAACAAACAAAAAAAAAAACGATAAAAAAAGATAGAAAATTGCATTAAAAATTGTATTTATATTCATTTTCCAATATTCCAGGGATTGCTGCGATTGTCATATGTGTGAGGGTGGCACTTATTCGGTCAATTGTGAATTAGAATGCGGTACAAAAGTAAGGCCACTGGCCATTGTGCGCGGCGGTGATCCAATTCCAATCGGGATTAATGCGGAACAGGAAATGCTCAATTTAGAAGTGCCACAAAAGAAAATACTCGCAAAAATGGCAGAATGGAAAAAGCCTGGCCCAAAATATGGTCGGGAGATCCTGGCAAAGGTACACCAAAATTTTAAAATTTATTTCTGATTAATTTTCCTATTTAATTTTAGTATGCGGCCCAACTGAGCAATGCCAGTGAAGGAGCAATCACAGCCAATTAATTCATTTGAATGATGATGGATGTTGGTTGGATGGAGGCAATAAATAATTCAAATTCAATTTTGATCAAATTAAATTTATTTTTTCTATTAAATGATAATTTTCCAATTATTATTTTTTTTAATATAAAATCGAATGACCAAATTATTTTTTTTTTTTGCAAATTAATAAGTCATCTTTTACGTGAGAAAATTTAACTAAATGGTGAAAAATTCAAGGTAAAACAATTATAATAATGGGCAATTGTGCCATTTTGCAAGGAAATTGACAAAATGGGAAAGAATTCTATTGTAAAATGATAGAAAACAGCGATGCACTGTAAAAAAATATAAAACATGAATTGGGTGAAGAAAAGATGCTGGAAAATATAAAATGAATTGCAATTTAGAGAGTAATTAGTAATTCTCTTTTTTAGTTCTTTTGGGTCCAATTGTTGATTTGCGCTCGAGTGTTTTTGGTTGATGAAACTATCGTAATGGAATTAATATTATTCGTGGATGATGATTTTTTGAAAAAACAAAATATTCTTCCCAATTGCTTTTTAACATCTTTGCGGAAGTCACGGACCAAAAAAAGTAAGCAAATCTCCTCAGTGCAGATGGACAATATACCGGTAAAAAACGAAATCCACGTCATTATCAAAAGAGGAATTAGCGACCAATCTTTGGGTATATTATTAGCTATTGGTTCATAGATGAGATAGCGTATTGACGACATGAACAGGCAGGAAAAGCAGACAATTAAAATTCGGAATTGATCTTTATCGCTAGAAGCACCGCTTGACAATGTTGGATTTTTCTTATCTAATTTAAAAAAATGAATAGTATTTTTTGTTATTTTGGGCGGATGATTTACATTTTAACCAGATCAATTGGCAAGTGAGTGCCGCATAGCAAATTGCTCCAGTGCCCATGCAAATTCGGTGAACTAATAAGAATGGCGAAATAATATCTATTATCCCTAATCTGTCCATTTGTTCCATTGAGGCGGCAATCAATGAAAAGAGCCAAAGAAAAGCACAAATTATGTAAAAATTCCTTCAAATTTATAATTTTATTAATCAAATAATTATATTCTATTTCTACCTTTTCTTTGTAGAAAACCAATTATAATGGAATGGAAAAATAATTGAATGCGCCCGGTTCACTGCCAATGCCAAAATATGCGTTGCCAAAACAATATTACTAAACGTTATACTCCTATTGCTCAAATGCATAACAATTGGTGATGGTGGATATGCATTAAAAATATAGTTCATAAGGTAGGTTGGCATTTGAGAAAACAGATAAAGCAGGCTTCCAATTGCCTAAAATTTTTATATTTATATAATGGATAATAATAATAATTTTAAATACCCTGCTGAAGACGATTATCATTGCCAGTCTCGATTTGGATAATTTCCAAAGTGGATGTAGGAAAATAAACAAAAAGATGAACATTAATAAAAAGTGGAAAAATAATCGAATGAGCCAATCATATTTTAGTTGTACCATTTCTTTAGGGAAATTTTCAGCAGTTGTTAAACAAGATATTTTCTTATAATTAGTGTATCTGTAAAATTGTTGATCTGCAATCAATTATTAATTTTTTAGTTAGCTTTGCTAATGAGTGAATAATAAAAATTAAAAAATATATAATTTAAACTCCTTTACCCTTTTGGGGTAATGCGGCAAATGATAGTCAACGGGGAAATAAATTTCTTTATAAACCAATTGAATTTGATGTGAGCTTTAAGAAGGAAATTAAAACAAGTAAATTAACAAAAAATTAAAACACGCAAATTTTATGGGTGGTCTTCCCATCAAAATTCTTACATTAGTACATTTGAACAATTCCAAAAATTCCTTTTTAAATTTTATGATTTTTTGTCAACTTTTTTGCGTGCTTTAATTCACATTAAAAATTTTCCGGAATTTCATCATATATTTGGTATTTCTTTTCTGCATTATTAGCAAAGTGCAAATTTACAAAAAATAAATTGGCTAACTTTTTCGATAAATTTGACTTTTTAATGATTTAATTTTGATTACTTTGAAATTTAAACTTTAAATATCAAATAATTAATTATAAATTAGCATAAATAATTTAATGGACTCGAATGTGTGGACTGCTTCTTCTCCCTTTTCGACAATGCCAGTTTTCTATCATTTGGTCATTGTTTTGACAGGCATCCGCTTCATTCGCTATGAACAATGCCTTTGGATACTTTTTTATGGTACTTTGTGGAGACATGGCTCAATTGGTGATGGTCCTCACGGGCATGGATTGGCTGCTCTCTGTGTTCTATCCAATTTGGTACAGTAGAATGAGGACCACAGAATCTCTTCTGAACAAATTCTTGCTAAATTGAAATACCAGAAGATACCACCAAAAGTTTCGCCTAATAATTAATTATATTGTTAAATATCAAATTTATTTTCCATTTAGAATTTTCTCCATTTGTTAATTATTTATTTTTGGCTTTATTTTTACATTTTACAAATTTTTTATTCCAATGTTTTTAATGATTTTACAGGCTAAAAGGAACAAAATCAACAAAATATATTTTCTCATTGTTTATGGATGTTGATTATTCTTCTCTATGCTGGCTATGATTTTTGGGTGATGTTCATAGATTTATTGCCTAGTTTGGATATGTAAGCATTTTTAAATGAATATCTGAATGAATAGAGCATTAAAATTTGAGAAAATTTTTACACAACTTTTTGCAACAATTTCAAAAAGATAGTAAATGTGACATCTTATTTTTATGGGTTCATATTTTTATCATTAAATTTCAATTTAAAATGAAATATTCCATTTCTCCACGTTTAACTTGCGATTAAAAATTAAAATTGTCACTTCCTTATTTGAGAAAAAGTTTACTATTTAATTTATGGTACTTCAATTGCAAAGAAAATTGCGAGGGAAAATTCATTAAGGAATTTAGCCAATTGGATCTGCTAAATGAAAACCACACCCAAAAGAAGCGAATTAATCTTAAATAAAATGATGCTTCGTCAACTGGATTCCTAATTTTGTATGCATTTGTCGAATAATATTCAAATTCAAGTTAATTTATATTTCTCCCCGGAAGAGGTTATTTCCAATTTAGTGAACTTTTTAATATGCAATAATTTTAGTATAATATGAAAGATATTGAAGAAGAAAAAAAATAATGGCCACATCGGTCAGTTTGTTTGGATGGAATGATGAATTTTGCAATTCGAAATTTCTTTCGAACTTTGGGAAGTGGCAAAAATGATGCGGAAATTGATGAATGAATTCGATCGGGGAAAAGGGATTGGAATTTGGAATGGTCAAAATAAAACATAATGGATTGTTTTGTGACGTTCAACATATCAAATTTGTTTTCGTATTTTGCTTTAAATGTTCAGCGAATTTTTTGCAACTTTGTTCATTTGTGATGTCCAATTGATGGAAAACAACATTTGGAGGTTGGCCTTTCAATGCGGCCTCACCCAAAGTTGGATTTCGGGCTGAACAGGGAATTATTCTTTGTCATCATAAATTTATTTTACTGGTCAAATAAATGACATTCTCCTTTTGGGACAATTTCTCAGCCAGTTTCCGAACAATTCCAAGGCCAATTCCTTTGTTTGATCCAGTCACCTGTTTTTTGTAATTTAATTTTATTATTATTTTTTGTAAATCTTACAACGTAAATTTTCTGCATCGTTTTTATGGGAAGAATATTTAATAAATAAAATTGGGTTAATTAGAATTAAAAATTGTATAATGAATTCATTTGGCCTCATTTTTAAGGAGAATTTTGTGCTCATTTCGTGCGGTGATCTTTCTGTCCATTTTATGTCCTTTTACTCTCGTCACTTTTTTCTATACTTTTCTTCTGTCCATTATATGATTTTATTTTATTATAGTCATAGTCTCGAGTCTCGACACATTTTCGCCACTTTATATATCATTTTTATGAATTTGCATTTTCCAAATGAATACAAATTTTTATAAAGTTATGTGTATTTTTGTTTGTTTTTTCGATTGAAATAATCCAAATAATATTTACTTATTTGTTCGTTTTCGCAAATTTAATAATTCCAAATAGTTTTTCATATTATTCAATTCACCATAAATAATAATTGTTAGATCGACACTTTTAAATAAATATTAAAAAATATTCCATCAAGCTTCAAGATAATTAAATGTAAAATTTTTCCTAATGTACTATTAATTATATAATATTTTGAGATTGAAATTAAAATGATAAATTAATATTTCATATATAAGGAGAATTTAAATTATATAATTAGGGTCAATGAAGGGTTGGAATTGGAATATATGTAATATATTGAAATTACGGTGCTGTTTTTTTAATAAACCCTCAGCAGAGGGGCTTTTATTAGAAGAGAGAAGCTTCTATGTTCTATTTACAGAGAGGAGGCTTTTATTTTTCGGACATCCTCCAAAGAAGACAAAATTTCATATTTTTACTTTTTATAATCTTAAAAATTCTCAAAAGAGAGCTATTATTTAAAGGAGTGAGTGGGCTCTTATATTTCAATTCTCTAAAGGGGAACACTATTATAAAGGACTTCTACTAGAGGGGGTTAGGGCGAAAATAGAGGAAATACGGTGCATGTTATGATGGATCTCAGATTTTATGATGAATGACAATTAATAGCAGATTTTGGACATTTAAATTTTTCTACAAATTACATTATAATTTTATAATTTTTCAGCCATCCAATATGAAAATTAAAAAACCTTTAATTTTATCAGCTTGGAATTAAATGGAATTAAATGGAATTAAATTAAAAATAATCATGATGGAATTAATTTTAAAATTAAAATTGTTATAAATAATCAAGAATGTCAAATCCATCAAAAAATCATCTGTCTTCATTCTTTCGCGTTTACCATTCTGGCTCAGTGTTAAGCCATTCCTTTGGTTTCTTCTTGAATACGAATTTCCCATTGGGCACATCCGGGGCAGTGGCCAGCCAAACTGGTGTTTCGGCCCCTTGTTCCACTGTCAAATGTCCTTTATGGCTGGTCATGTCCGTGTTAACATAGCCGGGGCAACACTGCAAAATTATGTATAAAAATATAAATTCAGTCAATTAATGAACAAATTAAATATTTTTATATATTCCATAAATAAAATATAATCCTAATTCTATTTAATTTCGGTCAATTTGCTCACCCCATTCACGATGATCCCTTTCGGTGCCAATTCCCGTGCCTGAATCATGCTCAAAGCAATTTCGGCCGCTTTGCTGACTCGATATGCGGATTCCGGGAATCCTCCCTCCTTACGGCGATTCTCATTAGCAAGCCTAAATAAAATAAAATAGAATTCCATTAAAATTCAATCATTCTACTTTTTATATTCTTCCACAAATTTGTCCACATCGCCAATTGTGAAGTCGGGTCGAGCGAATTGGTCGATCAATTCCTTCTTGTAAAAACCTTCCTTCATTAAGCCCATTTGACTGCAAACATTCACAATCCTGTTTTTGAGTAAATTGATAAGAAATTGGCAAATGAATTTCCCATTATTACCTTCCTCCGGGGCGAATCAATGGAACCAAATAATTGCTGACCAATTTTGTGCCATAATAATTTACCCCAATTGTGATTTCCGCTTGCAAACCAGCCGGCTCGGTCGATGCATTTGGGAATGCAAAACCGGCATTGTTGATGAGGACATCCAGTCCGCCATGTTTTTGCTTTAAATGTTCAGCGAATTTTTTGCAACTTTGTTCATTTGTGATGTCCAATTGATGGAAAACAACATTTGGAGGTTGGCCTTTCAATGCGGCCTCACCCAAAGTTGGATTTCGGGCTGAACAGGGAAATTATTATTTTGCATAATAAATTTATTTTACCGGTTAAATAAATGACATTTTCCTTTTGCGGCAATTGTTGGACCAAACCTTTCACAATTCCCAAGCCAATTCCTTTGTTTGCCCCAGTCACCTATCGATTTATTTTTATTTTATTTTTGGAGTAAACAATTCTATCCCAATCCCCAATTTACCACAAATATTTTTTGAGCCATTTTCTATAAAAAAGATTGGCAATAAGTTTTTAATGTTTTGTGAATAAGTTTTTTTGAATGCTAAAATTATTTAATTAAAAAAATTTGAAAATTTGAGAAAATTAAATATTAAATTTTGACGAATGGATGAGAAAGATTGGTGGTTTTCACTCTATTTGCCTTATTTTTATATTGGAAAAAATTTGTGCTTTGTGAGCAATTTCATCTTTGTGCAGCACAAAATATAATGTGGCCCCTAGCCTCATCGATTCCTCTTAAAAATAAAGTGGCCAATGAAGATGAATTTGTATTTTTTCTATTTTTAGTGCAGACTACATGACTACAAATTATTATTTTTTAAATTGGCTGAGAATGAGAATTGAATTGGAATATTGCAAAAATTTTGTACTCTGGGCAATTTCATCTTTGTACCAACACAAAACAATGGCTAGGGCTGCGATAGTTATGTAAATACATATTTTTTCCTGATATCAGACGCCAAAATAACCACGAAAAAAGCATTTCCCACTTGGTTTGAAACTTCTAGCGTGAAGTTTTATTTACATAATTTTACTATCCACCTTAATCCCCTTATATTCGGCTTAATCCCGCGCATTCTTTGGTCCTCTGTTAGACTTCCCCGACCTTCCACCGGCTTTCCGGACCATTTCACATCTATTTCGGGACTTAATCCGGATTAATCCCCCTATATCCACACCTTAACCCCCAATATCCGTCTGTATCCCGCGCACCTCCTTTTTGACTTCAATTACTTACTCAATTATCTGTTTTAATTTTTAATAAATTGACCAATTTTTTATGAATTTAATTTAACAATTAAGCCCATAGCCGCGCCCTTCAGCTGCAATTTCAGCTAAAAAAAATAAATTCGTATATTTTTCATTTATTAATTTAACAATTTTTAGTATTTTATATTCACAATAAAAATATGTAATAAATAATATCATAAAAGTGTTTCACTTCCTTCACTTTCTTCCAAAATTTCTTCACTTGAAGTATTCTTAGGCTTTGGCTGACAATTTAAATTATTTGGAATATTCCTTCGGCAATTTCCAATTGAATAGAACATTTTGACCAACATCAGTCGATATGAACGAACACAGAGAAGAGTGGCCTTAAGGGCAAAATAAATAATACAAAAATTAATGGAATATACCAAAGGATTTAGTACAGTAATCCAAGTGGTTGGTGCCGGCATAAACATTCCTATATAGGTGATAAATATTCCCTTGGAGAGTTTGAATCGAATCAGAATATTGGCAATGAGTTGGGGTAACAAAGAGAGCAGAGGCAAAAGTGCCTAAAATTGCAATAAAAATTAAAATGAAATAATTAAACAAATGCCAAAATTCCCAATTAAAATATTTGACCTGTACTCCAAGCACAACTGTGATTTGCCCATCCATTTTTCGTTTTGCGACCATCGAAGGGCCGGTGTATCGTCGATGTATGTGAAGATGAATGCTAATTCCACAGAAAATCACAATTAAATATGAACAAATTGAAAGGCCCATAGCAAAAGTTGAAGTAAAATTGCTGCCTCCTTTGTTCCCCTTGGATTATTTAATTGCATTTTAATACAAAAAGTTATTATTTTAATTTTACATTTGCCCTCATTGTGACGACTTGTTTGGCCAAAGTTTGATTGTCCAATGACAAAATGTCGGCAATGAATGAATTCGTCAACTTTTGGTTGGCCTCTGATGGACAATTTGAACAAAATGAACTTCCGACCAAAATGGCCAATGGCAAAATGGAAATGGCCAAAAGGAGGGCATAACGGCGTAATGTTATTGTCATATTCCTTATAATTAAATTATTCAATAATTTATTCATTTTGTAACCTTTTTACGACCAAATATCGATAAATGAAAATTGAGCTAATATTGGAGGTGGAAAAACGCATCATAAAAACGTGGAACATGAAGAAAAGACATTGCCAAGGATTTGGCAAAAAATGCGATGGACCAAAACTCCAAACTGTGCCAACACCGTTGTCCGAAAAGAAAACCTCAAAAATACAAATGAAAATTAATTAAAATTAATAAAAATATTCACTGGTTGAACAATGGAATTTATGCAAATTGCCAAAATATCGGTGATACAAGTTTGGAGCAAAATTCGACTATAAATGCGCATTTCTTGCTGGGTGTGGCGAATGACCATCCAAATGGCCATTAAATTCAATAAAAAACCGAAAAATGTTACGAAAATGGTATTGGCCGCATTAATTTCCGAAATCATTGGAAAAATGATTAAATGGCTTAAAAATAATTTTAAAAAAAAGATATTTATTTTTTTGTTCTGCTAATTTTCACATCCGCCGGATTATACCAAAAATATTTTTTCTCCTTTTGGTCTTTTGCTTATTTTTGAGCCTACTTTAATCCACTTGATCTCACCTCATAATGAGACCAAAAAATGTGAGAAAGGATTTTATTAATTGGGAAATGGAGCGAATATAAATTTAAAAAAATAATAAAATTAAAATAATAATAAATTATGGAAAGTTAAAGGAATTTTTTATTTGGGAACAATATTTAAATTATAAAATACACTTTCCATGGGAAAATAAATTTTTGAATAATATTTTTTTAAATTTATAGTCTAGAAGTATTTATTAAATTTTATAAATTCGAATATTTTATTGTAATTTGTAAAAATATTGGTAAAAGAAAGGAAAAGAAATTAATTTTTATACCGAAAAAATATTCAAAATAATTAAATTTTAAAAGATTAAAAATGATTCCATTACTTAGAATGGAATCCAAAATAGGCAGGAAATGCGGAAAAATGCAACAAAATTGACAATTCCAGCAGATTTAATTGGAATCAAGCATGGATGGCCCCATTGGACAAAAATTGAATTTACAATAGATTAAAAAATTCAATGGCCGGAATAAAATTTAATTAAAAGAGAATTTATAAAATATTTTATTTTTTTTATTAATTTAATCTCTAAAAATTTGAGCCCACTTTATGGAGATTTTACAAATAATTTTAAAAAATTTGGAATGATAAATGAACATGTTAATTTTTCACATGAATTCCAACAATATTTCATTGATAAATTAGTCGCTTTTTAGGCAAATACTTATGAATTATGATGGACGGAATTGGAAAATCTAATCTCCAAAAATTGTTAATTTAAGACAATTTCCGTTTTACCATAACTCCCTTAAATTCAAAAATTAACAAAAATATTTATGGAAATCATCGGTTCGTGAAAATTTAATAATGGATATTTTTATCTTTTTTTGCCAAAATTTAATAGGAAAATAAATTATTTAATTGCCTGACCAAATTTGGTAATGCAAAATGTACCAAAATGATGATATTTTTTAATTTATTGCGATATTAAAATAAATTTATTTCATAAAATTAATAAAAATGATTTTAAAAAATATAAAAATGAAATGAATTTATTTTATTAGGGTTTTTGTTCACAATTCAGTGAATTTACTTGATCCCTTTGGAAAATTACTTCTGAAAATTCATAAAAAAAATTCATATAAAATAAAGAAAATTTTCACATGGCCTCCAGAATTATATGCAAAAGCGCCAAAAAGACGAACGGCGACACAAAAACCGCATCCAACCCTCAAAGCGCAGACCGGGCCATCCCATTTTGTGATGCACTAAACAAATAAAATAAAAATTTAATTAAATTAATTATTTATTTTTGTACCAAACATTGGCAGAATATTTCATCGCAATATGCTTGACCCATTTTTGCAGAATAGCATGAATCATGTTGAAGACAACAATTATTTATTGAATCTTAAATAAATGCCCAAAATATTCAATTATTATTGAATATTCCCCAAGCTTAATGTTGTTGGACAAAGTGGGGTGGCCACTTGGCAGGCCATTTGTTCAGTCAATGAAAGGGTAAATGGCGAATCGGTGGCCCCACAACTCCATTTAAAGTCCAATCCACATTTTTGTTGGATTCCTTCAAAATATAAATATTTATTTAAATTAATTTGAATATTTTTACTTTGAACAAAATATCCAATTGTTTGTTGGGAAATGAGAAGAAAATAATTAAAAATGAATAAATATTTTTTGAAGAACATTCAAATTCAGAATGAGGAAATAAAATATTCAAAATTTAAGCCGCAATTATTGTCTGTCCAATTTTGCGCCAAAATTGTCCATTCCAGCCGGCCATCCACGTCCTTTTCTCCTCTATTGAATTTGACCAAAACAGGATGGAGGGGGGGGGGGGGGGGGGTGGATGGGCAATTCATTCAAAAAATTGTTTGCTAATCCGGCTTATTTTTGGCAGAAGGACACAGTGAGGGAGGCTGGACATTGGAATTGGTCAGAAATATATATATTGGTGACAGCCGGGAATTTATATTGAGAAAATATGCCCGAAAATTAATACAAAAATATTAATTGACCAATGATCACTCAAATAATCCAAAAATTATTATTTTATTAGCAGAAAATATTATAATAATTTTTACATCATTTGATTTATTAAATTGATGTTAAATTTATCCAATCCTATATATAATTTTCTGTTGGTTTGTTCCAAAAAATATTGTTTAAATTAATTTTGGCGTTATGTATTTTTAAAGGCAAGCTTAAAGAAAAGGGGTCCAAATTAAAAATCGTTTTAATATTTCGGGATACAACTTTCTAAGGGGTAATTTGGGGCGCTGATCACGAATCTGATATTAGAATTTTGATTAGATATCATCTAATCTATGATTTTTAAAAATCTATGATTTTTCCAAAAAAATAGCAATATAAAAAATAAGCAAAAAGCACTAATATTATTTGTGAATAAAAGTTAAATAAAAATAAAACATTTTACAAATAAATTAGCATTCAAGCATGACAACAGCATCAAATCAATTAGCGTTATGTATTTTTAAAGGCAAGCTTAAAGAAAAGGGGTCCAAATTAAAAATCGTTTTAATATTCCGGGATACAACTTTCTAAGGGTAATTTGGGGCGCTGATAACGAATCTAATATTAGATTTTTGATTAGATATCATCTAATCTATGATTTTTAAAAATCTATGATTTTTCCAAAAAAATAACAATATAAAAAATAAGCAAAAAGCACTAATATTATTTCTGAATAAAAGTTAAATAAAAATAAAACATTTTACAAATAAATTAGCATTCAAGCATGACAACAGCATCAAATCAATTAACTTTTCTTAATTTTTTAGAATGATTTATTTATTTATGCAAAAAGGAAAGAATATTGATGCTTCCTGTTTTTTAGGCGAGGCGATAAGACCTATAATATATAATAGGATGAATAGGAAGATGATGATGGAGAAGATGATGAGGAAGAAGATGAGGAAGATGGTAAAGATGATGATAATAATGATGATGAAGATTTGAATGATAGGATGATGAATGAGGATAATGATGATGTTGAAGATGATGATGAAGATGAGGAAGATGGTGAAGGGGATGATTAGGATGATGATGAAGGTGATGATGAAGATGAGAATGCTGAGGATGATGATGACGATGAAGATGACGATGAAGATGATAATGAGAGGATAATGAAGATGAGGATGATGATGATATAGATTTGAATGATAGGATGATGAATGAGGACAATGATGATGTTGAAGATGATGATGAAGATGAGGAAGATGGTGAAGGGGATGATTAGGATGATGATGAAGGTGATGAGGATGAAGATTATGATGAAGGTGAGAATGCTGAGGATGAAGATAATGATGAAGATAAGAATGAGAGGATAATGAAGATGAGGATGATGATGATGAAGATGATGATGAAGAAGATGATGAAGATGTCGATGAAAATGAGAATAATGATGAAGATGAGGATAAGAATTAGAGAATGAAGATGAGAATGAGAATGAGAGGATGAAGTTGAGAATGAGAGGATAATGAAGATGGGATGATGAAGAAGATGAGAATAATGATGAAGATGAGGATGATGAAGATGAGGATAACGATGATGAAGTTGATGATAGGATGATGATGAAGATAATGATGAGGATGAGAATTAGAGAATGAAGATGAGAATGAGAGGATAATAATGATGAGGATGAGAATGAAGATGAGAATGAGAGGCTGAAGTTGAGAATGAGAGGATAATGAAAATGAGGATGATGAAGATGAGAATAATGATGAAGATGAGGATAATGATGAAGATGATGATGAAGATGAGGTAATGATATTGATGAGGATGATGAAGATGAGGATAATGATTATGAAGATGAGGAAGATGGTGAAATTGATGATAGGATGATGATGAAGATGATGATGAGGATGAGAATAAGAGGATGAAAACGAGAATGAGAGTATAATGAAGATAAGGATGATGATGATGAGAATGATGATGAGAACGAGAGGATGAAAATGAGAATAGGAGTATAATGAAGATAAGGATGATGATGAAGATGATAATAACGATGAAGATGAGGATGATGAAGATAAGGATTTCTTAATCTTCCTATTATATATTATAGGTCTTGCCCCTTGATAATCTTCTTCCCCCCCCCCCCAAAAAAAAAAACAGGAAATTAACAAAATCAGAATTAAAAATCAGAATAAGAATAAAATCAGAATTAAAAGTCAGAATAAGAATAAAATCAGAATTAAAAGTCAGAATAAGAATAAAATCAGAATTAAAAGTCAGAATAAGAATAAAATCAGAATTAAAAGTCAGAATAAGAATAAAATCAGAATTAAAAGTCAGAATAAAATCAGAATTAAAAATAGACATTTTGCATATTATATTTAGCATGATTATTGTGCCTAGCTTAGGAGTTCGCCCGTAGGGCGAACTCCTGAGCTAGTGAACTATAAAATCAATCAATCAAATTCGGATCCGAAATAATCGAAGGCAAAAACAATTATTTTGTTGGATGTTAGCTAAAAATGAAAATTATTATTGGCCAATTAAAAATTAAATATAATTTTACCTATTGTTGACTAGGAATTGAATAGATTTAGCATTTCGAAAATAATTGATCAAAGCCTCAAGGGACATTTTTGGATGACGAAAGCCAAAATTAGAACTGGCAAAAGAAGAAATATGGAATACAAAGCAATAAGGCATGTTCCAGCCAGCCACATTTTATCAAGCTAAAATTATTAAATTATTATTTATTTAATGTTAGTATTTATTCTGATAATGAATTCTTATACTATTTGAAATGTTTATATTGGGGTGAATGATGCCAAAGGGAAAAGGGGAAGACGTCAAATATGCCACAAGAAATATTCACATTCTACAGCTACAGTGTGAATTAATTTCTGAGTGCAGAATTTAACAATTTTCACTTTCTGGTTGAAATTTCAATTTGAGGAACATTTTTATACGGAAATTTACTGTCCATATATTTTGGAATTGAATTCAGCGGATTCATCGGATGCAAAAAAGGAAGTAATTTTGAAAAATTGTCGTTCATTGAATGAATGTGCTCTCCGGGGAGGACAATTCATCAATTGATTGCTTTTTCCAATCCTCCCCCGTGCGTATTTTCACAACCAAAATTGACAACTGCGCATGCGCAAATTCTCCTCTGACATTGCAGACAGCACTGCTCCTTTCCGTCTTTCCACAGAGCTCTGACCATTCATTGCATCCTCTTCTCAATTCTCATCCACGCATGAATCCGATGTAATAAAATGAGTGTTGCGCGGCTGGTTTGTTTGGGTTCTTCTTTTTATGTGGAAACCGGCAGTCGACGAACCATAAATATATTCAATATAAAATTAAGAAAATGATTGATTAGAATTGGGGCGACGAAAATAAAAAGTGCAAAAAATGTTTTAATTGAATTATGGACTAAATATGGATAAAAATTAATTCCTTTAATCAAAAACATATTTTCCGCTCTGGGATCATCTCCACAATAGATAAAGAGCGGGGCAAATGCAGTCATGTTCACTATAATGCAAATAAAAATATTTAAATTTAAAAATCAGAACAGGCGGAATTATCAAAATCAGAACAATCGGAATTATTAAAATCAGAACAGGCGGAATTATTAAAATCAGAACAGGCGGAATTATTAAAATCAGAACAGGCGGAATTATTAAAATCAGAACAGGCGGAATTATTAAAATCAGAACAGGCGGAATTATTAAAATCAGAACAGGCGGAATTATTAAAATCAGAACAGGCGGAATTATTAAAAATCAGAACAGGCGGAATTATTAAAATCAGAACAGGCGGAATTATTAAAATCAGAACAGGCGGAATTATTAAAATCAGAACAGGCGGAATTATTAAAATCAGAACAGGCGGAATTATTAAAAATCAGAACAGGCGGAATTATTAAAATCAGAACAGGCGGAATTATTAAAAATCAGAACAGGCGGAATTATTAAAATCAGAACAGGCGGAATTATTAAAATCAGAACAGGCGGAATTATTAAAAATCAGAACAGGCGGAATTATCAAAATCAGAACAATCGGAATTATTAAAATCAGAACAGGCGGAATTATTAAAATCAGAACAATCGGAATTATTAAAATCAGAACAGGCGGAATTATTAAAATCAGAACAGGCGGAATTATTAAAAATCAGAACAGGCGGAATTAATATCAGAAAGGCAGAGTAATATTATTTTATCAATTATTTAAGATTAAAATAGAAATTTATATTTGCATTTGCACTATTATGAACATGACCTAGCACCATATTTTCCATATAAATTTACATATTTTGTTGATAATTGTGGAATTTGGAATTATTCCCGAAATGTAGTTTAATATTTTTATTTCTACAATCTTTTTATGTAAAACATTCGTTTTATATCCAAAAAGCTAAACAAAAGTCGTTCATCGAAAACAAATTAATTTGAAATGCACTTTTAGTCGATGTGAAAAATGCCACGGCTAATAAATTTAGGTTGCAAGGTTAAAATTAGAATGGCCTTTTAACTCTTTTGAAAACTTGAATTCTATAATAAAATCAGCGACTTTTCAGAAGACACTTTGGGCTTTAAAATGATATATAACGCCTTCCAAGATTGATTAATGACTCGATGAGAAGATTGATTATTGCCTCGATGAGATATCGGCCAAAAACTGATGTCCCCTTTGTTGAAAAAAATCAATGGAATATAAAATAAGATTTTCCTCCAGCCTATTAAGCAGAAAAGAAAATACTGTAGAAAAGAAATGGAGGGAGGAAAATCAAATTTTCCCAGAAGCAATTTATTGTTTCTCCATTCTTTTTCCTTTTTGTTTTTGCACTATATAATTTATTAAATACACTTATAACTTATTTCAAACAAAATCATTCATGAAGATTTTGATATCATTTTAAGAGCAAAATATCCTCTTTTCAATCATATCAAAATATTAGTTTAATTTTTCTATATAGTTTTATAAAATGCAAAGAGGAGAAGTGCATACAACTATTTGCTTGATTTATCCATATATCGATTTTATCTTTGGCCAATTGTGCCGCTGATTTTGGGGGAAAATTGGAGGGGAAAAAAGAGAGGCAAAAGGCCAAAAACAAGAGTGATGGAAAATGCGCTCACATGGACTTTGAGCCCATCCACACTGAGCTTCCAGTGCCAAATTCCGCGATGAAAATCATCACAAGGAAAAATCACTTGATAAAGTGCAATGAAGGGCTGCTTTAAAAGATGAAATTATTCTAATGAATATTCCCGGTTAATTTTCATTCATTATCCATTGATTCTTTGAGAAAAATGCTCCGATTCCATCTATTCCTTGTTTTGGCAGTAATTTTACTATCAAATAAGAATGTTGAGGCCCAAGAATCTCCACCGCCGACAACGCCAACAACCCCAACCACACCGACAACCCCTACAACTCCGACGACTCCAACAACCCCTACAACTCCCACTACGCCCACCACCCCAACTACACCAACAACTCCTACTACGCCGACAACTCCCACAACCCCTACCAGCCCGACCACACCACCAAAAACTCCAATTCCGCTTTATCGAAATGGAGTATTTTTTATGTGTAAGTATAAGTACATAGGAAATTATTGTCCGGTTGGATAAAACTCATGCTTGAAAGTGAGATTGATCCGTTAGCTGACACCAATCCTTATGAATCTAACAATGAGCTCCTTTTCAATTTAAGTTAAACTTAATCAATTAAACTAATTTTGGTTTAAAATAAATGAGGATAATATCAATTTGACTAGATCCTAGGGCTGGAAACATAAATGAAAATTCGAAATTCAATTGTAACACAATTCTCATATGATTTCATATTTTTCAAGTCTGTGTTGACAAAAAATCGCCATTGCTTTGCGCATTGAAAGCAGCACTTGGCCTTTGCGAGGTTCGTCTAAATGAATTTACATTTTCAAAATAAATCTAATTTTTAGACAAATATCAAACTTCTCAAAATTGCCACTGCTATTTTTTGCTGTGGAACTTGCTATGCAAAAAATCCAAACTTTTTGCCGAAAAAGACTTGAAATTCAATTGATTTGAGGTGTATGAAAAATTTTTGAATGCTTTTTTTGATGGAATTTATCCAAGATCTAACTTTATAAGATATTTAATCTAGAATATAGAAAATTAATAAATACAATGTATTTTGAAAATAATATCGAAATGAATAATTTATGCAAATTAAATTCCTCCCAACAAATCACTAATTGCCTCCAATTGTTCCTCAAATTGTTCCGCATTTTCCAATTCATTCTTCGTCTCCATTTTATATTTGCATTTTGAATAATCTCGATGGGCCGCCTAAAATTGGATTATTCCAATTTAATTAGCAATTGCCCCCACCTCAATCAATTTATTCAATTTGTGCAAATTTTTCACATAATTTGCACTACAGCTTAAAATGCCTCGTGTCAAATATTCTCTGAATAAATTTTTCCCATTTTCATTGTTGAATGGGATCAAAATCCCAGCAATGTCTTTGGTCGATTCCGCCATCAATTCTTCTCCTCCTCCTTCCAATGGAATTATTGCCTCGATTATTCCTTCGGAATCCTCAAATAATATTTAAAATATTTATTTTGAATTTTACAAATGAATTTACCGGAATTTGAGAATAAATGGCTGGCGGAAAAATAATGACGAAAATAAAAATAAATTGGTTCAAAATAGCTCCAAGCATTTTTATTTTTAGTTGATGGCTTAAAAAGGTAAAATGGCGGACATTCACTGAATAAAACCAATCTTTATATGGGTCTATTTCTAAAAGGCCAAGGCAGGCTAATTTAAATATATTCATGAAGACTGGGATAATTGGATGAAAATGGGCGCCGGCGGAGAATGAAAAAAGGATTAAAGTGAACAAAAAAATCCAAATTAGGAAATAAAATGTTAATTAATTGGGGAAGTAGGATAATTTGTTAAAGAGAAATTATTTAATTTGCCGAATAAATTAATGAATTTGTAATGATTATGCTAGAACCTAAACTCAATTGATAGATCTCAGGTCAAGAAGCATCATTTGATTATGTTTTGGCTTATTTAATAAAAAACGGCATATTAATTTTTGACAAAACCTTATATGCTAATACTATTCGATCTTTTGATGAGCTCTATCCAATTATTTGTGAATATAGGACAAACAACAAACCCTTAAACCGTTAATTATTCTGATTCTGACATTAATGCAATTTCTAATCGGCAAATATCTGTTTGGAGAATTTGGATTTCTCGAATAAATTAATTTGGAATTTAATAAATTTAATTTTGTTAAGAATGAGTGTGGGTGGAGATGATATTCAAGGCATTTTCTTTTGGCTGTCAGCAGACAATATTATTTAACATGAAAGCCCATAATTTATATAAAATACATAAAATTCACCCGAAATGCCGTGACCCCATTTCCGAAGGGCACAATTTCCATTTATTGGTCCCAATCCCATTCCATGGAATGAACAATGCCATTCATTCCCTTGCCAATTATTTTTGAAAAACGGAAATGCTTGAAAAATGCTCAACAGTGTCATGCGCTCTTTTGGCTTAAAGTTCGAATATGAATTTGAATATGGGGGTAAAAATTGTTGTCTGCCGTGCGAAAAATGGTGGCTATAAAGGATGAGCTTCCACGAAAGTACAAATTCGCCGAAATAAATTTTTAAAAAATGCCGAAATAAATTAAAATGTATTTATTAAAATAATTTGGGTGGAAAACAATTATTTGGGATAAAGTTCAAAAACAAAATAATAAAAAATGGGAATTATTTTCATCTTTTTATCCTTTGATAACGGCAATTGGGCGAAGTTTGACCGCTTTTTTGGATATTCCGGCCAAATGGCAAGTTTCAACAACGTCGGTCACATTTTTGTAGGACTCTGGTGCCTGAAAATTTTATGAAAAATTGAGAAATTTAAACTTTTCGCCTACTTCTTCCATAACCAATTTTGGGGATGCCACTCGAATTGAAATGCCTTGCTCCTTTAATTTGTCCAAAACTTGCTCAAAACCGAGATTTCGACGTGATTTGGCACGGGACATTGCACGACCCTTTAAAATAATAAAATTAAATGGGAAAAAATATTTAAATTGACGAAAATTTGTAAAGTTCCGAAGTTTAGCTTACTAAAAAAACGGCATCCTAGGAAAAAATATCAGCCCGATGCGGGGCTCGAACCCGCGACAACCAGATTAAGAGTCTGGTGCTCTACCGACTGAGCTAACCGGGCTCAAGGTTGGATAAATTGATCCCAATAAATTTAACTACAAATTTCATGAGAAAAATGAAACATTTAAGGCCAAAACTCATCATTATTATGTTTTTGACTTAAACCAATTCTAAAACCTAAGTTAATTTTTTCGACATTCTTTCAATATAAATATTTCCAAATTAAAAAGCATTAAAGTTATGGCAAAAAACTGACCGCTCCATGGCAAGTCGTTCCAAATGTTTCATTGAATCCAAACTCCGTTCCCGTTAATACATATGAACATGTTCCCATTGTGCCACCAATTAGGACGGGTTGACCCGTTAGCTGGTAATCCACCGGAATGAGTGGATGATGCGGTGGAAATGCCCGGGTGGACCCTTTTCGATGGACGCACAATTGTTTGGGCCTTCCATCCACAATGTGCTCCTCGAATTTGGCAATATTGGTGAAACATCATAAATCACTTGCATATCCAAATCATCCGGTGAACAATTGAACACACGGGAAAATGCCTTTAAATTAAATTAAGGATTGAACTATAGGGGAACGGCCCAACTTGGAGCCGTTTAAAATAATTCATCAAGGTGTGAATTAATTTTAATGATTCTATAATCAAATTAAAGGGTAAATTATTGATTAAGTAATTATACTAATTTTATTTAAATTGGTTCAGAATTAATGGAATTATTCCCAAAAAACTATTGAAAAGTAGTATTCCATAGCAAAATGAACGGGCGAAATTTATAAAATCAGAACAGGCGGAATTATTAAAATCAGAACAGGCGGAATTATTAAAATCAGAACAGGCGGAATTATTAAAATCAGAACAGGCGGAATTATTAAAATCAGAACAGGCGGAATTATTAAAATCAGAACAGGCGGAATTATTAAAATCAGAACAGGCGGAATTATTAAAATCAGAACAGGCGGAATTATTAAAATCTGAACAGGCGGAATTATTAAAATCAGAATAGGCGGAATTATTAAAAATCAGAACAGGCGGAATTATTAAAATCAGAACAGGCGGAATTATTAAAAATCAGAATAGGCGGAATTATTAAAATCAGAACAGGCGGAATTACCCAAAATTATACATATACTGGGACTGAGATAGCGAAAGGGGTTCCCCGAATTGAATCCCCAGGATTTGCTATCCCCAAATTCATTGCGATTATCCTCAAATTCATTGCGATATATCCATATCCATACACATTACCCGGATTTACCTGTCTAATGCAAAATGTCATGCATGATCTGTTCACAAATGCAAAATTAGCAGCTGCTGCCATTCCCTTCAAATATTCTTGGCCTTCCGCACTTCCAATTCGGGCACAGGCCAATTGTCGGTCATTCACTCCAATTTTGTCCCTAGCCATTGCTTTTTCCATCGAAACGAGTGCATCCGTCGCAACTTGATGGCCCAAACCTCTGCTCCCACTGTGGACCATTCTGTTAAAATTTTTAAATTAATATAAATATTTTTAAGGTAATTTGGGTAAAATATGCGTATTGCCTAATAAGGCAATGCATGAAATCTCGGTTTTTCGACTTTGATGTTCGATCAGGGATGCCATAATACCACATAAATACGGCATTTGCCGTATTTTTGATAGCTCTGCCGTATTTTTGCCGTATATTTGTTCATGCCGTATTTTTGCCGTAGTTTCACCAACTTAATAAAATTCGCAAAATTTTCCGCTGCGCGGCTATTTTTGGCTTAAATTTTTCTCTGCGCGGCCATTTCTGACTAAAATTTTGCCCAAACAAGCCATTTTTGAATTAAACGTGTGATTTTTAAAGCTTAAGCCATCTTTATTACACAGCCTAAATTGCTTATCACAAGTTAGATATATAAAAAAACTTATTTTAAAAACATTTATATTGCATTTTAACAAGTTTTCAAGCATGCCATATTTTTGCCGTATTTTAAAAATTTTTGCCGTATTTTTTCGAATTTTTTGAGGGAAGTGCCACATTTTTGTGTTTTGGAGATGGCAGCCCTGTGTTCGATAGACTCAAAAATAGGTTTATTCAATTCGCCATTGTCGATTTAGTTTTTGAAATTTCAATTCCAGACCGGTATTAATTAGGCTAAAAAAACTTGAACCATTGGTTAAACCTAAACTGGTTTTGGTTTAGAAAATTTGTCTAATAAGCTCAAATATTGATGTGAAATTTTAAAATTTCATTGTCTAAATCGGTCATAATGAGTCGAATGAGACCATTTTCGTGTCTGTTATGAAGTCTATTTTAGGCTAATTACCTTTAATATTTATTATCCAATAAAAAATTTACATGCAAATTTGTCCCTTTGCATCGATGCCCATTTTCTGGGCCGCATGCCGATCAAAAATTTCATCGACCACTTGCACTTCGCCATAATGATTTCCGGCACCCAAAGTTCCCAATTGGGGTAATCCTCGCTTTTTGGCCCGAGTGGACACTTTCGAGGCGTCCGCTTGTAACATTCTCCCTAAAATTATTATTTTATTTATTTTATTACTAATTATATTAATTTTTGACCATATTCCTCGCAATGTTCCTTGTCCTCAGCCCATGAATATCCTTCGCGTAATGTCCAATCCATTCCCTTAAATTATATTTTATTAATTTTTATATTTAATTAAAAAACCATTTCCAAGCATTCCTCAAAGTCACGCACATTTATTGGGATTATTCCCTTTGAGCCAATGCCCACCGGGATATAATCGAACATTGTTTGGGCCAATTGTTCTTTGTGCGGTTGAACATCCTTTTCGAACAAATTCGTCCGTATTAATCGAACACCACAATTTATATCGAAGCCAACGCCACCTTTAAAAATGATTTATTCAAATAATTTGTCGAAAAATCATTGAAAATGTTAATTATATTTTATATATATTGGCTTAGTGGTTTATCCTTCATTGTAAATCCATATACCCAATCGATAGAGCTGATTAAGACGCATTGAATGATATATAATAGTTTGGTCCAAATTAAAGGCTTTAACGATTCTGGTTTATGGTTTAAAACTAAGTTAGAGTTGGTTAAACCTATACCAAATCACTAGAAAATAATGCATCTTGATGATATCTGAGTATAAAGTCTAGGATAAACCAGTGAACCGTTATACAATATTTTCGACAAACTTATCCGAAAATATTTGCCAAAAATTACTTTTTTTCCCTATTTTACAATTAAACAAAAATAATAATTTCTAGAAAAACCTGGAGAAACGATTGCTTTTGGGTCGGTGGTATCAAATGCTGCAATATTTCCAATTGCAAATCCATAACCAGAATGGACATCCGGTAAACCAATTGAATTTTTGACGATTGCAGGCAATGAAGCGACATTTCCAATTTGTTTGACGGCTGGCAGGAATCCGGCGGCCGATGTTCTGGTGCTAATTTCCAATTCTTCAAACATCAATTTTTCCAATGCGGCATTCACAAAAAACCGTCCCTCAACCTTTGAATATTTTTATTAATTTTAAATTGGAATTTGAACGAACATTCATATTTGGGACAAATCCTTTTTTGATGCGAAATTCCACTGGAGAAATGCGTTCAATAAATTTTAGTTCCTCCTCAAATGATCGTGGCATTTCTGATTGCTTTATTTTCTTTTAATTTTAATTACGTAATTAATATTGGAAATAAATGTAGAAAAATATATAAATAAAAAGTGTGAACTTTTCACTTTATATTGATTAAATTGATTGAATTATATTATCAAAAAATTATCCAAATTCAATTTCATCAAAATTCATTTTCTATCATTTCTTTCGTTTTGATTTAATGCGGCGGTGGTGGTGGTGGTGGTGGACGATTTACATTCAGTGCCGCATCGAATTGTTGTTGTCTAGCGCGCAATTCAGCAATCATTTGACGAGCATCGATAATGTGGCGAAGAGCCCGGTCGGGGCGTTCAGGGCCGCGTTCAATGCAAATTAATGGACTGGAAGGTGCCGAGGGCGAAGATGGGTGCCAGGGCCGAGAACGCGAACGAATACGTAGACGAGCTTGTTTGGCGGCACTGGGTCCAGGCTGAACATATTTGTGGGTATTAATTTTATGAAGGAATTGTTCCAAACCTGATCCTCTCGTTCATCCTCCGGATCTGGACCAATATCAATGAATCGGACACGGCGTTTATGGCCCTTCATTCATGTATTCAATTCCTGGCGTGTTGGTTGGCTCAGCTCATTGTAAATGTTCACACTTTCCGGGAGCTGTTCACAAAAATCCACGGGCTCAATTTGTTGGATTGAATGTTTCTATAAAGTAATAAAATATTTAATTTAATTTTTATTTGAAAACCTTCAAATTTGCAAAATTGTATTGGTCTGCCAATCCCAGTTTTTGAATTTTCGGCAATTTACTTTTCTCTAAAAGAAATTTCTCGCACTGTTCAGTGACGTTCGGCAAGTGATATTTATCGGCCAAATGCAATAAATCAACAATCAATTCATCTAAATTAATTTGGGTTTAAAGGATTTTAAACCAATCCAATTTTAAACCATTTGGTTGCGTTCCATTTATGTGGGCAATTTTGAGCATTAATTTGAATGCTTCCATATTATCCGTTGGATCCGTGATTTGATGTTCACCACCGTCGTTATTGCCTCCCAATATTCCGGCATTATTGGCAGCCGGCGAGAAAAACATTGCCCGAAGGAAATTGGAAAATGCGGCCAAATACTTTAATTACATTAATTAGTTAAAATTGAATTAATTTGATTTCTCACCGCTTTATTCACGTGAAATTGGCAATCATTCACAATTAAAATGTCCTTAATTGGCAATAATCTGCAAAATTCGTGGTCATTAATTAAAATAAATTAATTTGAATAAATTACCCATAACCATTTTGTTCGACAATGTTCAGACTTGCACAAATTTGCAGCCAATCTTGCCCATTTTCCTCCGTCCCATTCCCACCACGAATGTATTCGGCCATTAGCTCATCCCATGGAATTCGGGTGAATGTTCGATTGAGCACGTCTTGCTGATCCTCGCTGAAATTGACTTCATGGAAAAACCAACTTTGCTCTTTGTTTGCGCTGCTCACTGTCAACTGAAATTTACCCAATAATTAATATTTATTTTAGTTTAGTGAATACTTCGATATTGGCCTTGCAATTCCAACCATTCTGTCGTTCTTTTTGTTCTGCACACGCCAAATGAAGACTCAAAAATGGTTGCGGCTTGATGTCGTCGATGAGCTGAAATTATTCTTGTATAATAATAAAATTATTTTGTTTTTCGATTTTTTAATTAATATTAAATATTGGAATTTTTTATAGTAAATTTTGGATGAATAGGTAATAAATAGCCTTATTCCATTTGCAACCGAAACCAAAATAATTAATAAAAATAATAATTTATTTTACAAACTTGTTCCTTTGCCTCTGCTGCTGGTTTTGCCCCTCTTGGCGAAGGTCCCATTTCTTCAGCACCTTCATCCAGAAAGTTGGCTAGGGCTCTATCCTAAACAATGTTTATTTTTCTAATATTCCATTTCCGCTCACCCACATTTTGCATTTGCCGGCGGAGTGCAGGACCAGCATTGACCGCTTGTCTGGCCAGAGCCTCAAGTTTCTTTCGTCCTTCCGCTTCTTTGTACATTCGATCGGAAATCATTGGAAATGATTTTCGGACCATCAATTCCCTTGAAATTTACGTTTTTAATGTTTAATAATAATAACAATAAAATAAACCAATTGAAATGGGAGATGACCGTCTTGATGCTATATTTTCGTTCACTTTCCATCGCAGATACTTTCTCAATTCGTAGGCGAACATATCCATTTGCGGGTATTGGCTCTCCGCGCACACCATTTGGTTCAAAAATTTGGTGTTGCATATTTTAATTTCTTTTCAATTTTTCAATTCTTTCGCTAAAATTAGACATCTTTTTCTTTTACGTTTTTGTGATTGATCAATTTTTTCGGGGTTCGGGTTTGCGTTGGTTCTTGAGATTGCACGTTATGCAAAATTTTTCACTTTTTATTATGGCGTTTTCCCATTTTGGGCTTTAATTAACCGGTTTCGAGTTTCGACCACCGGCTGCGGCTTCGATTTCAAAAAATTATAATTCTGAGCAATTATTAAACCTCCAATTCACTGGAAGCTGGAACCGTTTTTATCTGGTTTAACGTTTAATAACCGAAAACGGTTTGTATAAAATTTCTAAGGGGAAAAATTTTGCGGAACGCGCGCGGCAGCACCAATCCAATTTTTTCATGTTTATGTTTAAAAAATGTTGGAAAGGCAAAAGCACAAAATTTTTGAGGAATAATTAGTTTTTTCAAATCATTTATTATTATTCTTGCTTCCCCATCCCCGTTCACCCACCAACCACCATCCTCTTCATTCATTTATACATCTATCCAAATCGATTTTTAAATTAACTTTTAATGATTCATTATCGATTTTTTATCATTTCCAGAATCCATCATCTCCATTTCATTTCATTAAGTACAAAAATGGCCGAAATTTTTCGCATTGATTTCATTGGCTCTCAATCATCATTTTCTGCCGGTCAAAACGTCCAAGCCAGGGTTATTCTCCAATTGTCAGAATCGATGAAGGCCAGATCAATTGATTTGCACATCAGTGGAAAAGCCGAAGTTGATTGGAGCGAACACGAAAGAAAAGGAAAAGTAGGCAAAAAAGGTCATAGTCATCGGTGAGTTTTAGTTCATTAAAATTCTAATCCATTCAATTTGTTTAGTGTCCCTTATCATTCGGAGGAAACTTACCTAAATCAAAACATCGTTCTCTGGGCTTCGGCGGATCAAGAAATTCCCGTCGGTGAACACGTTTTTCCCTTCCAATTCACAATACCGCCAGATTGTCCACCAAGTTTTGAAGGTAAAATCCATTCAAATTATATTCTAATCTTACTTTTTAGGCACTCTCGGCCATATTCGTTACACTTGTTCTGCCAATATCGATCGACCATGGCGATTCGATACAAAGGTTTTTTGAATTCATTCATCAATTATAATTTAAGTATTCATCTTTAGGTCAATGTTGCTTTTGTCGTTTCGCCCTTTGTCGATTTGAACACAATTGATTGGGTTCGGAGTCCGGCTGTACAACAAATTGACGATAGCATTGGCAGTTGCTGTTGCAAACATGGAAATATCAGAGCCAAGGTTTGGTTAGTATTTATTTTACATTTTACAAATCAATAATTCACAGGTTCGATTGCCAAAAAGTGGATTTGTGCCAGGCGAAGGAATTCCAATTACCATTGAAATCGAAAATGCAACATCGAAACAAGTGAAAAAAGTGAAAGCAAAACTCATTGAAAATGTCAAATATAAAGCACAAAGGCAAAGAGGAGATTGGGGCAGTAAGTTCAATTTACAATTATTCTATCATTCATTATTATCATTGTCTTATATAGAAACTCAACATTTTGGTGAAAGGGATGATAGCCGTACAATTGCTGAAATGGAGAAACAATTCATGGTGGCCCCTCGATCAAAGAGAACATTCCGAGGCCATTTGGCCATTCCTCCGTGCACTGCCAGCTTCAACAATTGTGAAATCATTCAACTCAGCTATTTTATGGAGGTAATATTTACAGTTCCAGTATCAAATTATTAATAAATTTGCAGGTTAAAATTGTGACCACTTCATTCTTCTGCGGTTCCGTGTCCACCCGTTTCCATTTGCAAATTGGAACAATTCCATTTCAACAGCAGCCACAGTCACCCGCGCCCACGGTCCAGCCACAATCTAAAATGGATGACAGTGATGATTGCACAGAACAAACTCGATTATGGATTGAGGAATGGTCGAAGGAAAGAGTTTGTCTGCCGGTCGAAACACTTCCGTAAGTTTTTAGAAAAATTAGCTAATTAGCGATAATTAAATGATTTAATTATGAATAATATTAATAAATTTAGATTGAATGAGCCAATCTACGAGGACAAAGTTCGTTTCGTCTGCATAAGTGACACCCATGAACGACTTGGCGAAATTCTCGATCAAATTCCAAATGGAGATGTATGAAAAAGAAATTATTCATTTTAAAATTTCTAAAATTAGGTTTTACTCCATTGTGGCGATTTTACGAATGTTGGCAGACGAAGTGCAATCATCAATTTCAACAATCAAATGGGCAGATTACCGCATCGGCACAAAATTGTTATTCCGGGTCAGTAAAATTGCTAATAAAAATGATAATTTGAAATGATTTTTTAAAGGAAACCATGAATTGGGATTTGATCCGACTTCCCCGATTCCTTCAAGGCTTGCGGATGCGGGATATGGAACACCAAATGGACATGAATTGCTAACAAATGTAACCTATTTGCGAGATTCTTCAACAAAGGTGGGCCGAAATTATTATTAAATGGGCCGAAATTATTATTAAATGGGTTGAAAATGAAAAATAGGAAATAGAAAAATTATTTAAAAATTAAATTATTTATAAATAAATATAAATTCAATTCTTAAAAACATTAAATTTCACCAAATTAATTCAGGTTTTCGGGCTCACCATTTACGGATCTCCATGGCAATCACACAAAGGCTTGGCATTCTATCGAGGACGCGGTGAGCCAATTCGTCGGGAATGGGAAAAGATTCCGGCAGCGGTGAAAATTGCAAAGGCGACCGGCGGAAGTTCATCATCATCAAATGGGAAATGGCTACCGCAAGTGGATATTCTTATGACGCATTCACCACCATTGGGCCATAACGATTGGGAGGATTGGGGTGATCCAAACAAGTTTCGCCACCTTGGATGCCGGGATTTGCCCGATTTTGTGGAGGATCGAATTCGACCAAAGGTAGATAGGGGAAAGGGGAACATTTTTTAACAATTAATAATTCTTCGGAATTGGAGTCTCGAAAAATATAATTGAAAATTCTCGAAGAAATATTTTTAAAAATTCTCGAATTTTTAAAAATTTTAAAATTTTTTAATTCCTTAAAAAATTTTCAAAATGAATTTTTGGTTTTAAAATTAGCTTTCATTATCCTCTTGGCATTTTCATGGTAAAAGTTTGTAAAATATCCTAACAAGATTGCAAAATATGACAGAAAAGATACCAGAGGATTCATTTTCTGTGCTCCCGAAAAACAATTTTTAAGAAAAATTTTTTCGATACCCAAATTCCGAAGAATTGCCCAAAAATGTCAATAACTAAAATATTCAATAATTCATCAGGTCCATGTATTTGGCCACATCCATCAGCGCAATGGGGCAACCACAAATGGCCAAACCCTCTTCATCAATGCTTCTATTTGCGATAATGATGGAAAAGTCTGCGCTCAACCACGAATATTCGATTTGCCATTGCCGGAGGGATACACCAAAAAAGGAGGATAATTTTGATGAATGAATGAATAATGAAATAAACAAAAATATTTTCAATCTAATAATTGGCTGTAATATAATTTATTTATGTAAATAAAGCCCATTTAAATTTGTAATTCTTGATAAAAATTATTTCAATCAATGGGTTTTAGAGCGGAAAAAGGCGGAGCATATTTGGGTAGAGATAGGTGATAGGGGGAAATGAGAGCTATTTATTTTCTTTTTCCTCTTTTTCTTGATGCACTATGCCAAATTTATTCTATATCGTACAAAATTGGGCCAAAAAAGGCCAAGGCTAACTTTGCTCCCTAACTTAAATTTTTAAATTCCAACTCCAATTTTGTGCAGAATTTTCTGTGGGCTACAAGATAGGCTAGAAATAAATTTTGTGGTATTTTTCTAAGCCCATACGATCTTTGAAAATTGACAATTTTTCGATTTTCCAATGGCAATAACTATTGTATTTGTTGGACAATCTTCGAAATTTTTGGATTCCCTCGACGAGAGCTTTCGAATAAAGCTAAAACTGAGCCTTCGGAGAGGAAATGGGGCGAGGAGAGAGAGTTGAAAAAGAATCATATTCAAGTCAAATTTATACGATAAATATATGTTTTACATGTCAAAAATAAAACCGCACAAATGGAAGAAAAACAATCAAATAAATTATGCGCAAAAAACAAAAAAATAGTGAGATTGGTTGGGTGGGCTTAAGCAAAAATATATCCATCCATCCATCTATTTTCATTCATTCATCCACACAAATATGTTATCCTCCATTTCCATCGTCCACATAATTCAGTCTCACATATTTTCGTATTGGTCAATTCGGCGTTGCGTATTCCCAGAACGAATTTGACGCAGCGTTTTGTATCGATCACGTCCTTGACGCTTAAAAACAAATTTTGGAATCAATCAATAATTTATTTATTTTACCTTATTTTCCATATGCAAAATGTCATTTTGGGTGATTGACTGCGGCAGTCGATTCTTGTCCAATTCCTTTGTCAGCATCTAAAAATATTTATTTTGAATAATTTTGTATTCTTTTTGCCTCAAGTTTGTGCTTCAATAATTGATTGCGGTCCGTCACATTTTGTCGATCCAATTCCCGCTGATGATTATTCGAATATCCTCCCTCATTTTGATGATGAAAAGTGCTCAAATCTATTCAATAATTATTATTTAATTAATAATTTTCCATTTTCACCCACCAACATGCGCATTTGTCAAATCAAAATCATCGTCCGGTCCGCCGTTGAATTCACCCAACAAATGATGGCCACCATTTGCCCCAATTCCTCGTCCATTATTTCGATGATTTGCACTTTTGTCCACTTCCTCTTTCTGTTTGTTCATTTCTGTCGTTTTCCATTGCACTTCCGAGCGCATTTCCATCACTTGGGATTGATGCTTCTCAATTTGGGCCATCAGTCGATTTCGTTCCTCCTGGCTCATCTACAAAAAATAAAATCAAATCCATAAAAAAATTATATTTTTACGGCTCTTTCCGATTGCAATTGACGGGTCAATGCATGCAATTCATTCTCTTTCTGCTCCAAATGACGTTTGGCCTAAAATAAATAATTAAAATTTAAAAATATTCAAAATTTGACCTCATTCAATTCACAAATTTGATATTCAAGGCGATGAATTCGTTCCTGGGCCATTTCTAGTTCGCGTTGTGCCTCCTCCATTTCCTCCTTCATTCGCGCCATTTTTTCCTCATATTCATGTTGTTTCTGTTCGGCCTGTTCCCGAGCCATCATTTCCCTTTGCAATCTGAAAATTATTAATTACAAAAAAAATATTTAAAAGTATTTCATGCAGAAATGTAATGTGTAAAAATGGTTATGGCTATCAAGCCAGAAAAAATTACTTTCCCCGGAGAGGGTTCGAACCCATGACCTAAATTTTCTAAAAAGTGAATGGTCCAAAAGTCAAAAAATTTTTTTGATAAAAGTCCCACAATCTAAACATCTAAAAGTGAAAAACTAGCCAGAAAAAATTACTTTCCCCGGAGAGGGTTCGAACCCACGACCTAAATTTTTCCAAAGTTAAGGTCTCCCCTTGGGTCGAAAATTTTAAAAAATTTATTTTTTTTGGTAAAATCTTTATAAACCCCAGCCAGCCTAAACCTATCTTTAAATATTTTGTGCTCAACCAACTTTTCCTGCTCCATTTGCCGTTGTATTCTCTCCTCCTTTGCCTGCTGTTTCATTTGTTGGACTTGAAGGGAATCCGGCTTTCGACGGCGCATATACAATTCGTGGTTGCCCATGCAAAGTGCCTAAAATATTTTTATTTATTTAATTAATTTGGAAATTTACCAAAATTCGCTTATTGGTGCGCATTTTCGGAGAATAGAAGACAAAATTCTAAAAAAAACCATCAATTAAAATTTTTATTCGCTAAAAAACCTGTGATTTTTTGCTCATCGATTCGATGGTGAATTTCTTGTCATTGAATGAAATATTCTTGATTTCGGACCAAGGAAAGCCAACTTTTGGTGAAAGTTTGTCATCTCTGTCATAAATGTTCAATCCAAGTGCATCCACGCCCAAAAATAATTCCGACGATTTTTTGTTGCGAATTTCAAAGTACTAAATAAAAATCAAAATAATTTTTATTTAATTGGACTCACATTGACCCCGTACATCTCTAAATCCTGTGCAATCTTCAAATATTCCAGCATGGCCATCTCCCGGTGCATTCCGCGATGTTCTGCCCACCAATCCATCAATCGATTTTCCCAATCTTTGGCACCAAATTTGAACTGAATATTTGGTCAAAAATATGCAAATTATGAAAATAAAACCTGTTTGAGAATTCGCGGTGGAAAGAGTCGATCATTGGCCAAAAATCCCGAAACATGTTCATTCTGAGGAGGCAATTGGAATTGCATTAATTTAGGTTACTGAATCGAATAACCTTGTTAAAGTCCCCATATTTTGCCTGCAATGCATAGGAAGCCAATAGAAGTGCCAATTCCGCTGGGCAGTAGATTTCATCAGTCAGAATCAAATCCTTCACTTGCAAATAGAAAAGACGCTAAAATGGAATTGAATAATTAATTTAATTTAACATTAAATTACCAAGGTAACATCTTGAATCAGTTCCTCAGTGACATCTATTGTAAATTTCAAAAATTATTTTCCCATAAATTTCCCCGTTTTTTTACCTTCGGGATATAATTTTGCTCGAAATTTGAATTGCAAAGTTGGCTCCTTTTTCACATCCTGTTTGAGCACTTTCTAAAAAAAGGGGGTAAAATTGGTTTAAGATGCGTCAATTCCAAACCTTATTCAACTTCAACCATGCAATGTCTCCTTCCGAATCAACATATTGAAGGCCGAAATACCAAACTTCATGCAGATTGATGGCTTTGGCAACTTGATCGAATAATTGTTTGCCCAATGTGGTTGACTGAATCGAAAAGTCCAATTCCGCGTCCATCGTTGTGACCCGAACATTCTTCAAGATTTGGGGATGATCAATTGGTTTATGAATTGAAAGTAATTTAATGGACTTACAACAGTTTTTGAAGACATTTTTATGAGAAGAGATGATGACAAAATACTTGTAATCGTAATTGTTCGATTTATTTTTCAAAAATCTAAAAAATAGTTTAAAGATTAGAAAATTGGTGGATGGAATAGAATGAAGAAAGTGTGGTCTGCTGGGATGTTAAAAAATGAATCAATGCAATCATAAAACAATTTTGTTTTAAGCTGTTTATTATAAAATGGCTTTTTGATTGTGAAAAATTTTGAAATTTTGTTGTTAAAAATTGAACAGACAATAGAGATATAGGTAAATGTATTTTAATCGCTATGGGATCGCTACTGATCCTGAATACGGACATAACTAATTGAAAATTGAGGCTTGACGCTTGAACTTGAACCTTAAAGCTTATTTTGTTGATCGCTTGATCGATAGATATGATATCGATATTCGATATTGATTTCTCGTTCTCTATTTTATTCTCTTCAATTGTACACTCTCTCTACTCTACTCGTTATAGACGATTTTCGCTTCGAAATATTTTCCAAAATACTAGCGGAATATTTAAATTTAAATAAAATTTTGAAGAGTAAGCTAGAGCTAGTTCATTGTTCATCTTTTGGCCATAGCTCAACAAGGTAGCAATGAATTTAAGAAATTTAAAATTTATAAGCCATTATTAGCGTCCTCTATAAAGTAGTTTAACAAATTATTTGAAAACTCAAGAGAAAATCGGTTTTTCCTCCCAAAATTCGACCATTCAAAGAAAAATAATTTATTTTTATAGAAATCATAATGCTAAAAGGACTTTATTCTAGAGGAAACTTAGGGTTTTTAAATGGTATATCGCTTTCCATGATTGGTTGTTTCTTTGTTGAGTTATGGCCAAAAGAATGGGCCACGTATTCGAGCGGCAGTACCAAAATGTTCAAACCATCTTTATTTCTTTTATAATAATGGAAAAATATAAGTAAATTCGAATTGGAATATTTTTTTGAATATGAGAAAACTCATCATTTCTTTCTATATCTACAATAATACATCATCGTGTTCTGTTGAATGTAAAAAGTGTTCATCTTCGCCATTTCCATTGCTGGCTTCATCAACATTTCGAGATGAATTGACCCGAGCGAATGTAACTCGAGTGGCACGAATCATTTCGGGTCGAATCAATGGGCCAATTCCATTAAGTTCTTCACGATTTGTATCAGCCGTGGGACGAAGTGCATTTCGGAATTTCTAATAATAAAAATTTGATCCTAAATTTGATCCCAAATTAGGCAAACTTCTCCAAAAGTATTTCCCTTTGCCTGGGCCAACATCCAAATTCCTACCAATGGAATTGCAGAAACGGAAGAAAGTGCAAAAATAATGCCCAACAAATTGGCCCCCGGTGGATAAATGTAATCCTGGTATTGAAGTGGCATCAAATTGATGAAGCTGGACAAAATCATTGCCTGTGGATTTAATGGAATTTTTGGCAATTAAATCAACAAAATTTACAATGAGGAAAATGGGCGCACCAATTGTCCAACAAATTCTGAATATTTTAAAGAATTTTGGCCTATAATTTTCCTCTTATTTTCTCACCTCCAATACCATCCGGGCTCAAATCCGAGCATTTCGCGAATGTCCCCGCAAAAACGACGAATTCCTTTAGGTCATTTCAAATTAAATTATTTTAATTTGAGGATACCATAACAAAATGAGATGACCATAGTTTCACAAAAAACGGCAATCAAAAGGCCCCAGGTGGTGCCATAAACAATCAACCATTCCATCACCAACATACCACCTTTTGTGCACATTGTGAGGCCAATTAACATGTAAAAACGAGGGCTGGGCCTAGGCTCTCGCCCCTGGCTTCACCGGAGACCAAGCTCCAGTGGCTTAATGAATGGGATAGGAATTAATTGGGCTCGACTTTATTAAATAAATTAATCAGTTGTGCGAAAAATTGATGAAAATAGAACGTCACAAAATTGGTAGAAAAATGAATATTTTGTGGGGAAACGAGCGGGTTTAAAAAAGGCAGATTGAGGCAAAATTTGATGGATAGGGTGACAGGCTGATTAGGCAAAAAGTGGGGATACGGTAGGAGAAATAGGAAAGGCCCTTTTAGGCATTATTGGCATTTACATGAATGAAAAATGTAATTTTCAAAGGTAATTTTTCCCCTAATTATAATGGCTTAAATCTGAGCTGTTTAGATTTTGGCCATGATTTTTAATCTAAATTTAATTATTCTTAAAATAAGCAATTTTCACCTTTAAATAGAGGGCATATTTTGCCCCAAGTTGTGATGGCCCCCTTTCGATGGAATTGACCCAATGCCAATTCCATGTAGAATAGAGGAATTCCTGAGATTAGTTGGAATTGGAATTAAAATAAAAAATAATAATGATTTGACCAGCGAGCAAAACCATCATTGTGTAGGGAATTAGGAAGGCGCCTAAAAAATATAAAAATAATTTTATGAATGCGAATTTTACCTCCTCCATTTTTGAAACACAAATATGGAAAACGCCATACATTTGCCAAATCCACCGCAAATCCGACAACCGAAAGTAGGAAGTCAATTTTGCGTCCTTCAAATTTGTCCATAAATCCATATCCAAATTCCCCTTCCAATATTTTACCCCATGTTTCCCTTTCGCCCCCATCTTCAATTGTTTCCAATTCTTCGGCAGAATTTGTTAATTCTTCATCATTTCCTGATTTCTCTTTCAGCAAAATTAATTCCGTACTTGTTTTTGAATTTTTTTCATCAAAACATTGTCGAGAATTTGATCGAGCTGAAGAGGGAGGTGCCGGCGGAGTGCAAAGAATTGGGGAACCCCCACCCATCATTTTGTTCACCTTTTCCGAATATCTAAATTTGAATTCAAAAATAATTAAGTTATTCCCTCAATTGAACTTACTTGGGCGGTGGTTCGCCATAATTTTCGCATTTTTCCTCATTTTTGTTTGATGAATTTGGTGGATTTGTTGGAAATTTGGGTAAATTTGCCGGTGGCGTTGTCGGCGAAAAGTCCACAATGGACATATAATTTTGATGGGTAATTTGGATGCAATTCTGCTGAACAAATTTTGTCAATTTTTTCATTCCAAATATTTTCCTTCATTTTTCACCTGACTTTGGTCGAAAACAATGGATGAACTTGTGGCCAAACGATGTTGCCTTTTTGGTTGTTTTTGTTGACCTCCTTTTGTTCCATTTTGGTCATTCGCAGATGAAGGAGGAGGCGATTCAGATTTGTCCTCTAAAAATTCAATAAATTTTATAAAAATCTGTCAAAATTTATTGACCAATTTGTGGCATTTTTTTCTTCATTCTCGGCGAAGTGGGAATAAAAAAGTGGCCAAGATTGACAAATGGCACCGTTTTTTGATATTCTTCCAATGCCAAAATTCTTTTCCTCGAAGATGATTCTTCACTGCTGCTGCAACCAATCAAAATTAATTCTTCACTGAAAATTAATTAAAATTACATTAAATTTATTTGTTATTCTTTTCGCCATTAATTTACCTTTCTTCTTGTTCCAATCCACCGGTCTTTTTGTTTGTAAATTTACCAGAACCAAATTCAGTGTCACTTTTTTGAGTTTCTTTTTTTCCTTCAGGATTATCACCGTCGAACATATTTTATGGCATTTGCCATTGGCAAAGTTCAAAAAGGGCCACAAAATATTTGGGAATAGTAAATGGCCTTATAATCGTTTCCCCTTTCTTCGTTTATTTCCGAACGAATTTTCGCCGTAATTTTCAGAATAGCCGAATTTATTTTACTCAAGGAAATTTAAAATTGAAGAATTCCACAAAATTCAAAAATTATATTCATTTTCTTTGAATTCGACAAAAATTCCACCAGACAAATATTTTGACCAATTTTTTTGAGTACATCAAAAACATTTTTGAGTTTCAGGAAGGAAACCAGTAATTTTCCAATGGGCCAAAGGGTATCATAATTCATAATATATTCATTGGGACAAAATTGGCCAAGAAGTTTGAAGTGAGAAAAAAGGAGGGAGGAAATGGTCAATCATTTTCAAAAAATTCCAATGCACATGGAAAAAGGCTTTCAAAGAAGAGTGAAAAATTTCACTTTTAATTTACAATGAAACGGTTCCGTTGAAATTTGAAAGGGGTGAATGTGACAGAATCATCTCATCAAATAAATTATCAACAAATTTGATGGAATTGAGAATTTGAATAAAATATTTCTCATTTATTTTGTACCCTTTTTAAATTTATTAAAGTAATTTTTCATATTTGCTAAATTTTTTGAAAGTATTTCATCACAATTTATATATTTCCTTAAAATCGATGGACCTTCAATTCAGTTGGCAGATGGCCACAATTATCTTTCGTCGTCTAAAAATGATCAAATCAATTCCCTTGGCCTTTGCCTTTTAAGCCTTTTAAATTTCAGCATATTCTTAATATTGAATGTTGAATATTTTCCTTTAAAGTAGCAAAACACAATTTGTTGTGATAAAATTTTACAATATTTAATCAATTAAATTAAATATTTTCTAAAATATTTATCCTTCTTAATTTTTATTCTAATCAGATTATGCAAAAAAAATGGCCCAAAAAATTGGTGGAAACATTAAAATTTCCAGAATTGAGTGTATATATTGGAAAGTTTTCGAGGAAACTTTCAAAAAATTTAGCTCATTGAAAAGAAAAAAAAGAAATTATGGACAAAATTGATAACATTTACAATGAAAAATGAAAAATCGAATATTATAGTGAATAGAATTCGAATTATTTTTATTTATATATTTCGATAAATTTATGGATTGTGCATTTTCATTTTATAAATTAATTATAATTAATTCCGACTATAATTGGACTATTTGATTGGCCAATTGTTGTTGAATTTATTGGCATTCCACAAATTTGGCCAAATATCGACGATATTGGCCAACAATTAAAATTGTAACCATTGGTGCAATAATCGATGACCAAGGCTGGAAAGTAATTATTGAACACCAAGTGAGAATATCAATTCCAATTAGAAGAATAACTATGCATGAAATCATTGGAATCAATGCAAAGAACAAAGGGACCATTGCCTGGATGAGGAGAACAATGCCAATTTGGCGACTGAATTCCCGGCTATGATTTTGTTCGGGAACTAGTGAATGATGACTTTTGCGCCAAATTTGAATGGATGTGATTAAAATGATGGAATATGTTGCAAAATTAGGTATTAAGAACGTCATTATATTGATGAATTTTTCCGCTGAAGAGTCCTAATAAAATAATTTATTATTATTATCGAACTTATATTTATAAGAATTTGGAAAAAATTTAATGTTAGAATTCAATTTTTTTATAATTAATTTTCCGGAATGAAACACAAAAATCAGAATTAAAACTTTCCGGAATGAAACACTAAAATCAGAATTAAAACTTTCCGGAACGAAACACAAAAATCAGAATTAAAACTTTCCGGAACGAAACACAAAAATCAGAATTAAAACTTTCCGGAATGAAACACAAAATCAGAATTAAAACTTTCCGGAATGAAACACAAAAATCAGAATTAAAACTTTCCGGAATGAAACACAAAAATCAGAATTAAAACTTTCCGGAATGAAATACAAAAATCAGAATTAAAACTTTCCGGAATGAAATACAAAAATCAGAATTAAAACTTTCCGGAATGAAATACAAAAATCAGAATTAAAACTTTCCGGAACGAAACACAAAAATCAGAATTAAAACTTTCCGGAACGAAACACAAAAATCAGAATTAAAACTTTCCGGAACGAAACACAAAAATCAGAATTAAAACTTTCCGGAACGAAACACAAAAATCAGAATTAAAACTTTCCGGAACGAAACACAAAAATCAGAATTAAAACTTTCCAGAATGAAATACAAAAATCAGAATTAAAACTTTCCGGAACGAAACACAAAAATCAGAATTAAAACTTTCCAGAATGAAATACAAAAATCAGAATTAAAACTTTCCGGAACGAAACACAAAAATCAGAATTAAAACTTTCCAGAATGAAATACAAAAATCAGAATTAAAACTTTCCGGAACGAAAATTTTTATTTCCATGTTTATGCCAAACAAACCAATTTATCGACAAAAACCATAGTTCGATTTGTTGGACATTCTGCTGCTGAACAGGGAAATAGTGGAGTTTTTAATCCACTCTTGAAAACAATGAAAGAAGGAAATAAAGCGACCAACATTGGAATTCCCATGATTGAAGCAAAGAGCCGGGGGGAAAAATCTCGATCGCTTTAAAAATATTTTTGAAATTATGTTATGATCTGTCAATTATTGATATTATCAACAAATGATCAACCAACGATAGAAAAATTGTCCAGAAATTGAATATTTTGAAAGTTCCCAAAAGTAAGTGTAAAATGATAAAAGTGCCAAAACAATTTGCAAATTGCATTGACCAAATGGACCCTCCAAATATGTATAAAATGTTAAATTATATGTAAAAAACATATGAAAAATGCAAAGATATTTTAAATAGAAAAATGAACAAACTGCTGGTTGTGAAATAAAAAAGACAAATAAATTGGCCAAATCTATGATTGCAGTTTGGAGCAAAAGCAAACTAAATGGCTGAGAATTATTTTGGCTTTTTAAAGGGAGATTAGGAACCTCCAAATGCGCATGGATTTATTCGTTTTAGTTAAGATTAACCAAATTAACAGAAAATTCAATGGCCATCCAAAAAGAAGGCAGATGATGGCATTCAATTGTTGCGGTGCAATCATTTTGCAAAATTAATTCAATTTTAATATTTGATTTGAGACCTTCAAATTATTAATTCTCAATCATTTATTACAACTTTTATGTCTGACAAAAAATGAATTTTCCTCCATTTCTTTAAATTGGCAAACATTTATGTCCGAAAAAATCACGCAAACTACAAATAAACAAGTCGCACTAATTAAAAAAACAAAATGTTTAAATTAATTTAAAATACAATTAAAAAAGTGCAATTTAAATTTATTTGAAATTTTATAAATTTATTTAAAAATTCCACTAAAATCATAATAAAATTCAATTCCATATTTTCATCTCATTTTTCAATGTTTCCCCTCATTTTTTTTGGATGGGCAAGGCCAATCATATTTCCGCCAGCGCCAAATTTGACGGCAAAACACAATTTGTTGTGATATTCCAATGAAGTCCATGCACCGAACCAAGGATGATATTGAAGAAGGGATTGGCATTTATCCTCGAAGAACCAATCCTAAATATTTTAGCAATATTAATAATTAATTAAATATTTGAACTGACCGGAAGCACATATTCCTCGGGGGTAATCATCCATTTGGATTGGTGCGTTGCATTGCCAAATTTGAAAACCATATCCGGCATTCCGGTTTTATTGCATGGAACATATTGTGCATATTTTGACCACCAACTTTGTTCGCCGCCCAATTCTCGGTTCACTTCGTCCACAGTGTTCAAATCACTGAAATATTTTTTAATAAACATTGAACTTCAATTTTTCTCATTTTTACCCAAAAATGTATGGATTCAGCTCCCAAACATCATCGTTGACCAATTTTGTTAATTCCATGTCCATTTTTGCTGGCATATTCCACCTTGAAAAGCTGCCATTTTTGTAGAGTAATTCCACGGAGAATAGTCGAGTATGATAGCCATCCTTTTGGCCCTCCTCAATGTCCGCACTTGTGGATGGGAAAAATGTGTAGTCCTGCGGTCGGCAATGGCCATCAATTTGGGTTGAACCAATCTTGAAATGATATTCCGGCTCATTTTCATTCTCATTCACAGTCCTTTATGAATATATTATTCTTAAATATTTGTTTAATTTTTGTACGTCAAAACGCTGAATGCCGGCTCATCAAGGATTGGAGCAATTTGTTCCAGGGTAGAGGGTAGCCCATTGACTGATTTTGACAGGGCCAACCCAAACATTCCCTCAATTTCTGATTCATTCCAATCCATGCATTCTTGCACGGTAACATTGTTGACAACACCGAATTTGAGTGGCAAAATGATGTCACCCAACTAAAATATATTTATTCTCATTCTTGTTCATTTTTTTTATTTTTACTCTGATCAAATCTTTGCCAATAACCCCGGTATTGTGCGTTTCGCATAAATCCACTTTGGAATGGGCGAAAAGGGAATCGCGAAATGGACTGCCATCGGAGGAATATGTGTACGATTTACTGTAAAATTGAAATTATTCAAATGAAATTAGCCTTAAGGAATTTACGTCTCATCAAAAGTGATGAAATTCTCCCAATTCACTGCTCCATTTCGAGCCACAAATGTGTCGGGGGAACGTACAGAAAATGCCACCACAAAATCCTGGGCTGTTATTAAACGGGCAATATTATTTGAATTTAATAAATGTTGACTAACGTGGAATGCCCAGTTTGATTGTGCCTTGTGGGTTCAACCAAACTCGATAGAAATATGGATCATAATTCACATCCAAATCGTCAATTTCCGATGATTCTTCATTGTTTTGTCCACCCTTTTCCCCCAATAATGCCTTCGCTTTCAATTGGTTTTTGGAAAGCATTGTTCCCTTGGGTCTTCCAGCAAATCCGGTATGCCGAATTCGTTGCCGCCATTTGGCCAAAGTTTGTTTTTGGCTGATTGAAGGATGGCGGACATCCACTTTGAAGACGGCTGCCTCCAAATAAATTACCAGAAAAGTGGCCAACAAAAAGAATAAAAATTTGTGCATTTTTGTGCTAAAATTCGGTTATAAATTGTGAAACTTAAAATGGATATTATCGAATTTGTTGAATTGAAAAGAAATTCTAACACTAAATTGGAATGTATTTTGATTAAAGTGAATATTCACAAAAATGAATGCTTAAAATGGTACCACATTAATTTTATCAGCAAAATTTTTGTTCACCAAAAATTGGATGGAGCAAAAATATTGGCCCCCAATGTATCGAAATTATGCATTTATTTTATTTTATGATGCTTTTATGTTTACGTTCCCTTAAATTCTATTAATTGTCAAGATAATTTTGGCCCATCAATAATTTTTAATTAGTCAATAAATATTTTCATTAAAATAAGAAAATTGGATTGAAATGGGAAATGGGAAATTGACATTAATATAGAATGAATTTTTGAATTTGTGCTTCTATTTAAATCAAATTTTCTGCTGCTGATTCGAAGGGTTTGGCTCCTTGCAGAAAAATGAATGGGCACTCCTAAAAAATATATTAAAAAATTGCCAAATTGTTTAAAAAAACATAGTTTGATGAGAAAAAGGTCAAAGAAAAGAAAAAAATTCTGAAAATAAAGGTTGTGTTAAGAATATTATTTATGAAGAAGTCACCTGCAATTGATAAGGTGGAATTAATTGTGAAACTGATGAATTGAATAGCCTATATTGAGGGAGTGGCAATTGGATGGAAAATCCGCTCTCAAAATATTCGCAAAATCAACTGACAAATGAATGCAGGGAATATTTTAATCAAACAAATATTAAAAAAAAAAACAATGAAACCGGAAAATTCACACTCAAATAGATGATCATTTGTTACCCAAAAAGGTGCTGATAATTTTTGAATTCAATTCGCACAGAGAATAATTATTCCATTCACATTAAATTTATTGAATATTTTAATCAATGTTTTGTGATTTGTTCGAATAGAAATCCGTTTTGTAAATGTTCTTATCAAAATGGAATTTGAGTGAATGTGTTTTCACTATTTTATAAAATTTTTCAATTTTTGATTCATATGATGTTTTCCAATATCACCAATTCAGAACACAAAAAAGTGAAAGATTGGAAGGACATTTTTTTATTTTCATAAATATTTATGTATAATCTATAATGGCAAATAATAGGTTATCTGTACTGTTTTTTTTTGGTCTATATAGGGAGGTTACGGTAATAGGAATAGGTTCGTCTACCGTATCCCTAACCCTAATCAGTAAAAGAAACCGTTCATTTTTCAATAAACTGATGAGTACAGTAAATCGATAAGCTATTGATCTGCCGAAGTCACTAAAAACATTTATATTTATTTGATTTATTTTATTAGCATAAAATATTATATTTCAACTGAGGTTTTTCATATCATATCTCATTCATCAATCATTTAACAGCCCAGAAAATCCAAAAGAATATGAACACCAATTCGATCATAAGCAACCATTTTATCCTTGAATGTAATCGTATGAGGGAATTTCGAGATTCCGGTAATGCATGTGAAATGAACTTAAATTCGAAAGTTGAAATTATTTCATTTTTTTATAGACTTGGGGCAGAATTCCTTGTTCCGATTCAATTTTCGATCCATCCTCATTTCCTCCTCCTTTTTGAATTCGTCCCAATTGAAATGCAAACCAAAGTCGATAGGCCAATAATAAAAGCAATTCAAAAAGTAAGAAGCGAGCAAATCGGACTGAAAATTGCATTTTTAAACTCTTTTTGAACTTTGTAAAATAATTTCTGCTGCTATAAAGGAACAGTGAGACGAATAGATGAATTGAGAAATAGTATTCAATTCCATTTCCTTCATTTATTCCCCCTGTGTGCTTTCCATATAAAAATACCCGGAATGAAAGTGTCTTGCTATATAGGCGAGCAAAGTGGCCGCATCTATTGGTGTGGGTCGATCGTTGCCGAGGACACCACGCTGGGAATTGTCTACCGAGGGTGGAGAGAGCATCAACAACAACAACGAATGCTTCTCTTCTGTCTGCCCCAACATTGGCAGATGATGTCTCGTGCAGTCTGTTTGCGCCCGGGCACCCCAAAACATCACTACTCTCCCCCACCACCATCACTCTATCATTGGCCCATATTCCCCCCTCCACCATTCCCATTGACTAAATACTAAATATATTGCAGGGATGCCGTGCATCCCTCGCAATGTTCCGTTGAGATTTGAGAAGGAGGAGAAGCAGACGGGAAGCGCGGAAGAGCGTGTTTATATTATTGGGAGCAATCGCGTCAGAGCGAACCCTAACCCCAATTATATGGAGGCCGAGAGGCCTAAAAAATATATAAAACTAAATATAAATGCCCGGTGGAGGTAAATGGAGGAGCGCGACGAATGAGAAAGACTGCATAAAATTGAATATGGAGGAAGGAGGACAGAGACAAAAATCCCCGGCACTGACAAAAATACCCCATTCGTGGCCCAATGAAGCGGGCGGCCCACCAATTTTTTTTTGATTTATTCAACAAAAATTACCGCAAAATGGTTCAGAGTCAAAATCCTGTGGCAAAAATTGGGACATTCGGCCATTTTGAATTTGTAAAAATGCAATGCACGAAAAGAGCCATAAAAGGGATAGACGAATTGATTTGACAAAAATGGCAGAAAAAGCCATTCTAAATACTAAAATTATCAAAATTAATTTTAAATTTGCGAACACAGAAATGCTAAACAGAGGAAGTGAAACGGTGGCAACATATAGGCCATTGTCCCGACGGCTTAAACAAATTTGATAGCGCAAAACAGTGTTTGTAAGCGAGGAAAACATATCAGCTCTATTATAATATTTTAAATTAGGTTGAATATTATTTACTAACTCGCTCTGATTGAGCGTAAATCCTTTGGCATAAGCATAAAAACGTTGGGAATCGAGTCGATCCAATTGAAATCCACTGGCAATTGTCATTTGCTGTTCAGAAAACAATGAATGACGGGACATCACATTGGATGAGGCCGTAAATGTCACTCTTGATTTTTTTCCAAATTATAATTTTATATATTTTGTACCTTGAACTTGGATAAAATGGAGTGAAAACCATGACAAAACAAGTCTAAATGAATTTTTATACTCAAATGGATAAAATTTGGATGCCTGATTATCATTCGGATAATTGGCCAGATCAAGTCGACAAGCGGCTTTTACACTGATTGCCATTTCCGCAAAAATGTGTCCCGTATACATTAACTATGAACATTAAATAAGTTATATTTTATACATTATTAAGTATATATTTATATATCGTAGAATATTCAATAAGTTGTATTTGTATTTTATATATTATTCATATATCGTAATATTATTGCATATAACTTCTATACTTTTTAACAAAAGTGATATATGATTTATGATATTTTCTTTTACTATACAAATAAAATAGTTAGTTTCCGGTGCCTTCACCATAATATATAATTAAAAAATCTTAAAAATGATTTAAAATAATGATATTTAAAATACTTTGTGAACAATTATACATCTTCCAATTCCAGTACATTAGGGTTAGGGTCACTATAGGTCATTCAGAGATAAGATATCATATACGGTATGCGGTAACCCATATTGACCCTACATAATCCCTGATGAGTGATGATTCAAAAGGGAGATCTTTCATTTTCCCTTTTCAACAAAAAATGGGATACACAAACTCCATTCCACAAGTATCACAATTCCAATTCCCCTTCTCTTTTCAATACCGTATAGGCTGTATTATGGAACATTGCCAATTGACGAGTGGGCATCGTTCTTTGGTAAGGAAATAATAATTCAGAAAAAGGATAATTCAATATATTTTTTACATTCCCTTCACGGTCACTCCAGGCCACCAAAATCGGGTCAAATCGAATCCATTGAATGATAATTTATCCAAATGGCCAAAATCCTCTGGCTCCCATGCCAATCGTTCATCCAACCAATTCTATTAGAATTTATACCCATTTTAAATATTTTTAATTGTAATTCACCAAAACAACTGTCCCATGAAAGGTCAAAGTCTGTTGGAATTCATTCTTAATAAATTAGTAATTCAAATGTTTTAATGTTTTCTTTTCTCATACCAGCTCCTCAATGTGATCCACAAGCATATAGCTGACCACCTTAATTAAATTATTAAATATGTATTATTCAATTAAAAAATAATTTGTATTCCACCTCAACCGGACCTCCATTTCGGGGATATGGGGGCGTTGTCCGATCGTAGCCTTCAAATAATTTTGGCATCAATTCATGCATATGTCTGTGGTGAAAATTTATATAAATTCATATTAATTTTGTTGATTATTTGCCTATTAATTGTGGCCATATCCCGGTCCATTTCTTCGGGCGAAATTGGAAGGGAAAGAATGGAGAAAAGATTCAGTGCCGTTGAAAGGGCCGAACCACTTCGATCCGCGCTAATTCCCATTTAATGGAGAAAAATATCCAATAAAAAGAAGCGAACTTTGGAAATAATAAATGAAGAGAATCACAAAATCGACTAAAAATTCAACATTGTTTATTTTGATGGAAATGAGATCAAATTACAAATTCACCATCAAATGTGGCCTGGATTGCTTGGATAAACACATTTATTGGAAAATAATTTATTAAATTAAAAAATTTTAGAAATTAAAATATTATTTTTAAATTATTCCATCAATTTTCCACTCATTTTTAGCTGATTCTGAGAATTATTTAAATTAAAATAAATTTATTGCTTATTTTACAATGAAATTCAAAGAATTCGATAATATTTTATTTTCCAAAACATCTGCTCGTGGAATTTATTTATAAAAAAGGGCACAAAAATACAAACATTATTCTAGAGACAAAAATAATTTTGACTACAAAAACGAGCAAAATAAAAACTTAAAAATATATGAAAATTTGTATAAAATTCTCAACCCAAATTGTTTTCCTTTCTTTTCCTCAAAAACTTTATCATTTTTTAAGTAAATATAAATATGATTTAAAGTTTAAACCTTAATTTAAACCATTCATCCATTCTCCATTTATTATTATTATTTTAATTAAGTTTGTTATCAATTAAATTGGGTTCGAAAGAAAAATTTTGATCATAAGTTTGCTACAAAATTGTTAAAACAGAAGTACAAAATAATGTTATTAAGAATGAGGCATGCACTCTCAAATCTCTCTCAGTAATATTCAAATTTGTAGCCAATTAATTCAGTTTTCATCATAATCTCCTTCAATGTATCGTATTTTTACACAAAAAAATGTACCCAACCAATTTACATCCGATTCAAACTTAAAAAGTATATTAATTAAAAGGATGGTTCATTTCGTGCAAAATGCGCCATATTTTCATTTTCAAATTCAGCGATTTTTGATGCTACCAAATTGTCTGCAAAAAATTTATTTCCTCATTTTATAAGAAAATTATTCATTTAGGCTAATAAGCCCTTCATTCAAAATATTTTTTTATGACTAGACTCTTCCCACATTTTCAATTGAAATGAAATATGAAACACACAATATTTTATTTTAAATATCCTCAGTCCTCAAAGACAAAAAAAAAACATTTTTTGTTTTGCTTTTTTGCCACTAAACTAAAAATAATTTTTTCATTTTTCCAATTATTTTGTGGTTTGTCCAATAAAATTATATTAAAATGACCATTAAGTTCAATTCCATTTTTTCCCTTTTTAGGATTGAATTTTGCGTGCCATTTTCCACATTTTCTCCCCAATATAATGCCACATAATTTCTGTATTTATATTTCATTTTTGGCCTCTGCAAAAAATGAGCAACTTTTCTGACCAAAATGTTTGTCCAAATTTTGCCAATTTTTCATTCAATTTTTGGCCATTTTCAGTTATTTGATATGTACAAAAATGGCACCCAACAGGACATTGATTTGATCACAAATGTTGGCATTCGGTGGATTTGTGCCTCATTGGGCTCAATTTCCAATTTTTGTCTTGTTTATGTGACACTGAAGAGCAAGTCATTAAAAATATATCAAAATAAATAAATTAAATAAATATTTATTAAAGAAGTCTTCGTTCCGCCTGTAATATTTTGATTGCCCTCGATTCCCTTTATGCCGGAATATATGAGCTGAGTGTGACAATTAGTAAAAACAAAATAATTATTAATAAATTTATCCTCTACCTTCTCCAGCATTTCTCATTGTTTTATCCGGCCTAAATTTCATTCCCCTCCGAAATTGTTTGCCCCTTCAAATATTTCCATTGTTTGGGTTTTTCCTCTCCCAAGGAGGAATGCTTTTCATCGCCCTCGATCGCCTACTTTGTGTTTCGGCACCAATTTGGATTCATAAAAATAAAAAAATGCATAAAAAATTGTTGGTTCCATCCATGTCCCTTATTTGCTTATTTTATGCAATTTATGCAATTTTCCTTTGCCGGGGAATTTCCTTGGCCCAGGGAAATAAGTAAATAGAGGAAATTGAATAAATAAATTAATTATTCCCTTTTAAGATCAGTTCAATGTGGAACCGGCGATTGTTTTCCGGATGAAGTTGGCACAATTTTGAATAGGTAAAAAAATATGAATGGGGGAATATTAATTGAATTTTGTAGAAATCAACTCATTTTAATGGGAATTACGGTGGCCTGCTATCCACTCATTTTGGCCATTGTAATGAAGAGAAAAATGGGAGAAACTGGCGGAAGTAAATAATCAATTTTAAATTAAATTATCAGAAAAATTAAAATAAAATTAATTAAATTTTATTAAATTTATAATTCAGTCAAAAGTGTGTCCTACACCCGCCAAATGTTAAAATCCCTTTTGGCCATTGTGTTGGTCCTTTTGGTTGGCCAATCCCTGAGTTCAATCACTCGAATGCTTGGCTTAAAGTAAATTGAATTCCACAAATTTCATATCAAATCAAATTCAGTCCTTCAAATGCCACTTCCGGCATCCAATTTTTGTTGGCCAATGGCCAAGTTTGCGTCAAATATTTGATTTACGGATGCAATGCCCCAATTTTGTTTGCCCTCAGGCAATTTTTTGCATTCATTCAAAATTCAAATTGAATTCCAATTAAATTCAATTTTAGTTCGGAATATCGAAAAGCATTCAAAAATGTTTTCATTGGTGGATCATCAGGCAATGGTGGCAGTAACATTTTCAACATTATTCATTCATCCAGCCAGGGAAATCAAACATTTGGGAAATTCGGTGGAACAAATTCACAAAATAATCAACATTTTAATACAATTCGACCATTATAAATAATTCACATAAATTTTATATAATATTCCACCACGAAATTATCTCCTCTCAATTTTGCATATAAATTTTGGACAATGAATTGTGATTCCCAATTCCCTCTTCAATGAAGGTGGCACTGTTCCCATTGAAAACTAATAAATTAAAATATTCAATTAATAAAAATGTTAATAATTTAAACTCGATATCGATTGAAAATGTTGGCAGTGAATAGGAAAAGTTCCATTCGGGCCATCGATTCGGCAAAACATTTCCTATAAAATTTATTAATTTTTTTATTAAATTTTTTGAACCTTTTTCCAACCGAAAATGGTATTAATTTTTCGCATCTGACAAAATTATTATTTTCATCCAAAAATCTGCCCGGATTGAACATTTTTGGATTTTGGAATATCTAAAAAATGGGAAATATTATTTAATTTTGGAATATTTATTTGCCTCATCATCAGCCAAAACGACGGAAATTTGAGGTAAAATGCATGTTCCCTTTTTGATATGAAATTCACCAATTTGGACATCATCCAAAACTCGACGATAACAATTTTGGACAATCATATTCGAAATGCGCAAAAATTCCTATTAAATTCAAATTAATTAATTAAATTGCCCACAAACATTAATCAACGCATTTGTGTACGGCAATTTTGGCCGATCTGCCATTGAAATGAGTCGATCCGAATCTCCAATGACCGTATCCAATTCCGAATATAATTTATTCATCACACCCGAATTATGCAAACAATGCGCAATTCCCCAGGACAATACTGTTGTTGTGGTTTCCTTAATAAAATAAATATCATATTTCTTCTATTAGAAGCCCCCCTCCCCCATCTAATATACCCCCTCATTTTTTTCATCTTTAATCTTTTGATTCTATAATCATTTTTTGAGTGAAGAAAAATGTTTCTTTCTGATTTGTGCAAAAAACATTTTTAAAAATGTTTTGAATTCAAAAAACACATTTTCGGATCATAAAAACATTTTTTGATTTATGAAATTATAAAAAAAATTTGTTGTAAAATCATATTCAGATTTGTGGCAAATTTTTTTTAATATATTTTATTTTTCAATCATTTTCTCTCTCTGTAATTTTAAGCCCTGAGGCTAGAAGAAATACGATATAAACAATTTTTGTATATTTTTTACTTGTCCCGAAATCCACAAATCCATGCAAATATTCCAAAGTTGTTCAAGGCTAAAATATTTTAAAATATTATTTTAATTGGCAAAAAATATTTATTTACGAAAATGAATGTTCTCCGCCGGCCATTTCTTTTTCCCTTTTTGCCCTTTCCTTCAAATAAGCCTCCACAAAGTCGCTGGATTCTGGATCCTAACAAAATTTTGTAGATTAAAATTATTCCAAAAATTGGAAACCGAATAATTAATTTTTTGCATTCTTTTATGAATTCTTTCCTCAAAAAATGTCCTTAATCCTCGACTCGTTCCCATCAATGCCTCATATCGTTCCCTGGAATAATCAAAAAAATATTTCAAAAATTTTCAAAATTTTTTTAAAAATTTTCAAAAAATATTTCAAAAATATTTTAAAAATATTTCGAAAGATAAATTTTAAAAAAATCCAACTTGAACAAAGGCAAATCTTTGAATGTTTTTGGTGAACAAAGTAACAATGTGGAAAATAAACTGCCCAATCTTTTCTCATATGCCACACTGAATCCCTTCATAAATAGGCCCAAAACTTCGTTGAATTCTGCGATTAATTCCTTCAAAAAATAATTTGATTATTCCAATTTTCATTTAATATTCCACCTCCGTATCATATGCATAACCGAATAAAAGGCAATTTATGATTGAACCAATCGAAATTTCAATATCATTTACAATGGAATAATCCTCCAAAATCATTGATGAATTAAATTGTTTATCAATTCGTTTGAACATTGTATTCATTTCTTTTAAAATCTAAAAGTATTTTAAATTCATAAAATGTCATTTATTTTTGGCCCCACCTTTTCCTCCATTAAATTGCTGTTCACCCCAAATTGTCTGAATGCATTTGCCGCAAATTTTCGTTGTTCTTTAATATTTAAATAAATTTATTTTTTAAATGATTTTATATTTGACCTTTCCAAAATATTCCCTCCGTAAAGAAAATGCCGTAGGGGCCACCTCGATAGGCAATTGTGAAATCCACAAATTGGAATCTGCCGCAGAATTCTTCGCCACCCTTTTTAAAAATTTCAACAATTTTGTCATAATCGGCCACACAAACAACCGCCTTTAATAAAATATAAATCCTATATACTAAGCGAGCCATGTTAGTCACAAATTTAAATATTTAATTTTTGGCGTTTTGTTTATTTTAATATTTTTGTTCGAAAATATCCATATAATAAATGATATAGTTTGGGAATAAAGAAAAATAGTTTGTTAGGCATACATAATAAAGAAATAAGGAAATTAAATATTTTCAGAATGGAAAAAAACAATTTGAAAATTTCAGTCAATTAAATGAGAAAATGGGAGCAATTGATATAATGTAAAAATGAATGATTGAGATTAAGAAAATATAAAATGATAGGAAAATCCCGAAATTGAGTCAATGAATATTTTCAATAATGATAGATGATAGCAAATGACAATGGGAGCGGCCGGGAGCCGCGCAGCGGCGACCGGGCGCTCCCTTAAATATTTAAAATAGTTGAAAACTAATTAGAATAATTCATTAATTAAAGTTAAAGCACCAATAATGAATGAGTTGAGAATAGATAAAAAAAATTTTGGATGAACAAGATTCGGAATGTTTGGATGAACAAAAATATTCAAATGTTTGGATGAACAAAAACATAAACTGTTCGGGAAAACAAAAACATTCAAATGCTTGGATGAACAAAACATAAATTGTTCGGAAAAAAATTGAAATGTTTGGACGAACAAAAACATAAATTGTTCGGGAAAACAAAAACATTCAAATGTTTGGATGACAAAAACATAAATTGTTCGGGAAAACAAAAACATTCAAATGTTTGGATGACAAAAACATAAATTGTTCGGGAAAACAAAAACATTCAAATGTTTGGATGAACAAAAACATAAATTGTTCGGGAAAACAAAAACATTCAAATGTTTGGATGACAAAAACATAAATTGTTCGGGAAAACAAAAACATTCAAATGTTTGGATGACAAAAACATAAATTGTTCGGGAAAACAAAAACATTCAAATGTTTGGATGACAAAAACATAAATTGTTCGGGAAAACAAAATCATTCAAATGTTTGGATGAACAAAAACATAAATTGTTCGGGAAAACAAAAACATTCAAATGTTTGGATGAACAAAAACATAAATTGTTCGGGAAAACAAAAACATTCAAATGTTTGGATGAACAAAAACATAAACTGTTCGGGAAAACAAAAACATTCAAATGTTTGGATGAACAAAAACATAAACTGTTCGGGAAAACAAAAACATTCAAATGTTTGGATGAACAAAAACATAAATTGTTCGGGAAAACAAAAACATTCAAATGTTTAATAAAACCAAAATAAAAATATTATGGGATAAGATGAATTTCACGAAATTTAGCTATGAAAATTTTCCATTAACAATGTTCCATAAAAAGAAATGAATGAATTTTTCATTAAATTTTATGAAAATGTTTTACGAGCGTTGGGATGCCGCGAAGCGGCATCCCAACGCTCGTTAAATAGTATTCCCCCCTAATATATGGACCAATTCTCCAAGCCAATATGTATAAATTGGTCCATATTCCCTTTTCCATTGCAAAAATGCATCTTCGCCCGGCTTTTTCCGAATAATTGTCAAAATATTCCCAACCAATGGCAAAGGCATTGGCCCTGAAATTTAAATATTCTACAAATAAATCAAAATGCAATTTTACCCGGCGGCAAATTCCTTCGCTTATAATAAAAATTGTAGAATGCAATCAAGGAAAATATTGCAATGAAGAAAAGGCCAATTATGAACATTTTTGGCAAATTCAAATCAATTTAATTGGAATTAGGCAATTAATTATTATTTAAAAGTGAAGATTTTTGGGTGGGGGATGGATGATCCATGTTCATTTTTACCCAAAATTCATTGTTTGTATTTTCTTTCCGTTCACCTTTTTGTGGCTGCCATCGATTGAAACCTGTTTTTATGGCCTTTCTGAGGGGAAATTGGATGAATTGTTGTTTTTTAACTAAAATTTTTACAAATCAGAACCAGACAAAATTAAAATCACATCAAAATATATTAAACTAGGGAATTAATTAACTCATTTTGTTTTGGTCTGGCCACTTTTGTTTAGAATCATCATCAAAAAATATTTAAAATGAATTAAATCAATTTTATATTAAAAATATAAAATACCTTTTTTACCTAAAAAGTCAGTGGAATCATTTGATTGAAAATAAAAAATTGGATTTTAAGAAGGGAACAAACAATTTGGAGGGCGGTCATTCGTACCGAAATACGATGTTTTTTGTTCGTATTTTATATTTTAATACTGACTTGAAAAATGAACTGGGGTAAGGAGTTGGAGAACAATTTTCCTCTTTTTGAGCCAACTTGATTCCAATTTTCGTTTCTTTAAGTCCAAATTTATCGAATTTTTTAAACAGATTCGCGAATTAATTTTTGATATCAATTAAATCTTTAAAATTAAAATTTAAAATTATTTAAAATAATGCAAATTGAGCCGAGAGAGGAAGATTATAATGGTAAGGACAATTATTAAATATTCGAAAGCAAAATTCATAATTTAAGGCCCAAAAACGGAGGGGAACAACAAATTGATTGGCCTTCTTTATGCCGCCTATTTTCGATGGTCCAAATTTGTGGTCCATTGCCGTTTTGCCATAATCATATTTTGCTCAATCATTTCCACACTTGGTGCCATCAAAATTGCCAACACACCGTATGGCCTCTATTTTAATTCCATTATCCAAATGAGAAAATTAGAATTTGCCAAAGAAATCAAATTTAGCAAAAACTTGGCCATAAAAATTTACAGTCTAGGATTACCAAAATATATGTTAAATTTAGGCTTGTTTCATAAAGAGATATGGAATAATCGAATTTACTAAAGAGTCATTAATGTCTTTTCCATTTACCGTATTTTTTCTATTATAAATCCATGGGCTTGTAAATTTCAGAGCCACTTTAGGGGGTTTCAAATATAAAGTGAATTAATAAATTTCAGAGACCCTCTTGGGTGAGTTCCTATTTTCTAATAGAAGAAATACGGTATGCGGATTTTTGACAACGAAATGTTTTTGCCAAATTAATTATATTTTTATTAACAATCCAATAATTATAAATGATTTTTAATTGTCAGTTTTGCCAATAATATAATGGGTTTTACTCCATATGGGGCCCGATCATTGGCGGAATCTGCAATCCATGATCAATTTTTCAATTCCACCGATGGCAAAGGCGCATTTGGGGTTTTCCTTTTGTTAAAGCCGAAAAAAGAGGGTCAAAATATATTAAAAAAGGAAATGTTGGAGGAAGCTATTCGGGTGAGAGAATTATTCATCAAATAAAAATGGAAAAAAATTGTTTTTAAATTAGATTGATGATTTGGTGAATTGGAATATTACCATACAAAATCATGGATTAAATAAATCCGAGCCTTTTGCCGAATTTTGTCGCGATTTTTGTAACATAAATGAGCCATTTCGCCTTTTTTGGGTCATTTTTATTTTTTATTTAATTAATTTTTAATAATTTTTAGCAAGGTTTCCAACAAAATGTTGATGACCTTGACCAAAATAATGCCCAACTAAATGTGGAATTGAATTATCCAACAATAAATGTATTTGGGAGGAAAATGAATATTCAGGTTGTTCCCAAATAGATGAAATAATATAATTATTTATCTTTTCAATTTAATTATTTTATTTTATAGCCACATTTTCATGGGATCAAATTCGTAAATAGGAAAAAAGCAAAAGGCCATCAAATTGAATCGAATATGAATTTTGTGGAAATGATTGGACTAATTTACAGGGAACAAAGAATAAATGGACTTTCGGATGAGGAAGTGAAGGAATATGAAATTAAAGTTTCCAAATTTTTTGAAAGGTCCAAATTTTGATGGGAAAAATGAAAGAATTTTACAGGGAATTCAAAAGTGACCTAGTCCGGGTGTTGAGTATCAGTACCAGCTATGTGGAGGCCGAATTTGTGCGAGCCAATCTTTCAATGTTGCCATTTTTGGGCATTGGCCTAACAATTATGCTAATTTGCACATCAATTTGTTTTCCACTTTCGGCCGCATATTTTCAACAAGCATCCATCCATAAAGTCCTTTTTTACATTAATTAAAAAATAAATAAAAAAAGATGTATTTTGATAAAAAAAACAATCGAATTCAAGAATACAATATGACAGTAAAAAAATAAAAAAAATTTAGGAAAAACGGGAATCCAAATTTTCGAAAAATTTACATTAAAAATTTTGATACAAATTTCAAAAATTTTATTACATAAATTCGATATTTTTAAATTCAAAAATTTTGGTATTATAAGTATTATTCTGGTGCAGATTTTTCAACTGGGGAAAGGTAGCAGTAATCCCAAGGGTCATCCGGTATATGGTTAGGGTCTTTACTCTTTAGGGAATTGTTTTTAAAAATTTACATACAAATTTCAACAAAACTCTAAATTCATTTTTCGAAAAATTTTAGGTAAATTTATGGTTTTTGAATTGGTTAGAAATTTTTGTAATTTTTCTCTTCGAATTAAATTTAAAAATATTTCCATAATAGTTTATTAAAATTCAATAATTATTTACTTTTTTTTAAATTTTATTTTCTGAACCAACTCAAATAATTATATACGATTATAAAAATGAAGATCTCATTGGCCATTGTCGCCTGCATTTGCCCATTTATGGCCACCGGAACTGCCCTGGGCCTACTTTTCCTCTGCGGGCTCCGGTTTAGTCCAATTCTTTGTGCCACTCCATTTTTGGTTTTGGCCATCGGCGTTGATGATGCCTATTTGATGAGCCATGCTTGGAATAGATTGGCCAAAAAATGTAATTTCCAAAAAATTGTACAAAAAGGAGAAAATAGTGCCGAAAATGAGGAGGACGAAAAAATTGTGGCAAATTTATTGGCAATGGTAAAATTAACAAAAATTAATATTTATTCCTCTTTAAATAGGTTTTGATGGATTCGGGACCGGCCATCCTCATTTCGGCACTGGCCAATATTTGTGCCGATGCAATTGGCGCATTCATTGGTTCACCGGAAATCACAATTCTTTGTGTGGGAAATGCAACGGCATTGGCCTTTGATTTCCTCTTTCAATGCACTTATTTTGTTGCGGTGATGGCCACAATTGGATTAATTGAACGAAAAGAAATGAGGAAAAAATTGACAAAAAAGGAAAATGAACAAAATGGCATTGAGAATTCAAAAAAGGTTGGTTTGGGTGGAAATTGACATTGAAATATATTTTAGAAGATTTTGATTTATATTAGTTCTAATCTTGACTAGGGCTAATATTGTTCGGGTGAGAGTGGGCACTGGGCATAGGCTCTCGACCCGTGCTCTTGCCGGTGGCCTAGGCCTCTAGTGGCCCAATGACTGACTGGGTTTGGGATTAGTTGAGCTTGATACTTTATTAAATATATTTATCTGTTGTACTGATGAAAAGATTATAACTGTACGTCACAAAAGTGTGAATATTTTAGTGAAAAATGAGCTGATTTATAAATGTGGATAGGCGATAGGGCATATCTCTGATTGATAGAGTGACGGGGAGATTGGGCAAAAAAATTGGGGATAGAGTAGGATGAATAGGAAAGGCCTTTTAGGCATTGTTGGCATTGACAATTAATAAAAGGGAACTAAATTAATTTTTTCAAATCAGAATATTAGCGAAGAAGGATGGCAAAAATATTTTCATGATTCGCTGAAAACTTTTGTGGCAAAATTTGTTGATTTTTACACAAATTCAATTTGCAATCAAATTTGTGCCATTTTCATTCTCCTTTGTTCTACAATTTTCATTGTTTTCTCAATATTTGTGAGGAATATTTTGGTATTATTAAAATATTTTAATATTTTTGAGGCAATCACCAAATTTGAAGTGGAAATGAGCACAAAAGAATTATATTCACAGGATTCACCGTTGCTTGAGGTGAAATTCAAAATTTAATTAAAATTAATTAATTTAAAAATTTTATTAAAATTAATTTAATTTAAAATTTCAAAATTTAATTAAAATTTATTTAATTTAATTTCAAAAAAAGATCGACAATATTCGCGAAAATCGAATCAATCCATTCTACACACAGGCCACTGTTTTTATCAATAATTTTGGTATCAAATTTATTATTTAAATTTTTATTTATTTATTTTTCAGGCGATTTATCGAATAAATCCAGAATTGCGGAAATTGACAAATTTGTTGAAGAATTTGAACATTTAAATGAAAGTTGGGGCCCACAAAGTTCAATGTTTTTCCTTCGAGATTTGCGCGAATATTTATTGGCAAAAAAGAATGAAGAAAATGAAGAAGAGGGAAATGAAATTGGAAAAATTCTCAATGGCAAATCATCGAATGAATCTGTCATAAGTATTTTTTAAATAATATTGAATTTGTGTATTTCCATAATAAATTAGGCGATATTCTCCATTGTCAAACATTGATTGATTTTTTGGATGAAGCAGAATATTCTCATTGGAAGGGATTTATCCGGCTAAATGGAATTATGGATGAGAATGAGTTTGTTTTAAAATATTAATTAAAATTTTACAATTATATCCCTTTTAGGGCAAATTCCTCTTTTTCGTCCAAATCTTCATCCTGTCCATCAATTCAACGATTTTTCTTCACTACGGCCTACCATAATCCAAAATTATTCAAATGGTCCGAAAGAGTGGAATTGTTGAGGAAATGGCGAAAAATTGTGGATGAAAATGCAAAAACAATTGATGCATCCGTGTACCATGAAGAAGGAATTTATTTGGATTTGGTGGCCAAAATTAAATCATTTTAATAAAATTCAATTTCAGATGGACAATATGCCAACGGATACTTGGCAATCGGCGGTGGCCACTCTGATTTGTATGGCCACAATTTGCCTTTTCCTTTTGCACGATTTGAGGACAGTTTTGGTGACAACATTGGTCATTGCAATTATTATTACTGGTTGGAATTATTTAATCAACATTAATTTTTATGGTTCTTATTTCCGAGATTAATGTTGTTTGGGGCGAGTGGACCGGAAAGGACCTTTAAATTATTCTTTATTAATTTTGCAAGAAAATGTGATAAAAATCAAGATTTAGGAAAGGAAAAAGAGGGGGTTAAGAAGGCAGATTGGGGCAATATTTGATTGATGGGGTGGGTGACAGGGCGATTGGGCAAAAAGTGGGGTACGGTAGGAGAAATACGAGAGACCCTTTTAGGCATTGTTGACATTGGCAAATTTAATTAATAAATTTAAATAATTAATTAATAATATTATTAATAATATTATTAATATTTTATTAATAAAATTACTTGATTAAAAATAATTATTTTTTTCAGAAACAATGGGAATTTTGAGCATTTCCGGTGTTGCATTGAATCAATTAATGATGGGCTCATTGGTTATTTCCATTGGATTCAGTGTGGATTTGCCCGCCCATTTCTCCTTTCATTTTCTGACTTCTGATGGTCAAATTCACAATTTAAATTGAGGAAATACAAAAATTAATTCAGAATCCAAAGATTCCTCGACTAAATCCAAATTGGTGGCCACAATCCGTGCAGTCGGTTTGCCCAGTGTCCAGGCATCATTGAGCACAAGTTTATGTGTTCTCAGCCATTATTGGATTAAACTCTATATTGCTCAAGTATAAATATGGCAATCAATTTTTAAAGGATACTATTTTTACCCTAAAGTAGTTATGACTTTTAATAAATCAGAAACCTGTTTTAGAACCTATAAACCAACCTTATACCAATTTGTGAATCACATCGAGACGCATCGAATGATAATTAAAATGTCAGTTTTGGTCCAAAATTACTGCTTAAAATCAAAAACTGGACAATTTGGTTTAAACGATTTAACTCGCTCAATTTCGATTAAACTAAGGAAAATTTTATAATACCATTCGATGCTTCTCGATGAGATCTACAAATTGGTATAAGGTTTGTAAGGCATAAAACCGGTTTCTGATTTATTAGGAAGTCAAAAAATACTTTCGAGTAAAAAATATTATCTTTGGGTAATAAATAGTTACTCTTTTTAAATATATTTTTCCTAAAGATTTTTGTACGCATTATTTGCCTCACAATTTGTCTTTGTTTACTGAATACTTTGGTCGTTTTGCCGGCATTACTATTTTTAATTGGTTCAATTGGAACAAATTTGAAGGAAAAATGAAAGGAAAATCAAGAAATTTTGGATGGAACAAATAATTATTTTAAATGCCATTTAAATAATTAAATATATAAATAAAAATTAATAATTAATTTATAATTTTGTATGAATTTTGTATTTTTTTTCATTTTTTTTGTCCAAAAACTATAAAAGAGAAATTATCCGTCATGAACAGAGAATCCAATTATAATTTTGGTCGAAAAAATTCACATAAATCGACACGGAATTTTAATTGGTGGTCTCCAAAATTTGCGCCTTTGGTCGTCATCAATTTTTAATTTATGTCCCAGCAATTTTCATTGAATTCGCGCAATTTTTGTTCATTTTATATAAATCATTTTGGTATTCATTCTATTTAATGCATAAAATTAATATTTTAATGAAAAAATGACAAAAAAATCATTAACCAAAAATGAATTGACGATGCCTTTGACACCAAAAAATTCTATGGAAAATCTACAAAAAAGTATTCTAATTTTTTGAATATTTTCTAATATTTCCTAAGGCAATGGAAACAGTGCCGAATTTGGAATAATTGCATTTTTGATGATGGCCAATTTTTTCATTTGGATTACGGCCAGCTGTTCATCACCTTTTTTTGCGCTTGAAGCAACCGAGAAAAAAGGCCAAACAATTGGGCAGGTTGGCCTTTGCAATGGAATATCCCAACTATTTATGGGAATATTTGCCCCAATTTGTGGAAAATATGTACAAAATAATATAAAATAATCATCCAAAATATTTAATATTTTAGATGGCATTATTCCCAGATTATCTGGTCAATTCCCTGGGCCTTTGCCTTTTCAGTTTCAGCACATTCTGTTTTGGGTAATTTTTATGGAATATTTTCCTCAAAATTATATCTAAGTTTTTGTAATTTTGTTTCCCCGGTTGGCAATTCTTTTTTACTATTTTATTCGTCCGAATCCTGGGTGGTGTTGGCATTTGTGCAATTATAACCGGAGGATGGGCAATTCTTGGGCGATTATTCCCGGAAAGAGTTAGCATGTTGAGGGTAAATAAATATTTTTTTTAAATTAAAATCCATCATTTTTGCTAGGGAATTGGGGAAACAGTGAATGGCATTGGTTTTTCGCTTGGCCCATTGGTTGGCAGTATTCTTTATGAATTTGGGGGATTTTCTTTGCCTTTGATTGTGACCGGTTCATTAATTGGGGCGATGGCCGCAATTTCATTTGCTTTGCCAAAATTAATTGAAAATTTGGAATTAAAAAGAGCCGAAAATATTAACAAAGGTAAAAAAAGGGAATTCGATTTTGTATATTTTCTCGTGCAGAAATGAATGGAATGAAAATGGAAGAAAATTGTGGAGAAGAAAAGGACAAAATTGGAATATTTCAAATGCTTAAAATTCCCAACATTTTTGTGTGCATTTGTTGCCTTCTTCTAATGAGCATTGGATGGTTTTTCTATGAGCCAAGTTTGGCCATTCATCTTGGCACAGTGCATTTTTAAAATTATTCCAATTTTTATTTATTTTTTTCAGTTTTCACCGCCTCGTTCCTCCACCGAAATTGCCTCATTGATGGGATGGATGATTACGGCAATTAGTGGTATTTATGCACTTTTTGCCCCATTTTGGGGTTTCCTTTTCGAACGCCATTTTGTCAAATGCCAAACTTCAATAATGCTCATTGGCTCCATTGGGATATCCATTTCACTTTTGTTGATGGGACCAGCTCCATTTCTTTCCCTTCCAAAGTCAATACAATTTTCAATTTGTTTAGATGAATTAATATCAGAATTCGGGAATTAATTGGATTCTAATTTCATGCATCAAATTCGAATTTAAGACTACTTTATAACAAATTTCAGAGCTATTTGTCTTAATCGCTTAATAACTTATACATATTTAAATTACATTGAATTTAAATTTAAACCCAAAATGCATTGCGTTTTATCTCTGCTAATTGATTGGTCAATTTAGGGCTTTGTTAATATGTATAATAATTTAACCATTGCAAATCAAATGAGATTAATTAATAAGAAAAACGAGTTAGAAAGATGCTGTAATTTAAAAAAAATAAACAGAAATGGAAATGATTTAGTGACGGCTTAATTCCTGAATTAAGTAAAACAAAAATATTTATTTTTAGTTCTAAATTACTGCATTTTTACAGGAGTGTTCCCCTTCTATTTTCTGCCTTCATCATTAATGGAATATTCAGTGCCATTCTCTATGTGCCAATGTTTCGATGGTGCCAAGAGGCATTGAAGTTAGCCTAGCCAAAAAAAGGAATAAAAATATTTTAATTAGAGCCAACGGATTCGTGAGAAATGTTCGGCCACAAATGGGCTCATTGCCGGCATTCATCATTCCGTCTTTTCATTTGGGTGAATACAGTGAAAAATATTCTTAAATTATTTTCATCAAAAACAGTGCATTTTTGGGCACTGCATTCGGAGGATTCAGCGCCCAAATATTTGGCTTCGAATGGACCGCAACTGGAGTTACAGCCTTGCAAATGTGTTGTGTCAGTTTCATTCAATTCATTTGGAATAATTTTGAATTTATTTCATTCAAGATTTTACTCCAATTTTTGGTGGTTGCATTCAAAATTCGAAATGGCAAAAAGATTGATAGAAATTTTGTAAATATTTAAATATAAAAAGTGCACTTTAAATAAATTTTTTATAATATTATTTTAAAATAAATTCATTTTTAATTTGCAATAAATTAATTTATTCAATATTTCTATTTTATTATGCAATTGTGTGGGCCTAAATACGAATTCCTCGAAAGTCCAACAATATTTGCAGATGTTAGATTCTTCTTCTAAGAAGCTTCCCCAATTATGTATTTTCGGTCCCAACAGCAGCAGATGTTCTCATCAATTGCGCTAAATTACCAATGATTTTGAATGAATGACATATGATTAATTCACATGATTTTGTAATTGAACAAATAATTTTGAATAATTTTTAAATTTCACCCATTTTTAAGCAGCAAAAATGAATTTTCAGTTAAATCAAAGTATTTCTTCCGATTTTGAACTTCCCCCAAAAACAACAAAAATTTTGTTGACTCTTTGCCTTTTTTCCCTTGAATTTTGCTTTAATTTTGTTTGCCTTCCATTTTCAATGGCAAATTTTTTGATAATATTGCGCACCAAAATAATTCATTCAAATTTGAAATTCATACTCCTTTCTCAATCAATTACAATTATTTTCTTTGCTTTCATTCGACTAATCGAATTTGTGATCAAAATTGCCGAAAATAATATTGCCTATCAGGTAAATTCATTCTAACACAAAATAATTATAATATATTGGTATTATTTTAGCATATTATTCTCTTTTTTATCCATAATATTCCAATTGTTTTGCGCAATTTCCTCGGTGCCAATCTTCTTTTTGAGCGAATTATTGCGACAATTTATGCGCGAAATTATGAACAAAATAATGGCCTCTCGATGTGGACAATTTTTGGCATCTCTTTGACAGTAAGAATGTGGGAAATTAAATTAATATAAAAATTCGTGCCGCAGATTTTTGTTTCATTGATTTGTTGCTATTTTGGAATTGACATAAATTCACCAACAATGCTCAGCGAAAAAATGCAACCAGTAATTGGTGGAATTGCATTTTTGGTGCTTTTTTGCATCATTGTAATAAATCAAAATGAGTAAATTGTTCAACAAATAAAAATAAAATTCAGACTTGGTATTTAGTCTACAAATATAATTGTCAAAAATACGTAAATATTGGCCAACCAATTCAAAATCTCTCAGAAAGATATCAGGTAAATGAATGAAATGGGACGGACATATTTTAAAAATAAACACAGCTTTCCGAAAATATTCGCACTTTTCGCCAATTGACCCCAACACTGGTTTTGCATTCCTTCAATGATTATTTCACAATTTTGGCATATTTTGTCAGTACCAGTGAATTAATCAAGGATGCGCAAATTTGGCAAATGATAAATGCCCTCACTTTGTTGATTATTGCCGTAAGCAATTTGCTCATTGAAATCAGCATTATAACGTGAATATTTTATTTATTTATTTTTAATTGGTTCAAGGTCGAAATTGATATAATAAATTCGAGTGATTCCACAATGGTACAAATGTTTATTTAAATTAATTTTCTAACAAAAATATTTAGAGAAACATAAACATTAAAATGTTTGGAGAAAAAGAAATGCAAACACGAAATTTTTGTGGGAAAAAAATGTTTTTTAATCCTCCAATTTAATATTTATTATAATTTTATATCTAAAAATCTCAAACTAAAATGAAAATTTTAAATTAGCATTTGAAATTTGCACCATTTTAGAATTATTATCACATTTGCAAATCCATTTGTCTATTCTTGAATCATCCACTGAACCCATAATTTTTAATTTATTTCCACAGATTTCATCCGACCCTTTTCCGTTTTGCTTATCAAAAATTGTTGGCATTCAAAATTTGCCGTCCATTTTTGGGTAGAGGCCGAGTGCAAAGCATTCAAACAATGAATATACCCAAAAATATAAACGGAGAAGAATTGGTGAATCGGCAAAATGGCGACGAATATTTCAAAACTTTGCAAAAATATTGGGCTTAAAATATTTTCCCCATTCAATTCCAGAATTATTTACAGATTTGAATAATTTATCGAAATGAAATTAACCGAAAATTAAAATTATACAATAGCAAAGATGAATAGAAATGTGGATTAATTTACCGCCGAAAAAGCTAATCTAATTTTAAATATATTTCAAAAATATTCGCCACTTATTGGTGTCCTTTTCTAAATCCATTGCCATTGACCACATTTCTTGGAGAATGATTGCCATTGCCATTCACAGCGACCGTATGATGAACGCTCGATTTTGATTCCTTTTTCACCGAAACAATAGTACCCTCATTTTTCGGTGCATTTTCCCCTGCAATATGTGCCATATTCTTGTTAATAAACTGATTATGGTTAGTGCCATTGATTGTTGGCTCATTTTTCTTTCCTATAGCTTTGATCCATATGAAAATTGCTTGGAATAATGTTTTTATACAATAAGGGCCTTTCAAAATTTCACGGTTTTCTATTTTGGCCACAACATTTTGCACTTCTTTTTTCTCTTTTTCATCTTCCTTTTTCCCTCCTCCATTTTCCTCTTCTTTTTCATCTTCCTTATTTTTTTCTATTGCTTCTTTCAAAATATTTGAATTTTTCAATTTTTCGTGCAGATTTCTCATTGTTTCATTCCATCTTTGCAAAACCTTAAATTTTGGTTTAAAAAAACAAATATTAAAAATGCCCAAAATGACCTGCAAATAAAATCCTTTATCTTGAACTTTTTCCAGTAACCACTTAAATAGATCGCCAATTATTTGGCCTGCAGCTGCTTTTTTCTTCACCACCGATGCGACAATTTCGATTATATTTGCCTATTAAATTCGCATATTTTTAAATATTATATTAATTCCTTCTCTGCATTTTTACCTCATCTTCGAGTCGGTTTTTTCGCGCATCATTCTCATCGAATGCCCCGTCCCCAAGGAACAATGGAATAACTCCTTCCTTGCCAATCATGAATTCCACAAATTGTTTTCCAACTTTGGTAGTTGCATTTGGATGTCTTTTGTAGAATTTATCCATTTTTCTGGTTGCCTTTTCCATACTAAACAATAAAAAACCTTCCCTTTTAAAAATAATGCCCAATTCCAACCCTCCCAATAAAAGGTGCGTAATGCCGAATGCCTCCAATGTTTCCAGTGTCAAATAGACCGGTGTTTCCAAATCGGTGATTGCAAAAATCAACATTATTACGTTGTTTATTCTCTCCGGAGTGAATAACCAAAGGGCAAAATAATTTTTCACATTTTTCCTCACACCTCGGCTCTAAATTCAAAATACAATTCATTCCCATTTTATCTGAAACTTGCCTTAAATTCGGCCCATCCCTGCTTCCATTTTCCCATTTTTGTTTGCCATTTTTCCGTCAATTTATTTTGAGTATTATGGAATTTTTCAACTACATGGTCCATCAATTCGTGCATTGGTTTTCCTTTATGTTTAATCACTTCCTCGATAATCATTTTCAAGAATTCAATCTCCGCTTCCCGTTCTTTTTGGTGCTCTGTATGAGACAACTTTTCTTCCTCAATCATTTTTTCAAACTTAAACAGAAATAAATTTTAAAAAATAATAAATTCTTAAATCCCTTTCTAAATTAATTTTAATTCCTTTTTTTTATTTTACATTTTCATTTTCCCCGTCTGTCGATTCGGCCCCGCCCCGCACAAAAAGAGGCGCAACTCCATTAGGGCCAAATGCCCATTTGACCACTTCTAATCTTTTCGTCCCATCATTTGCGCCAATTGCCGGAGCCTAAAATGCCAAAATGAAATTAATCATTGAAAATTTGCCAACAATTTTGGCGCCCATTTTCTCGATTGCCTAGGCAAACTTTTCATCAAGGCCAAAAACTCGCAAAGCTAAAATTGAGATTTCCACCGGTTCTGCCAATCCAGTCAAAAAGAGGATAATTTGGATGACATCCTCCACATGCGATGGTTTAATTAGCCAAATGGCAAAATGCTTAAACAATTTAATATACTCTTTTTATTCAGAATATTCCAATATAACCTTAAAACCCTTGCCAATTTTCTTCACTTCCAATTCGAAATGAATTTTGTGCCATTCTTCAACAAATTCTTCAATCCATTTCTCGTTTATTTTATTTCCATTTTTCAATTCTTTAACAACCCCATCAATTCTATCAAAGAATGAATCCAATTCATCTTCTTTTAATTTAATCTTACTCTTAAATTGCTCAACTAATCCTATTAAACAACCATTTTTCTCCTTTTTGCAAAGATTTTTCTCATAATTTTCCATTGCCGAAATAATTTCATCTATCAAATTTATTACCCTTCCCGGATTTAATAAACTTTCTTCACATTTTAAGCCATCCTCCTTCACCAAAATCGTTGAAATGCCCTTTTGCCCAAAAAGGAATGCAGTGTCCTCTTTTTGAATTGCCTTTTGCTCATCAATTCGCCTCAATGCCCTCGATTTCTTGGCCCTATCTTCCAGTCTATTCAATAAATATTCCATTGCCAAATTCTCTTGTCCATTTAATGCAGCAATACTTTTAATTGTGGTCGAAGTGAGGCAAATTGGCTTTTTCAACATTCCGGTCAAATAAATGAAAACATCCAGAAATTCTTCCCTTTCAACTTCATTCGCAAAGAATTTTTTGAATTTTTCTTTTTTATTAATGCCGAGTCCATCCACTTCAAATTTCGACTTTTCAATTGTTATGAATTTTGCCCAGCATTGTTCATTTTTCTTCACATATTCATTCCTTGCCGAAATGGATTTTTGCACCTTTTCATTGTCCAATTTTTTACAAATTGCATCATTAATTCCGCATTGTTTGACTTGATCCTTTATTGATGGTGATGAATTAATTGTTCCATTCCCATCTTGAATTAATGAGAAGGCCAATAAAGTTAATAAAAATGATTGAAGGAGCAAATTCATTTAGCTTGAATTTTGATTGAAGAATGAAGCTGATGAAAGCGATTAGAATTTATAGCTTTGCTTGCTGATTAATGTTTACAGATGAACATAAGAAACTGTTTTACAACTGATCTGTAATTTACACGCACGGGTGATTTTATTTAGCCGCTACTTTTAGCAAGGGATTGACATTAGCTCCGCACCCCCCCCCCCCCCCCCCCCCGGTTTAGCTGTCTTCATTGCCCTCCAGCAGGAGAATGCATACTTTCCTCTATCCATCCCACTCCCCCAATTTACCGATCAACGATCACCATACGAAACTGTTACAAATGATCTGCGTGGTTATACGGGTGATTTTAGGGCATGGTTATTATGGATGCTATTCCTTAACCAATCACCCATCCACGTGACTCCCCCCCCCCCCATCCCGAGTTTACCAATCATCATGCGAAATTGTTACAGATGATTTTCATGATTTGTAAGTGTGATTTTATTTTGGCCGCCATTTTTAGCAAGGGATTGGCATTGGCTTCCAAGAAGAATGGACCCTATTCATTGTTGGGTGCAAGTACAAAAGCTGTCGAAGGCAAGAAGCAATTCGCAAATCTCAAAAAAATTTTTAGCAAAACGGAAGACGCAATACAATTTTTTATAAATTTAAACCGCTTGCTATCGAGCTTTAAAAGATTCCTAGAAGGATTATAATTCATATTAAAATCCATTTACCATTTTTCTAGTCAAAATTCAGCTCGCGCTAAACCGGTTTAAACCTTTGAACCAGTTCAATTTTCAAAATAAACCTCAAATTTGTGATCCCCACCATCGAAAAAATCTAAAAAAATTATTGGCCTTTGATGGGATTCGAACCCGCGACCTCCCACCTCCGTGCAATTCGTCCCCTCTTAACAAATCGGCCACAAAGGAAAAAGTGCCGACTTTGCCGGCTTCAGCCCAGGGTTTTGAGTTTAGACCCCATAAACCATATATCATTCGAAAGCTGACATTCATGCGCAGTGCCCTTTTTCTCCCGGCCCAAAACTCAAAAACCAAAAGGAAAACTTTTTTGAAACCGGTTTTTGGCTAATATTTCGAAACCGGAAAAACATTTCGGGAAAAACGGATTTTTCTGGTATGTCTCACCACTATGGGAAACTTTTTTAAAAAAAAGATCTCGAAAATTGGCCGGCTAGATTTTGCAAACTTGAAAAGAATTAACGAATTTCAAATTTTTATAAATTGTAGGGAGGAAATATAATAAAATGATAATTTTAGTCACTGATTGGCACCATTTTATATTCATTCAATTTGGCCATAGGCTAGGGGATAGGCAGCTGATGGCCACAATCTTTTTCCTAAATTATCTTCTATCCCCTTTGTCGTCTAGATGGTACCCCTATCTTAAGATAATCATTCTAAAAATTGAATTCAAAAGTGCAGCTGTCACCATTATCTGCCCAATTTTCGGCATTAAATGATGTCAAATTTTTATCGAATATTCCATTTTATTCCATGCACTTTGGTATCAACCTCATTTTCAGTATCATTTCTCGTTCCAAAAGATACGATCTGTGATTTTATTGATTGATTTGTAGGGTAAACAAAAATGGCCAAATTCTGAGATGAGGTTGGCCAATGGATGGAATTTGAAGAGGAACTAAATTTTGGGAAGGAGAATTCATAGAATATGCTTTTTTGCTGGGAATTTGCCGAAATTGATCTGCCGCTTCACGAGAACTCGTGTCTGCGCATTCCTGCTTGCCTTTTTGCACTTTTCAAATTAAATGTTTTGATTCAATTTTTCAAGTAAATTATCAACAAATTTTGATGGAAATTTTTATAATTTAAAGAATTTTGTTTTATTTTTTAAATTTATTGGAGTAATTTTTGGTGTTGCCAAATTTTTTTGAAAGTAAAAATATTTTTGATTTTTAATTCCGTATGTTCTGATTTTAATAATTCCAGCTGTTCTGATTTTAATAATTCCATCTGTTCTGATTTTAATAAATACGCCTGTTCTGATTTTAATAATTCCGCCTGTTCTGATTTTAATAATTCCGCCTGTTCTGATCTTAATAATTCCGCCTGTTCTGATTTTAATAATTTCGCCTGTTCTGATTTTTAATAATTCCGCCTGTTCTGATTTTTAATAATTCCGCCTGTTCTGATTTTTAATAATTCCGCCTGTTCTGATTTTAATAATTCCGCCTGTTCTGATTTTAATAATTCCGCCTGTTCTGATTTTTAATAATTCCGCCTGTTCTGATTTTAATAATTCCGCCTGTTCTGATTTTAATAATTCCGCCTGTTCTGATTTTAATAAATTCCGCCTGTTCTGATTTTTAATAATTCCGCCTGTTCTGATTTTAATAAATTCCGCCTGTTCTGATCTTAATAATTCCGCCTGTTCTGATTTTTAATAATTCCGCCTGTTCTGATTTTAATAAATTCCGCCTGTTCTGATTTTAATAATTCCGCCTGTTCTGATCTTAATAATTCCGCCTGTTCTGATTTTAATAATTCCGCCTGTTCTGATTTTAATAAATTCCGCCTGTTCTGATTTTAATAATTCCGCCTGTTCTGATTTTAATAAATTCCGCCTGTTCTGATTTTAATAATTCCGCCTGTTCTGATTTTAATAATTCCGCCTGTTCTGATCTTAATAATTCCGCCTGTTCTGATTTTAATAATTTCGCCTGTTCTGATTTTTAATAATTCCGCCTGTTCTGATTTTTAATAATTCCGCCTGTTCTGATTTTTAATAATTCCGCCTGTTCTGATCTTAATAATTCCGCCTGTTCTGATTTTTAATAATTCCGCCTGTTCTGATTTTAATAAATTCCGCCTGTTCTGATTTTAATAATTCCGCCTGTTCTGATCTTAATAATTCCGCCTGTTCTGATTTTAATAATTCCGCCTGTTCTGATTTTAATAAATTCCGCCTGTTCTGATTTTAATAATTCCGCCTGTTCTGATTTTAATAAATTCCGCCTGTTCTGATTTTAATAATTCCGCCTGTTCTGATCTTAATAATTCCGCCTGTTCTGATTTTATTAAATTCTGCCTAAATTGAATAAAATATTTCTGATTTTAAACAATTTTTTTATCTTTTCTGAATTTATTGAAGTGATTTTTCATGTTTGCCAAATTTTTTTGGTGTTCCATTTTATCACTTTTTATCCATTTTATTTTTAATCGTTGACCTTCATTCATTTGGCCGACGGACTCATTAATCTTAGCCGTCTACAAAACTTGCCAAAAGGCGTCTTTTCCATTCCAATTTTCCGGAGAGAGTAAAAATGTATTTCATTGATTTCTCATTCTCCCAGAATATTCAATTTATTCTTTATGTATATTATTTTGCTATTATTTTAATTAATTAGATTAAAATAATAAAATAATATATGTGAAGTTCGAATGGTGAATTCGCCATAACTAAATAAACCCCTTAATATAATTAAATCATTAATTGACCGAGAATTAAAATTAGTCATTCAATCCTTTGGAGACGGGCAAAAAACATTTAGCGTCAATTAATCAAAATTTTTTCCACCAATTATTTTTTCGGCTTTTCCCTTGCTCAAATGGCCAACCCAATATTATGCTTCTAATCGACACCTTTCCCATCTCAATCATTCAATCTTTCCAACCACTGGTTCTTCCCAACTTTCCTCCTTCCAATCCAATTCATTCGATTTTCACCAACAATTCAATCAGCAGCAAATCGCCTAAAATCGACCACCAATCTTCTCAAATTTCCACTCAATTCTTCCAATCATCTCTCATTCTCTCCGGGGCAATTTGCTTTTTCTTCCCCATTCCGCCATTTTGCAGCATTCACGGCGTTCTTCCTTCTCTTCTCTTCCTTCCTTCCAGCAGTTCATCTTCCTCCTACCGGTTTAGATGAAGAACAATTCCTCTCATTTACCGTTGAACCCGGTGTCCCATCCGTCTTTCTTTCTTTCTGCTACACAGAGAAAGTGGTAGAAAAGTGGACAGCGTGAAGGAGGGAAAAAGGAACGAACACTTTTTGGCCTTTCCCCTTAATTTACCTTCTTCCCTCTTTGATTTAGCTCTAGGTAAAAAGTGAAGGGAAATGAACTATAAATGAAATGGGCCTGAGGGAAAAATGATGAGGAATATGGTCTGGGAAAGGGAATTTGGATTACGATAAGGCATACAATTTTAATTAATTGCTTAATATTCTTTAATTAACTTAAGGCTATATTATCTGAGAATATTTAATAAAAATTCCTAAAATATTTCTAATAATTAATTATTTATTTATTCACAAAAAATATTTGCATGTTTTTTAATTGACCAATTTCGATTTTTTGCCCATTTTTCAACCCCCTTTCCCTCAAATGATCCCTTGCAAATGGCCAATCCTCCAACCCAATCATCAATTTCAATCCATATTCCCCTCCAATCCGCATTGACCCAATCCATTTGAGTTTTGGGCCATTGGCCAAAAGGCCCAAACCGAAGATGACTCACTCATCTCCATCACCTTCTTCTTCCTCCTTTGGCCCCCCGAGCGTCGATGGCAGCAGCAAATGAAGAGGGAAGAAGGCCCTTACGGGACTTGGTCGTCCGCCAATGTGGCTGCTGCTGGACGACGATTTGACCCAACATAAAGACCATTCGACCCCCGCTTCCTCCTTCCTATTCTCCCGCCAAGTCGGACGACGACGGACCGCCATTTGTAGCCAACCTTCCAACACCAACCTTCTTCCTTCTTCCCACCAAACACCGTTGGTCATCCCTTCCCCCTTACTTTGGGGCGCAAGGTGGTTGTTGGTGGGGAAGAAGGAAGAAGGCTATTTGAATGTTCTTCCACATTGGAAGGAATGCCCCATTCCCTAATGGGTCATCATTTCCACCACCACCAATCATCGATTGATATAATTGGGAATATTTATTATTATGGCACATTTTAAATGCCACTTTTTCCCAATTTCTAGTCATTTTATAAAGAATGAAGTGCCTTTTTCGAGCCGCGCAAAATTTAGTTAATTTCCTCTTTTTGCTAAATTTCTAGTAAATCTGAAAAGCAAATTCCCCTTTTCACCGTCAAAATAAGTGCAAATAATCGCCGCCCATATTATTTAGTTTAAAAGGTGCAAATTGCATTGATCCTAAAATGGCCAATCAAATATATTCATTCTTAATCATTTACTCCAAAAAACGCATTTAAATCATTTAAATTCCTCACAAAAATATATTCAATTCATTTCCATTGCTTTTCCATTCCATTCATTTTGCCTTTCGACCCATAGTCCCTGCAGTCAGTCCATTAAGCCAAACCAAACCCAATCTCCGCATCTTTTGCCCAAACAATGAAAATGAATGTTTTGGGTTGATCATTTTCCATTCCAATTCCACACACCTGCAACATTTCTGCCGGTCATCCAACTATTTTGACCTGACAATTTTATTTTTTTTTCGTAAATGACACAGAATGGCATCTTTTTTTTCCATTTTTAGATTGATAAATTTGTAAAATATTTTTAAATCAATTTTCAGCCAAATTCCATAATTATTCAAAATTGATCAAAAAGGAACATCAAAAAGAAATAATTAAAATAAAATTTGGCCCAAAAATGGGCAAAAAATCGCCTGGACATCATCCCCCTTCCACCACTTTGCCTCCAATAATTCGGCATCCTCTCCAAAAAATATTTGCTCTTTTTCCTCAACTTTTTCCAATTTTGCTCATTATTTTTTGCCTTTTGCCCCCCTCCGTCCTCCCATATGCCGCCTTTGAGGAAGAGGACCTTTGTATGGACAGGTCATGCTATCCGGCCACTGGCAATTTGCTAATTGGCCGAAAACACAAATTGTCGGCCACATCTACTTGCGGTAAAAAATATTTTTCTCGGAAGGGGACAGGACATTTTCATTCTTGGCCTTTTCGGCCTCATCAACGAATTTGGCGAGCCGTAGCTAATATCAGAAATTCAAATGATCTAAAGTGCATTTAATAGCCAAAAATGTTAACTATCCATAGTATATTGATCATCCAACATTGTATAGTTTTGTCAAGTTATGGCCAAAAAATAGAAAATTTGCCATTATTTTTGTATTTATGGACATATTTTGATTAAAGCTTTACAGTTTTGGATGAATAAAAAACCAATTGGAACTAACATTTTGGGCTATAAAATGCATTTTAGATCATTTGAATTGAAGTGTGATTACTTTGCTAATGATCTATTGCTCGTTCATTTTTGAGACCGAAATGGTCGAGATTGAAATCATCTTAACCGTATTATTCTCTCCACCATTCCCATTCACATCAAAAAATTAATAAAAAAAATTGAAGGACTTCGGGAAAGGCAGCGTTATTGCATTGTATCGGACTTGGAGCACGATTCAAAATGCTTTTGGTGCAATTCAATGCAACCCTGGTCGCCGGGGGGCCAAGGCCGATTTAGCCATCGAATTGAAAATGTTGTGAAGGAAAATTACGAGGAGAGGACCCGAAATTGGTGGCAATCCGAGAATGGAGTCCAAGTATAAAAATGAATTTATTTTATTTTAATTATTCCCATATTACCCTAAAGAATGTGACAATTCGTCTGGATTTGGAGGCCGAATTCCATTTCACTCATTTAATTATGATTTTTCGATCATTTCGACCGGCCGCAATGTTCATTGAACGATCCAAAGATTTTGGCAAAACTTGGTCAATCTATCGCTATTTTGCTTATGATTGTTCGGCCTCATATCCGACCATCCCGGAAGGACCTCCCCGAAATCATAGTGATGTGATTTGCACCAGAAAATACAGCGATATGGCACCATCGACGGGTGGAGAGGTAAACATAAATCCCAGAAGGATTATTCAAATTTTGCCCATTTCCCCTGGATATTAATTTTTTACCCAAAAGTAATTAATTTTTTATTTCTAATAAATCAGGAACCGGTTTTTAGACCCTAAAAACCTTATATCAATTTGTAAATTTCATCGAGACACATCGAATGGAAAATTTGTCATGGCTCATTGTATTAACCATTTAAACCATCCATGATTTTTGGTTCAAAACTAATTTAATTTTGACCAAACACCAAACTATGACAAATTATATACCAATTTACACTTCTCGATGAAATCTACAAATTGGTATAAATTTTTTAGGGTTTAAAACCGATTTATTAAAAAGTAAAAAACTAATTTTAGGTAAAAAATATTTACTAATTTTCCTTCATTTCAGTTGGTCTACAAAGTGATTTCGCCTCATATTCCAACCGAAGACCCTTATGCGCCTGAAATTGCGGAATTGTTAAAAATCACAAATTTACGAATTAATTTCACCAAATTGCACACATTGGGCGATGATTTGCTGGATTATAGGCCGGAAATTGATGAAAAATATTGGTGAATAAATTAATAAATAGTCAATAATTTCATATTAAAAAGGTATGCGGTCTATGAATTGGTTGTGCGCGGTTCATGTTCCTGCTATGGGCATGCCCAACGATGTGTTCCAGTGGGCGATGAACCACCACATTCGGCAAAGTAAATTAATATTAGTCCCAATTTAGAGCTAACGTTTATTTGGGCGCTCGCCGGAGACCTAATCTCCCAGTGGCCAAATGAATGGGATAGGGATTAGGGGATTAATTTATTCTTTATTAATTGTGTGGGAAATACGATAATAATGTGATGGGTTAAAAAGCATAACGGAAGAAAAAGGGCGGATTTAAAAAAAAAAAAAGCAAATTGGGGCAATATTTTACTGATAGGATGACAAAGGGTGTTTTGGCAAAAAGTGGGGTTACAGTAGGATGAATGGGAAAAGCCCTTAAGCATTATTCTCATTGACAATGACAAATTAACAAATAAATCATATTTTTTTATTTATTTAGATTACCGGATATGGTCCATGGCAAATGTGAATGTACGCACAATACGAAGGGGTTGAATTGCGATGAGTGCCAGGATTTTTACAATGATTCACCATGGAGACCAGGGATTGGGGAACAATCGAATGAATGCAAAAGATGCGAATGCAATGATCACGCAATTCGGTGCGAATTCATTAATAATTTACCTAAAAAATTGACCGAATTTATTTAAAACTTTGCATGTCGAAAAACAATAATCTTTTTAAGGCCATATAACTTGTACTTGGCCATTAAAATTTTGAGATTTGAGATCAAGTTTAAGGTTAGGTTTAAATTACTAGGGTTTAAATTAGGAATCATAAAAGCCTAATTTGATTTAGCCTAAAAATAAGACCATCTTTCGACACGAAAAATTTTCACCATTTTCATCAATTTTTGATTTTATTAGTCATAATCTAGAGCTAAAGTTGTTTGGGGCAAGAGCTGGGCCTAGGCTTTACCCTGGGCCTTCGCCAGAGACCATGTTTCTAATGGCCAAAAAATGAGATAGGGATTTGAAGGGAAAGAGCCTTTAAATTATTATTTATCTGTTGTCTAGAAAAAATGTTAACAGCAATACGTCACAAAAAATGAAAATTTTGGTGGAAAATGAGCTGATTTAAAAAGGCAGATTGGGGCAATATTTGATTGATGGGGTGGGTGACAGGTTGATGAGGCAAAAGGTGGGGGTACAGTAGGAGAAATAGGAAATTCCCTTTTAGGCATTTTTTGCATTGCCAATTTTCATTTATTAATTTTAGTTGCCATTTTGATTGGGCCATCTACAATGCATCCGGATTCACTTCGGGCGGCGTTTGCGACGATTGCCAGCACAATACAATGGGCAAAAATTGTGAACAATGCAAACCGTACTATTACAGGGATCCACAAAGGTAAAGCCAAGCAGAATGTACAAAAATTTGGAATATTTTTTAGAACAATCCGTGACCCATATGTTTGCCGCCCTTGCCAATGTGATCGACGAGGCTCCATATATGATGGAATTTGTGAGGGCGAAGAGGACCCGGAAAGGGGATTGGTTGCCGGAAAATGTTATTGCAAAAATAATACGGCTGGACCAAAGTGGGTTTAATTCAAATGGAATGACAATTGGGGACGTGATAATTGGGGATGATTGTTCAATGTAGATGGAGATAAATCTGGCTGAATTAATTTAAATAGCATTTTAATAGACATAATATTAGCTACAAAAATGAATCAAAAGCTTCTTGGAAATTTATTGATTTATGGCCAAAAACAACTGTAATTACTTTGTTTCTGGCCTTTTTTGGTCCAAAATAGTTAAAGATCCAATATTTGACAATTTTTTGATATCATTTTCATAGCTAATTTTAAATCTATTAAAATATTATACAAATTAATCAAACAGCTTTATCATCATCGGCATTAAAATTAAAACCATTCTATCCCCAATCACCGAATCTCCAATAGCCTGTAAAGACATCATTTTAATTCATATTTTGACCATTTATTTTTAAATTATTTATTTTTCCATTCTTTTTCAGCTGCGACCGTTGCAAAAATGGATTCTGGGATTTGCAAGAACACGACCCAGATGGATGCCGTCCGTGTTCATGCAATTTGATTGGCACATTTGGCAATGAGGGCTGCGACAAAATCACCGGACAATGCACTTGTAAACCATTCGTTGTGGGCGAATCATGCGATCGATGTTTGCCCGAACATTACGGATTGAGTGCCGATGACCCAAATGGATGCAAACCTTGGTCAGTGTTCAACACTGGATACGCCCTAATTTTGAACCATTTATAACTAATAAGTCATTAAGGATGGTTTTGATAATTTTAGAATCAAATTATTTACCAAATTCGACTAATTGTTTTTTATATTAATTTATTTAAATTGGTTTAGAATTGAAAATCACTGAAAATTTGCTAATCTATAGTTTTAATTTCGCAGATTCTGAGCCAATTTAGATAAATTAATATCACATTTGATAGCCAACAATCTTCTCTTTTATCTGATATTAATTAAAATTATTAAAATTGGTTCAATTCCTTACATTAATTATAATAAACGGCGCCAACTTGGGCTGTTCCCCATTGAATTTTAATTCCAAAATAATTCATTTTGCAGTGATTGTGATTCGGGTGGTGCCTACGATAATCAATGTGACCTTTTGGAGGGACAATGCAAATGTCGGCCCAATTATAGTGGACGCCGGTGCAACACAACGGAAAGTGGCTTTTATTGTTCGTACATTGACAAATACACATTTGAGGTACAAAAATGGAGGGAATATTCAATAATATTGACAATATTTAGGCGGAATTCTCGAATTTGCCACCAAATGCGGAAATTGTGCCCAGGGAAATGTCGGTGGATAGGCCATGGACATGGTCGGGCGAAGGATTTGTTCGAATTCGGGAGAACACAAATTTGAGTTTTATTGTGGAAAATTTGCTCAACACTGGCCACTACAATTTGGTGCTCCGATATGAACTCGATCCAGAAGGTCCTTTTTGGGAAAAGGGAAAAATATTAAATTATTTAGTGTATTCATTAATTTAAGGCGAAAATGGAACGAAATTTGGATTTAAATTTAATACCATTCTATAGAAATTGTAAAAAGTTTTTAGCAAAAAGAAGTCAAATTAAAGACCAAAATTAGGAGGTCTATGTTGGCCATAACTTTCTGGGCATTTTTCTTTGATCAATTATTATTATATAAAAATGCTCTAAAAAAGAGTTTATTCAACGATGGAAATTTTATTGATATTTTGAAAGATTGTTAAGATTTTGGCTAGTATAATTTGTGTTATGCAAAAACAATACTCGTTCCTAATCTACGGTCATCTTTTTAGTACGAAATTCGGCACTTTTGGAATTTGTGTCAAATAATCTTTTATTTTTATTCTAACAGATGTTGTTGGCTGGGAAGATGTGAAAGTGACAATTGTTCGGCCCGGCGATCCAAGTCCGGATGGAATTTGCGCGAACATAATTCCTTCCGATGATTTCCTCATTGCTCGATTGACTCCCCGAAGTCGTTATGTGGAAATTTATCCGGCAGTTTGTCTCGAATCCGGTGTCCGATATGAAATTCGCGTTTATTTTGGCGACAAACGAACTGGATATCCGGATAGACAAGCACAAGTGAAAAAAATAAAAATAAATTAAATTAAAACGGAATAATTTTAAAGGCATTGATCGATTCATTGGTGGTTGTTCCGCCCACCGATTCATTGGATATATTCCAAGGCAGTGAAATGGCCAACTACAAAAAGCAAATCTATGAACGGTAAGCTAATTCTAGGATTTATTATACCCGGGAATTAGCTATGATTCGGTCTACTAATTTTGGAAATCACGGCTTCTAGGAATCCTATAGCATTGATTTTTGTTCACTAAACCTAAATCTAGCCCAAAACCATGCCGACCCTAATCTAGTCATATCCATACCCTATTTAAACCGGATTAAAAACCAAAATTATAATTTACTAGGTTCAAACTTATCAAATCAGTTAATTTGAAATTTCTTAGACTTACATCGACCATGCCTAGTCGAATGAGCCTATTCTTGGCTCTTTATTACTCTTTCTGATGTCTAGAAGACAAAATTCCCGAAATAAGTAAACCAACCCTAGCTTGATTCCGCGAAATAACCAATTCCCGGTTAATGTCCCAATTTCACAGATATCAATGCCGGGCACAAACATTGGCCAGAACTCCGCCCGAACAAATGCCAACACCTTGTTTGGAATTTGTTTGCATAATAAATGGCATCATTTTCGGGGAGGCAATGAGTTGCGATTGCGATTTGACTGGCTCAACATCGGGCATTTGCGATCCAAAAGGTGGCCAATGTGAATGCAAACCAAATGTGGTTGGACGACGGTGAGCCTCATTATAGATAGGAACAGCCAACGACATTTATAATAATTCATACAAAGAAGCAGGGAATTAGATTAAAGGACAGACTGTTAGCAATCAAATAATAATAATTTTATTTAAATTGATTAAAAATTACTGAAGTTTTGCCTAAAAAACCACTGAAAAATTCGCTAATCCAAAATAAAGATCACTTTCCATTTTTGAATAACTCTTTCATTTTTGGACCAATCTAAATAAAAACATCATAGGATAATCAAAAGTGTGCTTTATAATTTGGTACCAAGCTATACAAAATCGGTTAATTAATTTAATTATAGACGGTGACAATTTGGCCTGCTGTGGCCCTCATCAGATTCAATGAATATTGAATATCCATAATTGTTTTTATTAGTCCTAATTTAGAGTAAAGTAGGACTAATGTTGTTTGGGGCCTTCTGAAGGCCTAATAAACCCCTCAAAGGCCCAATGAACGGGATAAGGATAAAGGGACTGTTAAATTATTATTTATTTCGTGCGGGAAAATTTGATAAAATATGAAGGGTAAAAAACATAAGAAATGGGAAAGTCCTTACTCCTTAGGCATTAATGGCATTGACAGTTTTATTATCAATAATTTGTATTATTATCTGCTAACAGTTGTGATCGTTGTGCGGTTGGCACTTACGGGTTTGGCCCATCCGGTTGTTCTCCATGTGATTGTGATTCAGTTGGGGCATTGTCGAATGCCTGCGACAAACAATCGGGTCAATGTGAATGCAGGGAAAGGGGCATCACAGGAAGACAATGCAATCAATGCCAACCTGGATTTTGGTTTGAATGCCAATTTAATATAAATTTATGTTTTTTTGAAGGAATTTCCCCGAATGCCAAACATGCCAATGCAATGGACATGCCTCAATTTGTGACCAACGAACGGGGGCCTGCATTGATTGCAGAAATTTGACGGATGGAGCGCATTGTGAAAGATGCGTTGATGGATATTATGGAGACCCACGGTTGGGTGTTGGCATTCCATGCAAACCATGTCCATGCCCAGGTCCTTCATATATTTTATAGGAAAATACTTAAATTGCTGAATTTGCAGAATTTTTTCTTATCAAAAAATAGTCTTTTTGAAGTCATTATAATTTCTAATTTGGCCTTAAAGGAGTTAAGGCTCAAGAAAGATTAAGTTTAGGGTTAGATTTAGATTAGGAGCTTTTTAATTAAATTTTGGAGTATAAAATCTTAAAAAAAGCCTGATTTGTCCAATATCTGGCACAAAAAAATGGATTATTTTAGTAAAATTTTTTGCCAAATTCAGTCATTTTTTACAATTTACAGTAAATATTCTTTTTATATCCCATGGGGAATTATTTTTTAACCCCTTCACAAAATGCGGGGAATTAAAAGAGAAGGTCCTTATTTTGGTATATGTGAAAAAAATAAAAATTTAATTTAAGGAGGACCAGGCTCCGGATTCCAACATGCCGACACTTGCTATATTGCTCCACAAAATCAAACCGTTGTTTGCAATTGCCGGTGGGTGATTCAATTAGGGAAAATTTATTTGGCAGAAAATACTGTATTGAGAAAAAAAAATATTAGAAATGACCAAAAATTATAAAAGATTTTAACTTCATTGGCTTGGCTCCAAACCCCAAAATATTTTACCAAATCGATAAATCTCGTAAAGTCACATCATTTGAAAATGATTTTGCATAGTTTTAACTAGTTTTAAATAGTTTTGAGCAAAAAATGAAAGATGGTTTTAAAAAAAATTAATACCTTTTTGGCCAAACCAAAGAGAAAGCTTAGTACAAAGCACCGAATTATTATAATCTTTTCGTCATTTTCGATGTTTTCGCCAATTAAATACTAACCATTCATTAATTTTAATAATTATTTAGCCATGGCTATATTGGCCAATATTGTGACAAATGTGAAGTGAACTTTTGGGGAAATCCCCGTGAAATTGGCGGTTCATGCGAAAAATGTGATTGCAATGGAAATATTGACTTCAATGTTTGCACCAAAATTAATAAATTAAAATACAAAATATTCCCCCAAAAAAGGTGCCAACAAGTTGTGATCCAATCACCGGGGATTGTCTCAAATGTTTGTACAACACCGGAGGGGACCAATGCCAACATTGTTTGGACGGATTCTTTGGGGATGCCCGCATCCGGCAATGCGCCCGTTGCGTTTGCAACCATTTGGGCACAAATGAAAGTGCCGGTCCATGCGATCGAATCAACGGCCAATGTCCGTGTTTCCCAAATGTGATTGGCCTTCAATGCGATCAATGTGCCCCATTGCATTATGATTTGGCCAGTGGAAAAGGCAAAAATGGAAATACAATACAATTTAATTACCCTTTATTAAATTAATTAGGCTGTTCCGCATGCAATTGTGACGCAAATGGAGTGAACACGGATCCAAGCACCGGCGAACCTTATATGAAATGCAATGACATTGATGGACAATGCCATTGTAAACAGGGAAGGGGCGGTCGAACTTGCTCGGATTGCCAAGATTTATATTGGGGTGAGGAGGAATTGGGGCAAATTGATGGGAATAGTAATTATATGAAAAATATTTAATTAGCCGAAAAAAATTACCGACAATATTTTAATGGTTCATCAGAAATTTATCCTAGACCAATTGTCACTCGATAGATCTCATTGAGCTAATTAAATTTTAGTTTGTATTTAGCCAATTGCAACATAGTTTTGAACCAAAAACCAAATTGGTTAAACCGTTTAATACTAATTCAAATTTTTATAGGAAAATTTGGACCAACTTCGACGGCAAATGGACTCACTCCAAACACAAATTGATACAACCAGGGAAATGTTGGCTGAAAAGAATCAACGAGTGGTGAGAATATTATTAATAGAATAATATTCAAATATTTGGTTTAGACTCGAATTAGTACGGAAGTGAATTTGGCAGAGGAAGCAGTGAGGGCATTGAATGAAAGTACACGAAAAATTAGTCAATTGGCCGACAATTTGACGGCAAAGGCGGACAATATTCGGCGAGGAGATACAAAAGTGGGCAAAAAAATATAAAATTTATGGGTAAATTAAAATTTTAGGGAGCAGCCGAAATTGTGGAAGAAAGTAGTCGAAGATCGGCGGATGCCGAAAGGCAAATTACCCAACAATTGGAGAGAATTGGACATTCAGAAACGGACAGATTGAGGGCTGAACAATTGTTGAATGAGCATAAACGAGATTTTGATAGGCAATATGACGAGAATAAAGCACGCCTGGAGGACATTGGCAAAACAGTGGGGCGAAATATAAAAACATTTTAATTTATTTAATTTAGATAACCTCAATTGGCGAAGGAATTCCCGATTTGAATTTGGAAGTTTGCGGTGCCAAATCAGAGCCATGCGATTCAATTTGCGGTGGACCCGGTCCAAAATGTTCGCATTGTGGTGGCACTTCATGCTCCGGGTCAGTGTCAAAAGCGGCACAAGCACAGGAATTTGCAAAAGAGGCAATGGAAAAAGTGCAAGCAAAACAGAAAGAGGCTGAAGAAGTGAGGCCAAATATTTTAAAAATATATTTATTAGTCCAAATCCAAATCTTGGGAAGTGGTTTGGTCTAGGCCCAATGGCACATAACGAGATAGGGGATAAGGGGAAATTTGACTTTATTTATTATTATGTGCGTAAAAATGTGATAAAATAAAGGAAAAAGGATGGATTTAAAAAGGCAGATTGGGGCAATATTTGATTGATAGGGTGACCGGTGATTGGGCAAAAAGTGGGAGTGGGGTACAGTAGGATGAATAGGAAAGGCCCATAAGCATATTGGCATTGACAATGAAATATATGTAAATATAATTTTCACACATTTTGCAGATTCTGAAGAATGTGCGCGAAGTTTTGCCCCAAACACAGGAGGCACGTCGAAAAACGGAAGAAGCCTTTGAAAGGACAAAACAGGAGGTAATATAATGGAAAATATTTCCCATTGAATATTTCATATTTTAGGCCGATCGACTCAATCAAACTCGAAATGCGTTGGTGGCCAAAATTGATGAGACGAAAGCATTTTTGGAAATGGAAAAGAATAGGCCGGAGGATATTCGCTCAAAAATTGACCAAATTTTGAACATCACAATTCCATTCAATGAGGAACAAATTGGCCAACTTTCAGAGAATGTAAAACCCAAAAAAAGATGCTTAAAATATGTTGAATATTTTCAGATTCGGCAAAAAGTTGTTGAGGCAAAAGATACGGACAAAATATTGGAGGAAACAAAAGGCAACAAATCGACGGCACTGAAATTGCAAAAGAATGCCGAAATGGCCAGCAAAAGGGCATCAGCAATTCATAGTTGGAATTTTTGGAAATATTTTGAAGAATTCCCTCCAATTTTTGTAGATATCACATTGAATATAAAAGAGGCATTGGAAAAGGCGGCAGAGGCCCAGGAAAGTGCCCAAACAACATTGGATGAATTAACGGAGGCCATTGAGAAAACAAAGTCCTCAACAAAAAATATAATTTTTTATTAATTTATTTATTCAATTTAAGAACATCATTATCTGGTAGTGAGGAAAAAGTGGCCACATTGGAAGAAAGGGCAAAAGAAGTGAAAGAAAAAATTGAAAAATTACAAAATACAACGGGTAAATTTGGGTGGAAATTAATTTTATAAATTTGATTTTTGCAGATCAATTAAAAGCGGAATACGTCAAAATAACATCGAACAGTAAATCGGCGGCACAAAGCGCCGGAAATGCAATGGAAATGGTCAAACAAGTGGAGGCAAAACATTCGGCATTAAAAGTGAATTTTTGGGGATGAATGAATAAAATATATGAATAATTTAAAGGAAAATTACAACAAAGTTTTGGGCCAATTGGAAGAAAAGGAAAGTGGCAATGAGGAAAGAAAGCAAAGGGCAGAACAATTGAGGAAAAGGACCACCGAATTGTTGGCAAAAATCAATCGAAGTCGGGAGGAGAAAAAATGTGAGAAAATTTATTGTGAAAATTAATTTTATATTATTTTAATTGTAGCTTTGATTGAACGTGCCGACTCATTGGACGTCGAAATGAGCGGATTCCGAAGTACCATTGAACAATTGACGGAACAAATCGAACGAGTGGCAGCCGATATTGATCGACGTGTTGAATATCATGCCACATGCGATGCTTGATCCATCCGTTTTTTTTTTATTTATTTTAATCATTTTCCTCGTCAATTTTTGCATTTTCCAGTATTTTACTCATTCACCACTTTTATGGCCCCGATTCAAATGCAAAAATTTCCAATTTTTGGCCTTATCAGTTTTCACACCTTTCCCTCTTGTCCCCCAATCACTGCCTTTCTTCTCAAATAATCGCCATCTAAAAATTACATCCATTTAAAATGCCCATTAAAATATTCAGGAAATATTCTTTTTTATTTCTATTTTTATGAATAAATTTTGTTTATTACATCAATGAAATTTGATTTGATCAGAATATTGAGGATGCGACAAATGACTAAGTGGTCTTAATTATGCATGAATTTCTACTCTGATAAAATGAGACTAGTAGAAGTTAGCTTTTTATTAATTAAATGATCCTAATAATTTGTCTAACTTTAGCTGTTAATCAATCGATAAAGGTATACGGTAGTCTTGAAATCATTCGTTTTGTAATATTAAGATATAATATCCAAAATGGCTAAATATATCGATCGATCGATTTGGATAAGATTAGTCTAGCAAATTACCAATCAATCAATTATTCAATTTTCTGCAAACAAAATTATCATCAATCAATCAATTTCAACTTGGATTACAAATGGAAGAAAAAGACCACAAAATGGGTCGATGGGGCGCCACATCATATTTTATTGGCAACATTGTCGGCTCTGGCATATTCATCACACCCACATCCATTCTCACAAAAACTCAATCAGTGAGTGAAAAATAAATTAAAAATATTTAATTATTTTAGATGGGCCTTTCTCTGGTTGTTTGGCTCTTATCCGGTTTGGCTACAATCCTTGGCGCCTATTGTTACGTGGAACTCGGCACCAGCATTCGTCGCTCTGGCGGTGATTTTGCCTACCTTTCACATGTCAAATGGTTTAATATTTCTTCAAACTAAAACATAAATTCAATTTAAGGAATGCAATTGCCTTTACATTTATGTCCATGGGCTGTTTGATCAGTTATCCACTGATGTTGGCCGTCCAATCCACAACATTCGCCGAATACACAGTCCAAGGCATTGGCCTCGATTTAATGATTGGCGCTGAATGCCACCCAATGGCCGCCTTTGCCCTCCGAAAATTGATCGCTTTTTCCTGCCTTTGGCTTCTTCTTTTCCTTAATTTCTTCTCACTTCGAACGGTGGTCGCCCGTTTCCAATTGGTCACTTCCTTTGCCAAATTACTTTCCGCCTTGTTAATCGTTGGAATTGGCGCATTTTGGCTAATGAGAGGTTAAATATTCATTCTATTGACCAATAATTTGTTATTTTAGGGCACACCGAAAATTTGGCTGAGCCATTCAAGAATTCCTCTTGGGAAACCGGAACATTGGCAAATGCATTCTTTGCCGGCCTATTCAACTATGAAGGATGGGATGTGCTGAATATGGGCGCAGAAGAGGTGTTAAATCCAAGAAGGTAAGCCAAGGAAGGCCACAAAACATCAAATATTTTGTATTTTTCAGTACAATGTCATTTGCCATTTTGGTTGGGATGTCCTGCATTCTCACAATTTACATCTCCATAAATTTGGCATTTTTCGTGGTGATCCCGGTGGCCGAAATCAAAGAATCCAGAGCGGTGGCAATGGTACCAAAAATAATTATTTAGTAAATTAATTTCATTTTTTAGGATTTTGCTAAACGAACAATGGGCAAAAGTTGTCAATGGATTATACCATTCATCATTCTCCTCGTCCTTTTGAATGCAATGAATGGGTCAATGTTTGCAGCAAGCAGGTCAGCTAATGGTCACAAATTCTAAAATAATTCCCTAAATCAGATATTTGTTCGCCGCCGCCCGTGAACGTCAAATCCCCGGTTTTATGGCCTGCTTAAACAAGAAACACGAAAGCCCACGGCCAGCACTCATAATTCATGTAAATTTGTCATTCTTAATTATTGATTTTAAAAGTGAATTCTTCAGGTCCTTTTGGTCATTGGCTTCTCATTTTTGGGCGATAGCAACGAATTGATTGACTATTTGGGTTTTGCCCAATATCTTCTCCGTGGCGTCACAATGTGCGCACTTCTCTACATTCGGTTGGCCAATTATCCAGTTCATCCTCAAGTAAGCCCATCAATCAATAATTTTAATTTATGATTTCTTTAGGCCATCCGTAATCCATTGATTATGCCAATTATTTTTATGCTCATTTGTTTTTCGCTGGTCTCCGTAACAATCATCCAAAACTTACACACTGCCTACATCGGATTGCTGGTTTTGGCCATTTCCTGGGCCATCTATTTGATCTTCATTTGGGAATTTGCACTGCCCCGGTTCCCAAAATATCGCAAATTTATGCACAAATTGGATGGTAACTTTTTAAATTAATCCTATTTAAATTATTTTGTTCAGTTTTATTTGTTCGTTTCATTCAAACAACGATGGGATGCCAATTGGATTTGCCAAAAGAGCAGGAAACACAAGAGTCATGTGACACGGCCAAATCGACAATTTCAACCAGAATTGTTCGTCCCTTTCATTTGGAAGAACCGCCCAAAATTGCTCGAAATGAAGAAGATCCACAGCTTAATTATTGACTTTCCTCCATTTTTCTTTATTGTATTTTAAGTAAATTTCAATTTTGTTTTGTTTTTCCAAATATTTTTGTATTATTTTAATAAATTTAATTAATAATAAATAAAAAATTTAATCTCGGGTCCTTTTCGTCTTGAATGGTTGAGAATTTTGATTGAGTTACAATGTCATCGGCCAATTAATAAGGAATGGAGAAGTATAGAAGAGGATATAAGTAGTTGATTGATTCGCAAATTTCGCATAAAATTATTGGTACTTTCCTGTTTTTTTTTTGGGGGGGCATGAAGAAGAAGAGGATGATGTGATGATGGTTGATGATGAAGTGATTCATCTCTTACTCATCATCATTTTCATAATCATCTTTGACATCATCCTCCTCTTCATCATCATCATCCTCTTCATCATCTTCTTCATCTTTCAAATCATCTTTATAATCATCCTCATCTTCTTATTTGTCTTCATCTTCCACACCATCATACTCATCATCTTCTTTATCTTCCTCATCATTAAAATAATGAGCTTCTTATGAAACAGATAGACGAAGGACGATTATTGATTAGATTCTTTGCACAACGCAATCATTATCATTATTGATTGTTGGCCAGCCTCATCCGGATTTATTTTAATAAATGAAGGCATTTTGTAACAAAAAATATTAAAATAATTTCAACAAATACAATCTTCTTTAATCCCAAGTCAATTATTATTTAATTGTTCGTCTATTTTTCTGAATTTCATTTCTTTGATGTTCCTCATTCATTTTCTTCTTCTCTTTTTGGAATGCCATTCGATTCGTCTTCTTTTCTTGTCTTCGTTCCTTTCGCTCCAATTTTATTGCCTGAAAATATTTTAAATGAATAATTTTTTGCAAATTTCAACGAACTTGTTTTCTTTGGCGCCGTTCCTCCGGAGTTTCGTCTTTGGGCCGAAAAGTGCTGGCCGTGGAAACACGTGAAGATCGGACACTTGCCAATTCATCGGTGTCCATTGGCTGAAATGAAAATTGATTAAAATTGGAATGAAAAATATTATATATTGAAAATTGGCTGGGAATAAGTTAAAACCTACGCCTTCTTAAAATAATTTTTAAATGGAAAATATGACTTAGCCCAATTAAATCAAAAGTGCTTAAATGAACCAAGAACCATCATCCATCATTTACCTCCAATTGATTGGTTCCATTTTTGGTCATCCCACCAACATTGTTCCGTTTTCGATTTGAATCAATTCCTCCACTGATCGATGAATGTTCTCTAATTTCGGTTGGATGATTGTAGATCTACAAATATAAGAATAAGAAGTAATTTCTTCAAAATCAATTTTATCGGCAATAAGGTAATACTCTCCTATATTATTTACAAGTTAAAATTCCTTTATTTAACCTAGCAGTTTGATGTTTGATTCTGTTCTACTCTCTTAAGTTATACTGATACTGAACAGTTCTCTCACGTCTCACCCGCCCCCACTCTAGCTTACATTGCTGTACATTGACACAATTGATTCGCAATCCCATCTGCTTCGTTTTGCCCCATCCGCCGGCATTCGAATTCGTTCCGTCTCCTCTTGGTCATTTCCGTCCAGCTCTTGAGCCTCCTTTGCCTGGGCATAACGCAACACTGCGTTTTTTAATTCCGGATCGGGCAACTTAAAAATAAACTAATTGGTTTAATTTAACCACTTCTTTTTTTATTTTAGTTATTTTACATAATTTTTTGCATATTTAATTATAACCTCGCGAGGGAATTTTCGTCGCATTGCTTCCTTCTCTGCATCGAGCATTGCCCGAAATCGTTCCGAATTGTTTGTGTCGATGAGCTGGTTGGACTTTTCTTCCTCTCCTTCTTCTCCTCCATCCGGTCCTTCCCCTTCAAATTCTTCGGCATATTGAGCGGAGTAGAGAGCCTCGAAATGGTCGTCGATTTGGCGAAGACCGCCTGCTCGTTTTATGACCGCCGAACTCATTGAATAATTAGTGAAACGAGATTTTTGGTCCTCTTTTGCTGTGGTCAATGATTCAGCATCTAATTTTTACATTAATTTTGCTTCGAATTGGAAAAAACCTTGCTCATCGATTGGTGCCAATTTCAATTTTCCTCCTCTACGGCCAATTCCATTTTCCCCCTCCTCCTCATCCGAACTTTCATCCGAATATCGCTCTTTTGAACGGCGAATCAGGCCAAAACGTCGCATCATCTCTTGCTTGCCGGCATCTTCATCCTCAATTCCAATGCCTATTTCCAATAATTTACATTTAATTTTAAATTTAATATTTCTGGACAAACCTTCTTCAAATCCAAATGTTTCCTCTCCACCACCCAATCGAATTATCTCGTCCAATTCGTCTTCTTCTTTATTGTCACTTTCGGGACCACCTACTGGTTCTGGTTCAATATGATCGGCGGAATTCAGCAATCGATTGATTTCGTCCAAATCCGAATCATCATCTTCTTCTTCGCAGTCATAGTCCATTTCCACTTCAGCTGTCTCATCCGGTTCCATGTTGCTTTCGTCCAATTTATTGTTTGCTGGTCGTATCATAATAATTATTTATTAATTAATTATATCTGTAATTTAATAATTTAATCTAAGAAAGAGAAGGTTACCATTACCAATTTTGTTTTACAATTCTAATTTCACCGGTTCGATTGGGTTTTATTTGGTTTTTGGAAGATTTTAGATTTTCGATTTAATTAATTCGAGCAGAGATATTTTCGTTAGTGATTTTATTTTTCTTGCAAGAAAACAAAAGAACTAATGTTTTAGAACAAGAAAAGAATAAAAATAAATAGTGATAATAGAAAAATAAGAGAAAGCAGAGATACATAGAATTAGATCAAAAATTTGTGGATAAAGAGTAAAAAGATTCATTTTTTCCTCACCGTTCGCCCACTCTACTCTCCCGTCCGTCTCCCCTCAATCGTTTAAAAAAATTATCTCTCATCTTCAAACATCAATCAAATCATTCAACATTTTTTACCGTGGAGACTCAGTCAGTTTAGCTTTGCTGTAGTATGCTGGTTTAGGTTTAGGATACGCGTACGTCGTACGATGATTCTTACCCCATCTTATACCCCCTAACCTAAACTCGGACTGTCAATTATTATTTATGGAATATATTAGTTGTTAGCTTCGGTTCGGGGACAATGTTCCATAAAAATTATAAAATTTAATAATTAATTTATTATAGAGAGCTTATCCGATACAGAAAAATCTCATCTTTTTATTGCCAACAGCAATAATAAACTATATTCTCGACAATCCAAACAAATCAACAACAACGACAATTTTTTTATATCCAAAGCAACGATGGCTAAACAAAAGATTAAAGTGGCAAATCCGGTGGTCGATTTGGACGGCGATGAGATGACTAAGTTAATATTTTTGAATTTAGCAATAATCAAAAAACATTTATAGAATCATTTGGGCTGGAATCAAGGACAAGGTTTGAGAAAATTTTAAAATCAAGTTACTCAGTCAATGTTTTTGCAGCTGATTCTTCCCTATCTGGACATTGACATCAAATCCTATGATCTGAGCATCAAGAACCGTGACGACACCGATGACAAAGTCACATTCGAGGCGGCCGAGGTTTTTAATACGAACCAATTTTAAAGTTCAAATCATTAATTTTATTTTAGGCAATTAAAAAGTACAATGTTGGCATCAAATGTGCAACAATCACACCGGATGAGGCCAAGTTTGTTCAATTGTTTGAATTTTCTCCATGAAAAGTTGTACAAAATTTTCAGGGTCAAAGAATTCAATCTCAAGAAAATGTGGCCAAGCCCTAATGGGACAATTCGAAACATTCTTGGCGGAACAGGTTCGCTTATTTTATTTCTTTTTTGGCTAAATTATCGAGTTGATGAGGTTTATAAAGAGGTCTATAGTGGAACTATGGGCCCTTTAATTTTACAAAATTTTTATTTATATTACCAAAAATTTTTTCCAGTCTTTCGTGAGCCAATCATTTGCAAAAATGTGCCGCCCATTGTGCCAGGCTGGCAGAAGGAAATCGTTATTGGCCGTCATGCATTCGGCGATCAGTACAAAGCGACGGACATTGTCGTTCCAAAGGTAAGAATTGGAAGAACTAATTTGAAACAAATTCATTTTAAAGGGATGCAAATACGAAATGTTGATCACCAAAGATGATGGCACTGCCGAAAAACATCCGGTCTTTAATTTTGCCGATTCTGGCGGAGTTGTCTTGGGAATGTGAGTTTTTGTAGTCCACGGAAACCCTGGACTTTTTTGCCATGGAAATTTAGCCTGAAAACCTTAAGTATTTTTGGAATAAAACCTTGAGTTTTTCAGACAGTAAAAAGTAAAAACCCTGATAGGGCGGTAAAAATCACAGGAAGCCTTTATTAATTTAATTGCTGGAATAAATTAAGTTGTAATTTTAAAATAAAAATCGAGTAAAATATTCCTTCATTATTTAACACAAAAACTACACTAATAAAAATAATAAAATTCAGCACGAAAAATAAATTTAAAAATTCATTTCTCAACCAATTTCCACAGGTACAATACGGAGGAATCAATTCGTGGTTTTGCCCATTCCTGTTTCCAGTATGCATTGAAGAAGAAGTTGCCACTGTTTTTGAGCACCAAAAACACCATTATGAAACGATACGATGATCGATTCAAGGACATTTTCCAAGAAATATTCGAAAGGTTTTACCACCAAAATAATAAAAATAAATATAAAAAATTATTTTTCCAGTAAATACAAAGCCGAATTCAATGCAACGGGCATTAACTATGAACATCGCCTCATTGATGATATGGTCGCCTATGTGCTCAAAAGTGAGTGTGGATTCGTGTGGGCATGCAAGAACTATGATGGCGATGTGGAATCGGATATGGTCGCCCAAGGCTATGGATCGTTGGCAATGATGACATCGGCATCGGTTAGTTGGGCGTTTCTGGTTTAGAGGTCATTTTTGGCTGGAATTTTTATGATATATCAAATTAATTAAAAATATTAAGACCCAAATTAAAGAATTAAATAATAATTTTATAAAATTTATTTTAAGGTGTTGATGTGCCCGGATGGAAAGACAATTGTGGCTGAAGCGGCCCATGGAATGGTCACTCGTCATTATCGTGAACATCAAAAGGTTGGCATTAAATTTTTATTAACCAAAAATATATAGAATTGTTAATAATATTTGCCAATTAATGTTGCATTAAATTATTAAGCAATTTTGGTTTTTGGAAAGTCCAACCCAGAAAATTAAATTGACTAAAAATTTAATTGAATAATTAGCCATATCAAAAAATGCTTTCTTCCAATAGGACTCGAACCCTAGCCAACCTTTTTTGATCGTACACCACTAGTCATTTGACTAAGGCCTTTTAATTTATTTTATTCAAAAATAAATCTTAAATTGTATCCATTCAACAGGGAAATCCCACATCCACAAATCCGGTGGCCTCAATCTTTGCCTGGGCCCGTGGCCTTGAGCATCGTGGCAAATTGGATGGAAATGACAAATTGGTGCATTTTGCGCGCACACTGGAACAGGCATGCATTGCCACAATTGAAGAGGGCAAAATGACAAAGTGAGTAGAAATTTTTACAATAAATTAGCAATTAAAAATATAACATTTATTTGTCGAAACTCGAAAAGATTTTTACGAATAAGAAATATGTCCTAGACTCCCAAAACCCAAACACAATCGATAAAATTCATCAAAATGCATCATTTGATGATGTTTTTGCTTTAGTTTAACATTAGTTTTGAGCCAAAAACCAAAATTGGTTTAAACTGTTTAATAAACCCTTTAATTGTTGACCCGATCTGTCCAATTCGGTATATGATTTGGGAATGTTGGACAAATCCTTAAACCATTATAATTATTTTAGTATGTACTATTTTCGATAAATTAGTAAAATATAATCAATTAAAATTTGTGAATTTTTAGGGACTTGGCCATTTGTATTCACGGATTGAAGGGCGCAAAAGAGGACACCTATTTGTACACAATGGACTTCCTTGAGGCAATCAACAACAAACTGAATCGACTGCTCAATGCTTAGAGGAAAGGAATGGAAAATGAAATGAAAAGGAAACAATTATTTTATTTGAATGTTTAAATTAAATTGTGATTTGTTTTGTTCCTCCTCCTCCATTTTTTGCCTTATATTCTCGGGTATAATTTGTTTGTTTTTTTCCACTTCCATTTTTGCTCCTCCATTTTGCCTTATATTCTCGGGTATAATTAATTAGTTTGTTTTTTTTTCCACTTCCATTTTTGCTCCTCCATTTTTGCCTTATATTCTCGGGTATAATTAATTAGTTTGTTTTTTTTTCCACTACCATTTTTGCTCCTCCATTTTTTGCCTTATATTCTCGGGTATAATTAATTTGTTTTTCTGCTTTAATCCGAAATTTGGTTTTGCCCATTTCTTGCTATGCATAATAATTCGACACCCGCATATGTATTTTAAATATGATATAAAAATAAATCGTTCATCTATTCATTTTTTTACAATCAATTTTTACATTTTTTTGGTCTATCAAGAGGATGGATGGCCAATAGCCATATTGGTATATGAAAATCCTCTATTACAAAATTGGCAAAGCATGGAAAAAGGGTCGTTGGCCGGTCAGCCCCGATGTGAGGAAATTAGCCAAAAATATCCAAAAAGAAAAATGGCCAAAATCCCGAAACGGGTCATTCAGGGGCACCTCTGTTTGTGGGGCACAAAAGTGGCAAATGCCCCCTCGGAAAGGTATTCTGAGTGGAGCCCTGTATTTGAATGAAATGGCTGAATGAATTCCATCCATCTCCTTGGCAACACAGAAAGCAAAGCAAAAAATCCACCAAACAATTTCAAATAATAATTTTTAATTTTTTATCATCAATTCCTATTCTTCAATGATCCAATCAACAATTGTAATTAATGGGTGATTAAAAATTTAGAATTTGTCCCTTCTCAGCGTTCATCACTTCCTCTGGAGATCTTGCTTAGCATCAATCTCCGATTTTCCATCCTTCTCTATCTGTTCATAATCGGTGTCTTCATTTACAAATGTAAATATTTTTTATTTGATAATGATAATGCTTTAATTTCTTATTTTTGACATTTATTGGGGCATTAAGACATAAATTCATCCCCAATTTATAGTATCCCTTTATCCCTATTCTCTGCATGTTGGACTTTGTGAAGCGGCCATCATTTTATTATTTGGACCAATTGAACTAATTCGAATTCAATGGGGTTTGTGAAATAAATTCGAGGAATTTAATTCAAAATTTTGTTTAACACAGCCCGTCGAGGCAATTTTACGGAAAAGACGACTTTGTTGATTCTTTCAATAATTTTGGCCATCGGTGCTGCTTCAACTTGCATTTATTTAGTCCTTTTCCAGGCATATTTAGCTCTGATTGAGCAAATTGCCATTTACATTGAATTGGGATTTTTGGCGATGGAAATAGTACTCAAAATTTTTGCAATTATTTCGTTTAAATAAAAATAAAAATTATGAATAAAAATACAATTTATAAAAAAAATTGTGAAAAGTGTCTAATTGTATGTATTGGGTGATTCGGATCCAAGTCGCAATCGGCCATTATTCCCTCTACTGTTGGGTAGGCGAATTTCCACTTGAATTTGTCGTTGAATTTGTCCATTTGACGAATTTAATTGAATTTGTCGACCTGAAAAAACATTAAAATATTTTTAAAAAATTTAAATTAATTTTACGTGCAAATTTGTTGGGCGATCGAATACATTCAAAAATTGTTTGTTTAATTTCAAAATCAATTTGAAGTAAATCAGTCAATTCAATTCGATTAGCCAACATTTCGCCGTATAAAATACGGAAAAATGGTTCAGGTTGAGAGAATTTGAAATTGTGGCTGAAAAAAAATTTAATAAATTTTAAAATTTTTTGGACGAACATTTTTGGAAGGCATCCGGAAAATGTAAGTTGGAGGCAAAGTTCCATTGTTTCCAATTGTCGCCATGTCTCATCCCAATAGAATTCAGCGGGAATGTCTTTCTGCAAAAAAAATTGAATAAAAATTATTTAATTTTATTCATTTTTCTATTTTAAAATCTCACATTTTAAAAATTTTAAAATCTAAAAAAAATTATTTGGACTTGGAGGGATTCGAACCCGGATCGCTCGCCCCAATTTCCGCCCCTCTCTTCGCTATTCGACTGAAAATCAGAGTGAACTGACCCAATAAATAAACTCATTAATTTTAAAAACCTTTTTTAAATTTAAAGAATTAAAATAATAATTTAATTAATTGTAATGTCCAACCGTCTCTAGCGAATCATAATTTGGTGCGTCCGTCTCCAGCTTCATTTGATTGGCAAAATCCACTTCATTGATGAAATATTTACGCAAATAGGCACAATCCTTTTCCACATTTTCACCACAGCACCATTTGCGCATTTCCGGTGTTTTGGGCAAATTTGCAGCCGTTGCCCTTTGTTCTGGTCTAACAGTCAATAATCGATCCGATAAAAACAGCTTTAATTCTTCACCGCCACTTTTGACCTAAATTTATTTTGTTTTAAAGAAATTTTTGTTAATTTATACCAAACGTGATCGTAATTGGAGCATGTCGACGGTCAACCAAATGAATGGCATTTGTTCTTCTTGCATTGCAAGGGCAAAATTTTTATGCAATTTTTGGCTATTTTCATCCGGAAAATATGAAACCATTGAAAGAACCAAAACTCCAAGTGACCACATATCACTGGGACCATTTCCATCATTTTGGATTGATAAATTGCCATTGGCATTCTCTTCTTCTTCATTGCTGGCATTCGAATACAAATTATATTGCTGAAAGAAAAAATTTATAAATTTATTTAATATAAATTTTGGATTTACCTTTTCGAAGCACATAAATTCTTCACGGCCAACCGGCGTTCGGCATCCTCCATTTCCCTCTCTTCCTTCCTCCTCTATAATTGCCTTCGATTGGCCAAAATGTCCCAATTTGACGGTCCCATTCCGTGTCAAAAAAATATTCTCCGGCTGAATGTCCCGATGAACAATGCCAATTTTTTGTAAAAATTCCAGGCCATTGCAAAGTTGACGCAAAATTTTTGCGATTATTCCAATCGGAATTGGTTCCGATTTTTTCCTTCGTCTATACCTGTAAAAATTAAATAGTAAATTTCTAACAAATTTAGGGCTTACATTTGAACCAAATATTGGAGAACATAAAGTCGGGGAAGAACAATGTGCATATCGCCTCCTGCGGAAATGAACAATGAATGCAAATGCATAATATTGGCATGCCGGCATCTTAAAAAGAAAATATTATAATTAATTGGATAATAATGAATAAATTTATTTAAATTGAAATTTAGTAGCATAAATGCCTTCTTTCCCCATTTTAGGTTATTGAATAATCAATTCACTTATATTCAAACCTGGTCAAAATGAATAATTCCATTAAAATTCGTCGTTTAAATCGAAAAAGTTGCTGAGAATCAATTTGTTGCCGTAATCGACCATCCTGTTCCTTTTTTGATCCTCCATCCAAAATGGCTTCCAATCTTCGCCGCAAATAAATGGTCTTAATCACGCATTTTCGGGTGGTCATGCCGTCGAGCACAAAAGAGGGGTCGACACATTCCGCGAAACGTACAATTCCAAATTGGCCACGAGAAATTGATTCACCTAAAGAAGAAAATTTAATATTTTCTAGTCAATAAATTTTATATTTAATAAGTGAGACCTCAAAATGTGTCTCCGTAACAATCTTAGAGGGGTTCTATTTTATCTCTAGGGCTTTTATAAGATGATTAAGAAAAATGTTATAGCCAATCCTGGTACCATGCCAAGATTAGTGAAACCATGCATGGCCTTTGGTTGTTTAAAATCTTCAGGTAGATAAAATACTAAATACCACTAACTTTTTGTGTAGCTCTCCGCATTTGTCGGCCATTGGTCGCGTTGATCGATCGAACATGTTTCAATCATTTTTGAAATAATTTCCATTTGTTCATTTACTGAAAACATTTTTGTTGACTCGTTCCTTACTCGACCAATTGGTCTAAATAATAAAATAATTTAAAAAATGATTTGATTTTAAATAAATATTTAATTTGTTAAAACATTTAGTGGAATTTAATCAAAATGATGGCAAGCAAATTTATCCAGCAAAATGGAAATATTGGGGATTCGATTTAACAAAAACCAAACAAAATAATAAGAAGGGCCAGTAAAATAGTGAAAAATTGGAAAAAATAATATCAAGTTGACAAAATATGATGTGGTTGCTTTTGATTGGATTTGGGTTGTGTATTTATTACAAAAAACAAAAAATGGAGGAATATTTTGATGCGATTACAAAAATGCTGGAACATTTGGATGTGATTGATTTATTTGATGATGTGTTTATTCCATTTTGGCCATTCAGATTCAAGGGATTGAGAACAATGAAGGAGGCATAGGCATACGGCTCATCAGTTGCTTTTGTTGGCATCGGCGACATTCGGTGTTATCGATCAGGCAGCAGAATGCCTTGCGTTCGCGAAGTTTGATCTTCACTGGAGATTTTGGCGGTGGCTTCTTCTTCTCTTCTGACCACTTCTTCTTCTCTTCAGTCTTTTTCGGCATCATCGCCTTTTGTTGTTGTTCCATTTTGCGCCAATCTTGATTTTGAATCGATGTTGATTGATATTGACCGAAGGTGTTGTTCGCCATGAAGCCATTGTTGTTGAATTGGAATTGGGTGCCGCCGCCTAATGGTTGCAACAGGCGAGGATCATCGGAATGGTCATCACTCCACTCTTCGAACGAACCAAGACTGTCCTGGCGATGGCTATTGGCAGTGGAGCGTTGTTGCTGTTCATAGATTGGTTTCTTAAATTGTGGGATTTATTTATTCAACTATGTAATTAATTAAAACTTACCATCCATAAATGAAGGCGAGACATGTTGACATTGACTTTTGAGAGGAAAATGAGAAAGAATGTTTTTTTGTACTTTTTATGAAATGATCTGAAAATATAAAGATTCATTTCACTGATTTGTAAAAATATGATGAAAAGCATTTCAATTTCACCCTTCCCTTGTAATGATTGATTAATGAATGTTCGTTCGGCGTTCGATATTCGGCTTGTTTTGTTGTTGTTGTCGTTGTCTTTTCTTTTTTTCTTTTTCCATTTTCTAAAAATCTCTGCTTACTATTTTTACAAACGAAACGTCTAGCCTAGCAGACATTACATTATTACCAGTACAGTACTATAGATATTTTGGAAAAATCGATAATCGATAAAAATAAAATAAGGAAGGTAAGGAGAAGGTCTCATTCTCATGTCTCATCCATTCCATTCCATTACATATCCATTCTCATTCTCAGTGATCATAAATCATCATCAAAGAAGAGAATTGTTGTGGTGTGTGTTGGAATAGGAATTAGAAACTACTAAGCAAGGAAGTAGAATGGCATGGCATGGCATCATCTCTATAAAATAAAAATAACCAAATCAATCTCATAATCAGTCGGCACTCGGCTCCCCTCCCATTTCCTATATCCAATATCCAATTCAACTTATCTATAAATAACTTTGCGATGCTAATAAAATTAATCGAAAAACTTTTATTTAAAATTCATCAAAATTTAGCGATAACAACTTTCAATTGAATTGAATTTCTAGCTTTCATTGTTTTATCAGCAATATCTCATCAAATAACAACAAAAAATGTCCGGAAATAGCGTTTATGGTTAACTTTCTGAATAAAATAATAAATAAAGCTTTAAATTTCAGTCTTCCGTTCAATGCCACCGAAGATGATATTGGCAACCATTTTTCTCAATGCGGCGAGGTCACGAATGTTCGGTAAACATTTAATTTAGAACATTTAACACCAAAAATTATTTGCCCAGCTTGATTTACAACCGCGAAACCAACCGTCCCAAGGGCTTCGGCTTTTGCGAATTCAAGGATGGACAAGGAGCACAAAATGCTGTATCGAAACTGAATGGTGCCGATTTCAACGGACGTGCTCTGAAGGTCGACTTTGCCGGCAGCAAATGAAAAGCAAGGCATGAAAGGATGGCTTAAGCCAAGAATATAAAGAAAGAGATGACTTTTTTGGATGAATTAAATAAAAATGTTGACAATCCATCTCTCTCTTGATTTGATTTATTTTCTTTAAAATTCCGCAAACAAGTTGCATTTTTCTTTAAATCAACAAGTCAGCTTTTATTAAATTTTTGATAAATCATATTTCCTGCTGAACATTGATTACATTTTATTGATAACGAGTTTAAATACTTATAATTTTATTAGTCAATTTTATAAATTTTTTTAATTAGCCGATTATAATATCAATCACTAATCAAATCCATTGATAACATTGTCAAATTGCCAACATTATGTCCGACTACTTTACATCTGCATCAGCAACTCCTTTCGGTGCTGCTCTTCAACGTGTTGAGACTTTATCCGAGAATTTGGATAATATCAATGTTTGTTCAAATTTTGATACTAACCACTTATAGTAAAATGAAAATTTAAATGATTAATCCAAGAATATTTAAGGCACCCTTTCGGTTAGAAAACTAATATGGAAGTTAAGTTTTAAATGACTGAATTTATCCAAATCCAAACTTAGATTAGGTTTTGGGATGGGGGTTGAAAAATGGCAAAAAGCGAATTTTTTAAAATTTATAATTCCAATTTTCAATAGGGTTTGACCGATGTCCTCATCTCTCAAAATGTTTGGCTGATCAAGCGCGTCCATGAGCTGGAAGAACGTCTTTACAAGTTGGAATCGGGTGCGGTCAACAACAATGGAATTGCGCGCCCACATCAAGGACAGCATATTGGTGGTCATAGTCAACATCAACAATTGTACAATTCACTGTTTTCTCCAACAGGTTTGACCTTGAGATATATAATGTGGGCAATCTTGGGAGTTGGGCACTTCAGGAATTGTCCAGTCATTTAGTTGGATAATTTTGAAAATCTCGGTCGGAGAATAGGTTCATTCAATTCGGCAAAGTCGATTTGTCGAGAAATTTCAATTCATACCGATTTAGGTTTAAACAACGGTTTAGCTCTTTAAAACAAGTTATTACTGCTTTGAAATTGAAACACAGAATAAAGCAGTAAAACGGCAATGCCGACCCGAATAAACTATTATGGGTTAAGAAGAAGCCAAGATTTCCAAAATTGTCCAGCTAAAATTTCGGAATGTCATTAAATATTTTTATATGTATATGTATTTAATTTACTTTTTTTCTAGCATCATCATCGTTCGCAAATCATCCAACTATGTTGACCAACAACAATTCTGCCGATGGCCGCCAGCAACCGCCGATGGTGCCGCAGCAAATTCCGCCTCTGCTCACGTCATTCAACAACTTGCTCACTTTGGGACAGCAGCGAGGCAATATGTTGGACTCAACCACAATTGAACAGCATTGAATGAGAATTGGAAAAGAAGAATTGAGAAGAATTTAATTTATGAGAATGATTTTCACCAGTCTTGATTATAAATTAATGACAAAAACACAAATTGGAAAATAACACATCAATTATTTGTTGAAAAACATCCAATTTTATATTAAACATTATTACACAATTTGACACATTTCCAAAACTTTTGATAAATCTTTTGTTAACATTCTATGCTTAATTTAAAATGTCATCAACAAATACAATTTTATTGTTTTACTATTAATTATATTTTACTTATATAATATTTAATAATTTCATTATCGATTTATTTCCAGAACTGCATTTGATATAAAAGAAATGATCAATTTTTCCAATCCACCGCCTGCTGATCCAAAACCAAATAGCAATGCGAACAATCACCATCATCGGCAATGGCCTCCGCAATCTACAACGCCACCACCACAAATTCAACAAGAACAAAATTGGCACTGGCCATCGATGCATCCTCAGCAACAATTCCAATTCCAACATGACTATGGACAATTGGCACCAATGCAATATTATCCTCCACCTTCAATTCCACCATGGCAACATCAATATCCACAGCCGCCGAATCAATATGCTGTCGTCCAATCAAATGAATTGCCAAATCATCATCAACAACAGCAGAATGAGTCGAACCAAGACATGCGTCGTCTATTGGACATCCAATTGGAATACACAAATGAATTGAAAAAGTAAGTAATTTTGGTTGATTTGCCAATTTTATATTGACAATTTAAAGAAAGTCGACTGATTTGGAAGTGCAGAAGAATAATTTGGAGAGTCAACTCAAGGAATTGTCGGCAAAGTTGGAAGTATCCGAAAATAAAGAAAAGGAAGCGAATATGAAGGTAAGCCAGAAAATGTTTTTTAATTCAAAAATGAATTTTCAGTTGGAGAAGAAGACAGCCGAATTTGAAGAATTGTTGGTTCGAATTGAAAAGGAAAAAGTCCAAAAGAAGACAAATCAACTGGAACAGATCCAATCGATCTGGGGTGGGCGTCAACAGTGGCGGTTCCAGGATTTTGCTAGAGAGGGGGTGCGCAGCCGAAAAAATCACAGCACCCCGGGGTGCTCTTACAAAAATTTAAATCTGCGAGCGCCGATAGGCGCGAGCGAAAATTTTTAGGTCTAAATACAGAAAATTTTGAAAAATTATGAGGTATTCTGGAAAAAAATCAGCTAAAAAATATAATGCGAGCGCCGATAGGCGCGAGCGCGAAATTTTTTTGGGTTTTTAGTCTAATTTGTAAAAAAAACCCCTATTTTTTTCTCTCTGCCCCCACGGCACCCCGGGGTGCTACTCCCCCAAACCGGGGGTGCGCACCCCAGCACCACCCCCCTGAAACCGCCACTGGGCGTCAATTGACATTGTCAAGTTCGGAGCTTGATCCATTGGTTAATTTACATCTAATTTATTTTGATTGATTTTGCATTTTAGGCTGATGAATTGGCTCAAGTGAAGAATGAATTGGAGAGCAAAAATAAATTGATCAAAGAGATGGAAGCCGAAATGGAAAAGACAAATGAGGAATTGGCAAAATTAATGAAGTAAGTTTATATTTACGGAAAATAACAAAAAAAAAATGCCAATATTTAAAGTGCACAAAATGGGAAAAAAGAATTGGCCAAAAAAGAGGAATCATTGGAAAATTGGGAGGAAAAGATGAAAGCAATGAAGAAAAAATTCGCAGAGGAAAAGGAATTGGCAATTACGCAAGTAAACTTTACCCTTTTTGATACTTTTTAAAATTATTTTCAGTGTCGATCCGAGATGAATGCCCGCATCACTCAATTGGAATCTCAGCTTGCCGAAAAGAACACCGCTTTGGAATCCAAAGTGGAACAAATTACTGAATTGAACGGCCTGATTGAGGTAAATTGAAATGAAAATTTGAATTAAATTTTTAATTTTTCCAGCAAATTTTCAAAGATTTGGACGATTCAAAATCTTCCCAAAAGGATTTGCCGCAAAACTGGGAGTCGATAAAGGAAAAATTATTGGAAGAAATTTGCCTTGAAAGAAAAAAATTGAAGACGCAAGCGAATCGATATGAACGATTGAATTTGGAATTGGAGGCCAAAAATTTACAAATTGCTCAAATGGACAAAGAATTGGCAACAAAAAATGAGGTAAAAAGGAAAATATTTTTTGAAAGAAATCAAGTTTTGCACAGGAAATGGAAAAGATGAAGGAAGGGCACAAAATTGCGATGGAAAATTCATTGGATGAATACAAAAGTGAATTGGCACGAAAAGATGAGAAAATCCAAAAATTGGAGGAAGAAATTGAGAAGGATGTAAATGTGGACAAAATCGCAAAAATTCTATTTGAGAATGAAAAGGAAGAAATGAAAGACAAGGAATCGAAGGCTTTGGCAAATGCGAAAAAGTTCGAATTGAAATGGGCGGAAGCGAAAGAAGAAATTGCAAAATTAGAGGTATGAAAATTGAATTTAGAATTATTTTAAATTTGAATTTGCAGAATGAATTGGCCAAAATGGAAGCAGAAATGGAAGAAAACAAACAGAAGGTGGAAATGGGATTGAAAAATACTAATTAAATTTAGGAGCAGCAATCAGTGAAAAAGGCTGGAGGAGGAAAGAGGCGAGGGAAAAGGCAACAACAAAAACAAGGCGGCAATGGCAATGATTCGGATCCGGATTATGAACCATCTGCATCGAGAGCCAAGAAGAAGCGAGGGACGGCACAAAAGAATGGTAATTTATTAAATTGAATTTATTTAATTCATTTCTGCAGCAAATCTCACTCAACCAATTGTCAATTCCAATTCGGATTGCCTTCCTTCAACTTCCTACAATTTGCCACCTTCGAAGATGGTTGGGAGAATTTTTTATATTTTATTATTTAAAAATATAAATTTTTAAGATTGCCGATGACAAATACATGGTGGAGTCGACATCACATCATTTGGCCGTAAAGGAGAAGTAAAGAAAAGAAATTGAACGGCAATAATGCCAATAATTTGATGTTAAGAATAAATTTATTATTTTGAATTCCCAAATTCCTCCAAATCCCATTCTCAATTCTCATCATCATCTTTTATTGAAGAGCAATCTTTTATATTTTTGATATTTTTATTTAAATACACAAAAAAGCCTGATTGCCTTGCCCGATCTCTATCTCCCTCTCATTATCATATCATTATTTTGAATAAAATTTGTTATGGTTTATTAATTGTTTTTCATATATTTTGGATGGTTTCTTTTGAATCCAAACATTATTTATTTTACAAATTTAATTATTTTCAAATGACAAAATTTTTTTTGGTATTGAAATTATAAAAACAAATACTAATTTAAACTTAGTAATACAGGGATTAAACCAGTAAAACCGGTTTCAATATATAAGTTATAAATGTTAAACTAGCGAAGACATAATGGTTTAATTGAAATGCTTTAACGACTTTTTCGGTGAAAAAAGTTTTAAATTATTACCTAAAATTCTTCCAACAAAAGCCGTAAAGTAAAGCTTTTTCGCTAATAACCTAAGCCAAAACAGTTAATAATTTTAACTTTTAAGGTTAACTTAACTCAGCCTTTATAGGTAGTTTGATAACAAATAGGCTCAACACTCACCATACATAAGTATATTTAAATCACTTTTAAGCTAATTTTTCAATACCATTTTTTTCATTTTCAGAGCTAAATTTGATATCATAAGTTCAAATATGATTTTCCGCATTGATTTCTTTGGCTCCCAAACATCATTTTCTGCCGGTCGCGGTCAAAACGTCCAAGCCAGGGTTATTCTCCAATTGTCCGAATCAATGGAGGCCAGATCAATTGATGTGAACGTCAGTGGAAAAGCCGAAGTTAAATGGAGCGAACACGAAATCGAAATTGAAAAAAGAGGAAAAGGCGAAAACCAAGAAATTCATGAGTGAGTTTTTGTAATTAAATATTCTAATTCAATCAATTGTTTAGTGTTAGAATCCCTTATCATTCGGAGGAAACTTACCTGAATCAGAAAATCTTACTTTGGTCGTCAGCGGAGAGAAAAATTCGTGCCGGTGAATACGTTTTTCCCTTTCAATTCACAATACCGCCAGATTGTCCACCAAGTTTTGAAGGTAAAAATCATTTAAAACTTAACTTTACAATTCTATTTTAGGCACTCTTGGCCATATTCGCTACACTTGTACTGCCAAAATCGATCGACCATGGTGGTTCGATAAAGAGGTTTTGCACCCATCAATTATAATTTATATATTCATTTTTTAGAGCAAAGTTGACTTTGTTGTTTTGCCTTCTGTTGATTTGAACAAAATTGATTGGGTTCGCAATCCGGCTGTACAACAAATTGACGAAAGCATTGGAATTCCACTATTCAAACAAGGAAGAATTGCAGCCAAGGTTGATAAATTATTTTGTTCCATTTTAAATCAATAATTTTCAGATTCGATTGCCCAAAAGTGGATATGTGCCAGGCGAAGAAATTCCAATTACCGTTGAAATCGAAAATGCAACGTCGAAAGTGGAAAAAGTGAAGGCAAAACTCATCGAAAAGGTCAAATACAAAGCACAAAAGCAAAGAGGAGATTGGGACGGTGAGTTTTTACTGTTCTAATTATTAATCATTATTCAATTAAAGGAACTCGACATTTTGGTGAAAGGGATGATAGCCGTACAATTGCCGAAATGGAGAAACAATTCATGTTGGACTCTCGATCAAAAGGAATATTCCAAGGACATTTGGCCATTCCTCGTTGCAAGGCCAGCTTCAGCAATTGTGAAATCATTCAACTCAGCTATTCTATGGAGGTGAGAATAATAATTTTATAGCACAAATTATAAACAAATTGTCAACATTTTCAGGTTAAAATTGTGACCAGTACATTCTTCTGCGGTTCCGTGTCTACTCGTTTCCATTTGCAAATTGGAACAATTCCAATTCAACAGCAACCACAATCACCCATCGTCGAATCATTCACCACATATCCCAATCTGCCGAGTCCATCCATTCCCCCTCCGCCGTATTCGCCTTTCCCTAATAATGGTTGTTTTAATTTAAAAATTAAAATATTTAAATTAATATTTTCAGTCCCTTCATCATCTTCTGCTGCCACTCCAATTATTCCATCGGCCCCTCCATTTCCACCATATCCACACAAGTAAAGCACATATTCAGAAATCAGAACTGAAGCAAGCATATAATAATGGAGAATATTGCAAAAATCGATTGTTGTTTTTGTTGGCTAATACATCATAAAATGTTTTTTTTTTTTGTTTTGCCAATTGTCCTTTTGAAATAAAATTTATTTTTTGTATGTCCATTATTTTCTGAGTGAGACCAAAATGAGTCTCTTATTTATTACATCCCCTTATTATCTTTGAATTATGAGTTATATAAGGAAGTTGGAGGGATTGGCTAGCGTGGTACTTTAACGCATTGGTATGTCGCTTTATTTTTATAAAAAGCTCTCGGGTTCTATTCCCAGTGGTCTCTTATAATTTCTAATTTTTTTTTGTTTAAAATGCTAAAAACTGATCCGGGATGTTTAGCACAATCAACACTACTAGACCATTTCCCTCCCAATTTTGTCTTGTAGATGACTGCTGATTAGGAGATTTAAATCGGAATACATAAAAAAGAAGGTTTATTATAAAGAATTTAAAATTGATCGGTGGCCAATCTGCCTCTAGGGTTGTTTGTTCTTTCATTGTTTTTACATCATTTGGCTTTCTCATTAAAAGATTGATTATTGCCCCATGGCGATTGGGGTTTGGGCGATGGAGGCCCAGCAAGGCCCATTTAAAATCTAAGGTCATAAAGCCTCAAATTCCGACAAAAAATTTGGCCGCAATAAATCCTCCGCAAATCCCAGTCATTCTTTGTTTTTCTTTCTTATAATCGTTTTTTAAATTAATTTTTTTCTGACATTTGAACATTCAGAAAAATTGATGTTTTTGAATTGATGGTATTTAATTTAGCGAAAATAGTTAAACGGTTTAATGGTTTGTCCTAAACCCCCAAACTGTAAACCCAATCGATTGATCTCATCAAAACGCGTCGATTGTTACATAATTTATCTGGTTTGTTCAAAATGGAAGGATATTAAACCGTTTGAACCGATTCTCATTTTTGGTTTAAAACTAATTTAGAATTGTTATGTCGGATTTAATAAAATGCGCCTCGAAGAGATCTATCAATTGGGTATAGGATTTGAAGGTCTACATCAAAATCAAACCATTAACCGTTATAATTTTTTTGGACACTTTAAATAATATTTCCCTTTTTAATAATTTTCATCCCATTCGAATATTTTAAATGAATCTATAAATTTTAATATATTCAGCAGCAAATATGGGCAATAATCAGGCAAATGCGGCCATAATTGCAATGGGCCGGGACATTCGGAGGGAACAAAGCCGAAGGCTGCACCATTCCGAGCCATTTCCCTATAATCTACGGCATCCTTCCAATCATCATGTTGTGGTCCTCACAAATGGTTGGTTAGCAAAATTATTCATTTCCACTAATTTTGATTATAAAATTGATGCTTAAATGAGGGCATATTGGTTGAGTAGGGTTAGTATTGTCTATTGTATTTTTTGTAATACAGTATCCCTTTATTTTGTTTTATTGAAAAGGGAAAGGGAACTAATATATCCTCCTTTGCCTGAGGCATCAATCAAAAATGCTGACAATATGCTATATGCTAAGGCACTTAAATAAATATTTTAAATTAATTTTTGTCTGGTTGAGTTGCAAAAAATGATTTAATATTATAAAATTTAAAAATTATAAATTACTATTCATAAATTGCAATTACAAATATCAACAATCGGAAATTATCCCATTGAATTTTGATGACCATAATTATTGTGAAACCATTTGGGGCCTATGGCCGGCTGACTTCTCTACCTTTTTTGGGTCAATAAAATTCGTAAACCTCCCAATCTTTTCTTGCCACTTTTTTTCTCATTCCAAAAGCAGAGAATATAATAAAAAAGCATCGATTTTGCTTTTGGCTTCATAAATATTCTCATGGCCCTGAGATGGGCCTAAAAGCCGCCCGCCACCATTCGGCATACGCCCGAGGCTTTTCCTTCCCAACACTGCTGGAATGAATGCGTTGAAGTCGACCGCAAATGCATTCAAAAAAGTATTTGTGCTGGGTCAGACAGCATGAAAAGAAGATATGGCCAAAAAATGGGCCATAAAATATATTTGGCACTATTTCTCCAGTTCTCTTCAAATATTTCACTATTTTTTTCGCTGAACTGATTGATAAGAAAAAGATTATAGTGTCCATGCATTTTTTTGGGTTTGAGAAGGAAGGCATGGAAGCGGTCGGTTGGGGAGAGAGAGGCTTCGGCTGTAAATAAGGGCTGGCTGTCAGCAAGCAACCCTTCAACTATCCACCGAGAATAGAAGCAACCATTCCCTCAAACATTAGCTACTTTGGCTTTTCCTCTCTCTCTTCCCAAATTCTCTTCATTTTACCTCATCAAATAAGCATTCTCGAATGGCCCTTTTTCATTCTCGTTTTCCCTCAACATGCCACCACTACTTTCATTCTCAACCAGAGAGACAGACAAAAATGCCGCAGCATTCCCTGCCGCTGATAGTGGCCATGGCCTTGGCCAGACTGCCGTCGCCATTTCCATTGATTAAAAAAAATGCCGCGTCAGCACAGAAAAAAAAGGACGACAGAATGGGCATTCCGCGACTATGGGCAATTATTATTAAAAGCGGACAGAGCCGACGGAAAATATGCCCTCCTCAAAAAGTGTGCCGCACAGCCACTTCTTCCCTAAAAACCTCGAAACTTTTTTGAAAAACATAAACCCTTTTTCTCATTTTCTCTTAAAGTGCAAATAATTTACATTATAATTTTCGCATTTATGCCAAAATAAACAAATTTTTAGTAAGAATATGAATTGTAAAATATGGCATTAATATTCCAATCACTTTGCATTTGGCATTTCCATCCCATCAAATAGGATTTTTGCCAACAAAATATTGGCTAATTTTTTCAGTCCATTCATTTTGTACATAAATATTTGAGTCTGAATTGGTCCAAATATTCCAGAAATTCCCACGCAAATGTGGCCAATGCGAATGGCCAAATTGAGTGAATCAATTCCCAAAAGGGACTAAAAGTTAAGCATTCTTCATTCATAAGTAGGATAATTCCATCCTTACTTCAATACTAAACCGTTGGGGCCGAGACGGAAGGAGGAGACTAACCCTAAAATTGCTAACGCATTAAAAAATGGCATTTTTATAAAAACAAAAAATATTTCAGAATTTTAAAACCAATTTTATAATAAATAACCATTCATCGAATAATTAATCCGCCAAAATGCTTTATTTACCCGAAATTCGATTTTTAATGCTCTAATAAAATTGAAAATTTTTGGAAAATGCAAAATTAACTGCCATATTTGATTCCATAAATAAATTTATAGAAATTTTGACGCAGAGAAATTCTGCAAAAATTTAGGATTAATTTTAGATTTTTAAAATATAATCCCAAATTTCCTCCTCCTAAAATTCAATACTTAATCAAAAAGGGCATATTTTACACCAATTTTTGGCCTTAAATTGAATGCAAACAAAAATAGAAAATCACAAAAATTGGTGCTGAAATTGGAAATGCGAAGAGTGAACTCACTCAGTCAATAAAAAATGATTCATTGAAATTTGTTTCCAACCGGCGAGAACGAGTGGCCACCCAAAAAACCATCAAACAACCATTCGAATTTTTGCCATTATCCCATAATTCGGGAATTTAATGGGAAATCCATGGAATGAGCCTTCATTTGGATTTGGACTAACAAATTCCGTTGCTGGAATTGTTCAATTTGGGCGGAGGCCTAAAATGGAATTTTTGTCCTTTTGATGTCATCAAATTGTAATGAACACCCTAAAATGGGAATTCCGCCTTTTAGACCGAAAATGCACGTTTTTTCCCTTCCAAATCCCTTTTTTAAAATTATTTCTCAAATTTATTAAAGGAAAATTTCGCTGACTTTTTATTCCAACGTGGCGATGGCAACGGTTTTGGCCAAAAATTTTTGATAAAAGAAATTTATTTGAATAGGAGGCGGTGGAAAGAAAGGAAAAGCTCCGGGGGGAAATGGGCAAATAAAAATCATTCATTTTATTTTTAATTCCCATTGATTTTGGCTTCCATTTTTGACCTACACCTGAGTGAGGGATCAATCAGCCTTTGATCCAAATTATGAGAAAAAATTTAATTAATTTTAATTTTCCTATAGAGGAATGGAATTCTTCGATCAATTTTGGAATTATTTATTTTAATTAATTTTTTTAATTTAAATTTTATTAAGGTAACAATAAAAAGCTTCACATTTTCTGGTCAATCTTCTTTGGAAGTGGCCATTCCAATTTTATATTTTAATTTTTGATCATGTTTTTTTTTGGGAAACTCCCTCTCTTTTCCTCTTTTCAAATTAATTGCATTTGTCGACTATTTTTGGAATTTAAACTTTCCAAAATTGGTTAAATTTTAATTTATTGGGCGTTTCCAGCAGCGGGAATTTTTTGATCAGCCAAAAATGAGTTCAAAAATGTGTGAAAGGTCAAATATAAAAGGGGGGGGGGGGGTGGAAAACAACGAATAAAACAAAAAACTATGCCCGCGGCAATCTAATCCAATCTATTACAAACAATATATATTTTTTAATACCGTATTTTATATAATTTTGCGTGGAATTCATCAATTCTAAACATTTTGTGAAAAAAAATTTTAGAAAAAACTTCAAATTTCCTTCAAATTGGGAAATTTTTAATCGATCAAGAATTAGCAGCAGAGGATCAAAAAAATTTTGGCATCAAGTACAGTGGAGAAGGAGGCCTAAAAATTTGGAATATTCTCAAATTGGACAATTTTGCACAAAAAATGCGCAAATTCCTTTGATTTGAGTTCAACAAACATCAATTTCCCAACAAAAAAAAAATTGCTAATTGAATTCATTTTTGAAAACAACAACATTTTGAATTGGGAAAATGTTGAAATTCCTGAAGAATAAAAACAATGAGGAACAGCCGGGTGGCACTGGACCAGGCGGAAAAGAGAAAGCGGCTGGCAACTGTGGGTTTTTAATACTATGTTTTGGGTTTTATATTATTAAAATGAGTGATGAGTTGCAAGAAATATATTTAAATTAATATTTAATTTTAAATAAAATTAGATATTTTAAAATTTTACCGGACAATTTTCGACTAAAAATAAATTCACTAATCAATTAGTCCCAGCAATTATCCTTGAATGCCTAAAATCTGTTTAGTGCACTAATCTCATTCTATTTACGCAAATATTGAATTCATCCAATACCAAAATTAATTTATTTATTCGCCAAATGAATTGCTTTTCCCCCAAACCAAATATTCACGCATTTCCTCCATTCATTTTCCCCTCTTCCATTACTCATCTTTCTTCTCCTCTATTTTCTGCTTTTGTCCAATGATTTCCTTCCTTTTTCCTCTTCCTCATTCCATTTTGCTTACGCCGCCCCAAAAATTTGTTTTTTCTCCCATTTGTGGCCAAATTCATATTATTGGCCGGTCACCGTTCGGCCATCTTTTTGCCTTTACCCGAAAATCCAATTTTATTGGAGGCTTTATCCCCGAAAGTAGAAGAATGCATGCAAAAAGGGAATGGAAAAGTTCATTTCATTTCCTTCCTCCTCGACTCGTTTTCCGGATATTGAAGATTGGGGACACACAAAAAAGAGCGAAGACGTTGCAATGAACAAAAATGGGAGAAGGAAGCCGTAGACGAAGCCATTGCCAATAAATTCCATGCATAAACAACGAATTTATTTCCATGGATTGACTCAATGAATGGCTTCCACCCACATCACAAATTTGCACTCCCCCAAAAATGCCATTTTCCAAATTGACCAAAATGAACAACAAAGTGCAACAATTATCCAATATTTTCATGTTTTTGGGGCCAAAAGAAGGAGGGGGTGGAGGAGGCAACTGCCGGACAAAATCGCATTATTTTTGAGCCATTATTATGGCTTTGAGGGGAGGGGAACATGTCTAGGCCGTAGCCAATTTTCCACATTTTCACACGTCCCTTTTCCTTGTCCCTTAATCCCATCCATGCCCCCCATTCACACCGATCCAAGCAGTCAGCTTTTCCCCTTTTAAAGCTCCTCGAAGGAAAAATAAATTGTTTATTTCAGTCATTTTTTCCATATTAAATTTCCATTCATTTTTTGGTCTTTTAAATTTATTTAATTACAAAAATAATAATTATTAAATCATAAATTATTTTTAATTCAAAGTTCACAAGCAAAAAATTCAATTCATAAAATTCGAATTAATATTTTTGATCGGACACACAAATCCATTTATCCACCGAATATATTGAAAATAGCTTATTGTGTGAATTTGAGCTGACACTTCTCTCTATTGTGGATGAGGGGATTGAATTCGGCTGACGGAAATGTGCAAAAAATGATAAAACAGACAAACCACATTGTCCCCCCCCCCCCCAATATTATTTATCGGTGTTCACAATTATTGACAGCCTTATTCCCCCTATTTTTCACATATTTTTGATGAAATAATATTAATCTCTGTTGACAGCCCCAAAATTTTCTGGAAACTTTTTCGATGAATAATCAAAAAAATATGAAAAGTTGCATTTTTGTTTCCATTTTTGAGAAAAGATTTATTTTTAATTTTTGGAATTCGCCATTAATAATTATATTTAGAAATAATATTTTCCATCATAATTATCCTATAAAATGCATTTTTCTGCGATAATATTAAATCACCAAAATTCCTCTCTTCACGTTAAATTCCTCCTCAAAATGAATTTATAAAAAATAATACAAAAAATGTTGGCCACTTCAATTTTTATGCGAAATTCGAGGGAAAGGAAAGTTCGGGAGGAGCAAGATGCCATCGCCCAAATTCGATGTTTTCGATCCGATTTTCTCAATGAAGAATATCGAAAATTTCGTAAGTTTAAAAATAACAAAAATAAAATTAAATCAAATAAAATGAGCGATTAAAATTGGCTAAGAACCTGAATAATTGCTTATTTAACCAATTAAGCCGCTATTCGACTTTTTGTTCTTTTGACGTTCGCGCACCCGAAAATAAATTCCCTTCATTTTTAACGTCATTTATTTAATCGGCAAATGGAAAAGTTATTTAGGATGAACGGCTTTGGCGAACGAGGAAGGGGGGAGGACGTAAAATTGATTAGAAAATAAATAAATAAATTTTTGGGCGGCAGTAAAGAGGATGTTAGTTCAATTTCCCATTCAATAAATTAAATTAATTAAATTTGACAAATATTCTCATTGGAAGATGCTCCGCCGGGGGTTTCCCATTCTTTTCTTTTGATTCAATTTCTCACCAAATTTTCATTGATCTTCCCCAAAGCAATCTTTATCAATGATATTACAGTTTCTCTCAATTAGTCTCCCTTTTCGAATGAATTTATAATTATTTATTTCATCTACCTAGTATTATATTTTAGATTTTAGAATTTTTTCAATTAATTTTGTCTTTCTCTCCAAAACAATGCTAAATCGCTGCCAATCATTATTTTTGCCACAACGGCTTCTTATTCCCAATCGAAGGCATCATTCCTCTTCACTTTTTCACAATTTGGTTAATTCAAATCATTCAAATCCCAAAATTGATCAAATCAACGAAACTCAAAAATGCAAAGAAATTGTCGATAAAATATCCGCAGAAGAAGATCGACTAAAATGGCATTTTGAGGGTAAAATTAATTAATTTGATTTAATTTATTTTTGATTTAATTTATTCTAATTCCACCTTTCTAATTTGTATTTCTCTCCGATCGATCCAGTGAACATTTAATACCTTCCCTACCCCCACACATTCACTTGAACTCAAAATAAAACAAAAATTCGACAAAATTGTGAAGGAGGCTAAAATGTGCGCAAAGCGATGAATTCCTTTTCCAAGAAAATTCTTTTTGTTAATTTTTCCCACTTAAATTTGACTTCTTTTTTCGCAGTTTTCAAGTTCAAATGTAAACAAACAAAAGGCATAGCCCCATCTTCAAAAGATTTTATTTTTGGACCAAATCAGCAGTATTGAAGAAAAGCGCGTGGCAAATTTCAATCACTTCTTTTTGTTCATTTTTCACTCAATTGAGTGCATTTTGCCGTAAAATATACTAAAAATGTAAGGAATATTCCACCCCAAATTGGTTGAGGACATTGAATCCATGAAAAATGGGACAAAAATAGATTTTTGAGGACATTTGGAATCAAAAATGTGAGGGAAGAATCCATTTTTCCCAATGCTCATCCCGCCATTCTCGCCCATTTAGTTTGCCTTTTTGGCCATCCAACCGCGACGGGGCCAAAGGCGAAAGTTTCTATATCAAATTCATCGCCCACCAATAAATAGGAAGGATGGTTAGGAAAGAGAATTGGGGGGGGGGGGTGGATGGGCAATGTTTATGTCACTAAAACCAAGGCCTTCTTCCTTTTTCCGTCCATTTAATTTCACCATAAAAATGGTTTCACCTCTTTATGTTGCCCTCAAATTTTGGGAATTCCATATTTTTTGGGAATTCATGTTTTTCAGTTCAAAAAATGCCATAAAATTATGGCCAAACAATCCATCTTGATTCCTCTTATTTACTTTTAAAAGGGGAAGGAAATGTCTGGGATGAATTCATTTCAATTCGATTGGACAAGAACAGCTGATTTTTAACTTCCAGCAAATAATTTCGGAGGAAATTGTTGAAAAAAGGACGAAAAAAATATGTCGCCATTAAAACATATGGCCAATATAGGGAGAGCCATTCAATTAGTCACCTTTTGTGAAGGATGGGAAATCCAATATTCAATGAGGAAGTCCCATCACAAAAAGCCAAAGGGCAACTGTGCATTTTCATCAAATTCATGTTTTTTGACTGCCGCCGAATAAAAAAGAAACATTTCAAATTTAATTAAATTAATTAATGAACAACTCGAATGAATTTAGCTTTCAAAAATATCTCAAAAAATGTCGATAGACGCAAATTTCACTTTGAATATGAGCCCTCGCCGAAAATCATCGGATAAATCATCGGCAGAAGAATGCAATAATGCGGCAACATTCAATTTCCTTGCAAAATTGCCTCCAATCGACTCTGATCCGAACATTGCCCAAGAACAAATGATGGATCAAGAGGCAAATTTTGTTATTGGCCAAACAAAACAATCGGCAGGGATTTCCTCTTCACAATCAAATTTAATGGAAAATGAGGCGAATGGAGGGCCAGAAATTGAGGAGGATAATTCGGAGACCACCACAACATTCACAATTGACCCAAAAGGCAATTTAAAACAACAATTTGCCCGTCTTTCAATTGAAAAACAACAAACCAATGATTCGGGTTCTACCGGAACATTGGAAATTGCCTCACCAAAAATGGCAACTTCATCAACAGGAAAATCACCGTTGGTGAAGAAAAGATCATCGGAACGGGCGGGGAGACGATTGCAAATGCCGACGGCATGGAAACAGGATCCATGTAATGAAAATAATATTAAAATCCCTGTAGGCCCTCGTTTTTTCTGCAAAATTAATCCAAAATGAAAACATTAAAAAAACTATCAATTCCCCGTATCCATCAAAGTTTCCTTCATTTTTGGAACTTTTGGACTACGTCAAATGGGGAAATGTCAACTTTTTTGATAATGTGTTTTGGCCTTTCATCCATTAACATTTTTTGTTTATGGGTGCTGTAAAAATCATCCAAATTCCCGCATTCATTTTCCCATTTACTATTTTTGCAAATTCCCAATTTTGGAGAATAAATATGAAATGAAGGTCCAAGTAAGGGAAAATATATGGCGCATGCTCAATATAAAATTGGGCACATGAAAAACGGGGAAAAGTTTTTATTAATTTGATTCTGTCTAGATTCAATTCATTTTATCATCTCAACTTTCGATTCATTTTCAATTTTAAAAATGTGATTTATTATCTTTCGGCCATATCAAACTCTTTAAAAACAATATTATTTAAAAGGTCGTCGTTTTTCATCTAATTCGCGCGACTATTTTGCCAAATAAATTCGATTGTTTTTTCATTTATTTATTGGTCAATTTAAAAATTATTATTTTCTTCACAATTTGGCTGCCTATTTTATTCTTCTAGCAGCTGTTTATTATTCCTAAAATTCATTCAAATTTTGCCCTCACTCCTCCTCTAAATAAAATCCAATTTTCCTCGGAATTATCTATTTATATTCTTACAAAAAGTATTCCTTTTTTAGTCGCCAAGCAAATTTTATTAGAGGAAAATAAAAACAAGACAATATCAAATAATCCTGTCCAAAAATAATTTATTGGCATGAATTTCCCACAAAGCAAATCTATTTTTATTTTACATTAAATAAAGTACTCCTATCCTAATCCTATTTTTATGATTTATTATGGGAAAATGGAAAATCACAAACTTCAAAAATCATTCAAATTTTTATTATTTTGTCACAAGGTACAAAATTATTCACTATTTTCAAAATTTTCTCTGGGAATTTGTTTCGGCCAATTCGAATAAAAAAATTTGCATGAATTGCGCAATCAAGCATTGAAAATGTGCTCTTTTGAGAGAATATTCTTAGAATGAACAAAGAAGGCGCGACAAATTCCGGAAACGATGAAATATGATTTTAGGGGCCAAAGTTCATAATGCCATTGCCACCTTTTGGATGGCTCTGTACAAAAGAAAATCATTCAAAAAAGAAGAAGGGGACAATAAAAGATGCAGGGAATGGGCCAAGAAAGGGGCCATCGACATTCGAAATAAAAAGGAAGGAAGGGGAATCCACATCAAAAAGGCAAATGCAATTATAGCCTTTTTGCCTATAGGGTAAAAGGCTTTGTTCCCAGTCAGTGGCCAATTTCTTTCCCCCCTCACTGACTGAGTTGCAAATTGCAATAGAAAATGGCAAAATCGAGAGGCGGAACGGCGGCTCACACAATTCAAACTAAAATTGGCACTGCTGGAAAAGGATGTTTGCAGATTGCCCGAGTCGGATGCATTTTCCTTTATTTACTTTCTCAAAAATGCCATTGCCATCCTTCCTAACATTTTTTTGAATGACCAAAAATCAGAATTTTTGTGCACTTTAAATTAATAAGAAAAATAGAGTTCGTTGAATTACAAAAATAGTTTCGAATAAATATTAAAATATCAATTAATTTAAAATTCATTCCAAATTCGCGTGCATTCCAAACCCAAAATTAATGCCAAATAGTTGGTGGCCCGCCTCCAACCTGTAGCCTAATTTAGCCATCTAAAATTGGTATTTAACGCAAATTGGCACGAACCTTCGGGGGAAAATGTCAATGAACAAAAATATGAATTGACATTCCCTTTCCCATGGAAAATGCTCAAATTCCCAAGAAATTGCTTCAAAACTAGAGGCTGGGAACATTTTTATAATAGGAAAAATGCCATTTCCGTTAAATTCATTTTAAAAAATACAAATTTTCGGCACTTTTCCAAAATATGAATTTTATTCCCCAAAAAACCATTTCCGTCCATTTTTCAAATGATTGGGACGGAATGGCACCGGACGGATATTTATTTGCCTAAAGATTCCATCATTCCCATTCTATGCACAAAAAAACTCATTAAATTATGGCCAAACTCATCCTTTTTTGCATATTTTTATTGCCTCAAGGCATTCTAAAATGAAATTCATATTTTTGGGTTCATTCCTTTCATTAGTTTTCATCAGAAAAACATCAAATTTAATTCAGATCAAAATCCATATGCCCAAATGAATTATTCCTTTTTTGGGTGTCGTCATTTCCTTTAAAAGAAATGCCAAAATAGAAAAGCCCCAGTCCCAGCATTCATTTCTTCTTTCTTCCATTTTTCCACATCATCTTTTTTTGAATATTCCAGGAAATGTTCGGCCAAAAGAAAAAATATAAATTGAGTGAAAAAAATCCCAAAAATAGGCAATTTTCCAACCAAAAATACTACAACTTTTTCCTCAACATCATCTGCTATTGTCGGTCCCACCCAAAAATAGTCTGGCCCATTGTTTGGCCCCATCCTCAAATTCCATTCCATTCCACATTCTTTCACATTATTCCCTCGGGCAATGTCCCATTTCTCATTCTCCAATACTTTTCCCAATCAAAATTCGGCCAAATATTATTGCGGTCACGCTTTTTTGTTGGCCATGGCTATTCTCCATTTCCCATATCAATTTTCTCCCCTTCACTTCTCAATTTTGTTACCTATTATTGTCCCATGCTTCCGTCTTTGGCATTTTCCTATTAAAATGGAATTTACTAAAGGGCAAATTCAGCGGCAACTTCTTAGAAATACAAAAATCAAATAATATTAATTTTTACAAATATTTTTCTTCATTGTCCATTAAAAAATGCCGTAAATTTGCTCAAAAAAAAGATGATAAAAATGGACAGACAAAATTACTTTATTTTTTTTTATGTTTACGCCAAAATTAAGCAGAAAAGCTGCTTAAATTTGCGTCATTTTTGGATGCCGCGCGCATCTCCCAATGGGAATTGGCCAATCATCAATATTATTTAGTATTTCACCCATTTCGTCTATCCCATTTTGGATTAAATTGTCCTTTAATGACAAATCTTTTTTGAAAATAATTAGCGTTTTTGGGATGCTAATTATTCGATGGAAAATAAAAAGAAATAGAATTTGAGATGGAAAATACAAATAGGCCAATTTTAATGCATAAATAAATTTTTTGTAAGCCAAAAAAATGAAATTGAACTAATTTTGAATTGGCCAATTTCCATTTTGACGCATTTTTATTCTTTTATTATTTGAATATTCGATAATATGGTTTCTTTCCACCAAAAAGTCGCCAAAATTGTCCTCTTAACTAAAATCTTGTCTGGCCACAAAAAGGGTTTCCCTCCTTCCTTCATTCCTTTAATGGCCCATTTTTGCTTCCACTCATCCTAACCACCTTTTTTCATTTATGAGTGTCGGCATTAAGAAGGGAAGGGAATTCATGCCAAGAATCCCAAATACCCGGAGGAATGCTTGCTGAATGGCTGGGCCAACCAAAATGAATCCCCATTCCAAAAATGGTTCACCTCAATTCATTTATATTTTCCCCTCTCATTTTTACCCAAATCGCAGCCATGGCGACCTTTTCCTTCGGCGGCATATTCCCTTTTATTTATTGAATACATTTTGGCCAATATTTTGTCATCATTTGGCCCCATTTATTCCTCTTTTTACTCAAAATGTTCTAAATAATCTAAAAAAACAAATCCTTCAGAAATTGTTTTCACATTTTTATTGGATTATTCCTCCTTTTTATAATGGAAACATTTAATTAATTTTCTTTCCCATTATTTGTATTCCATTTCCTCCGTTTTCAATTTTCATTCATTTTCAATTCAACCAAATATAATAAATATAATTCCCCTCCCCCTTTCCACATAATTAATAAAAGCATTTTTGTGGCCAATATTTACTCCAAAAAAATTATCGTAAACAAAAAATATAAAAATTAATAAAAAAAATAACATTTTCTAAATTGGAGGAAATGTTGCCCAAAATGGATTACGGTACAAAATATTTTCAATGCTTTTAAAAGAACATTTTTCCTCATAATTCGGTCCTTTTTAGTTCCTCAAATTCACTTTGTACTTTTATTATAAATTTTTGTTGAAAATATTCGAGAAAAAATCAAGAAAATCCCCAGGGAAAATCGCAGCGTCACTAATAAAATAAAATGGAATTTTTGCATTTGGCCATTTCCATTTTATTTGGCCACAAAAGCGCCCAATTAAATTCCATTTCAATTTTTAAATATTTTCTGAATATTTTCCTTGTCTATTTTTATTCCACTTTCTCCACCAAAAATGTCTTTTTTCCTCACTTTTAATTTATAAACCCAGTTTTGGTTGGTTGGATAATTCGACGACAAAAATAGAATTTAGGCCTTTGATTAAATTTTAAAAAATTGCCAACATTTTTATGTGCCCCGAAATCGGCGACCACAAAAATGTGGCCAACGCCAAAATCAGGCGCTGAGACATGAAAATGAGCAAAAAATGTCGTCGATCCGCCGACCATTAAACCTCAAATCAGCCGTAAAAATGCGGAATTTTTGTGCTGTTTGTCCTCGTCGATTATAATCCCCTCCAACCAACATTCCCCTCATTCATTTTGTCAGTCAATTCAATATTTTATTCATCCTCCCCATAAATGGGGGCTCATAGTCCAACTCAATATGTCCTCCAAACCATAAACCAATATTTCTCATAATTCCCCCAAAAATATTTATTTTGAACGTTGAAGAACCAATAAAAATGATGTGCCAAATCTTCGATGCCCTAAATTTCCTCCTCCTCATTCATTCATTTGATTGTTTTTTCCATTACCATATATATCTTCTGTTTGAAGTCCACCTTCTATTTTCCATCCTAGTGAGCCTCTGAAATTTATAAGTCCATTCCATATGCTTCTAATAGAGGATTTAAGGTATCTTGGTAACTAAAACTAAAATCTATTTCAAAGAATTCAATATTTATTTCCAATTCCTTTATTGGTAACAATTTTTAATTCCTATTTTGTTTCTACTGAAATTCTACAAAAGCGAATAAGTGGCATTTAATTTTGTTTATGATGAATAATGTTTCCTTCTTTGATTAGTTAAAAATAAAATTTTTGGTACAATACAATTCATATTGTCCAAAAATGGCATCAAAAAATGATGAATAATTCACCTCATGGGGAATTGTTGTTTTTTATTACTCATTTTTTCAAAGCAAAACACAAAAATACCAATTTATTTTTAATTTCTTTTTACGTCACAAATTCAAAAAATTTTGCAAATTTCTCATAAATTTCCGATTCCCTTTATAATTCATATTTTTTACCCATTATTAGAGAAAAAATTGAATTTTTCCTCAACCTCAATCCATTTTCCCTTTTGTTCAGCAAAATACATAAAGTTTTGCCGTTGCTAACAAAAAAAAGTCATTTCTCTACCCAAAAACATTGAACTTTCGTTCGAAATTTGCAGAAGAAGAATCCATAAAGCATTCATTCATTCACCCACGCAAAGTGGAGGATTACCCAAAAATCCATTCATTCTTTTTTGGCATTGGCAAATTCCTCAAAGCTTTTTCTTCTCTTTTAAATCCAAAAAGGAAGGATTTCTTCATTCAAATTCAAAAATTATTTTCTCCGCAACATTTCCTCGCCCATTTCCCTGTAAATGGTTCTTCTTGTCCATTCCAACGATTCAAACAAATCTTCGCCAAATAAATCCGCCGCCATCATTCCATCCGACGAACAACAGCCAAAATCCATCATCCAATTGACTGCCAACGTTTCAATTGATTCCTCCTCTTCTTCCGGTGCCATTTTGTTCGCTTCCCATTCAATTGGTTCCTCCTCTTTGGCCGATTCCGCCGTCGGCTCCATGGATCCAGCCGAAGAATCGACCTTCGGAATGTTGGCCAAAACGAAACCATCACCAAAGAAAAAATTGACCTCCATTTCTTCGTCCTCTTCGACGGCTGATGGCGAAAATATTCGGCCAATTGGCGAAGATGAAGTGGAAATTGACGATGAAGAATTGGAAGATGATGAGGAAGAATTGTGTTTAGCCAGTCGAGTAGGGGAACAGGCCGATGAAGATGAAGAGGATGAGGAGGAGAATGGCCCTCCACTCCATCGAAATCCAACGGCTGAAGCGCCCTTTTGTACGCTGAAAAGTTTTTTTTTTAGGAATTTTTTAAATCATTCGCGCACTGGATTTAGAGGATTAATTCCGCCGCAGACAATTTTATTAAAATTAAACTCGCGTGATCAATGGAATATTAAAAAAAATAAAATTCAAAAGTTAAAAGAAAAATTTAAAAAATTTTTTGCAACTCACATCATTCATCAATAAAATAATTGAATAATATTAAGATAAAATATTTTCTACTGCTAAATCTACTAACAATAATAGTAGGGATTAGGGAAACTTCAACTGGGCGACGCCGCTTATAGTTCATTAAGAACGAAACCGATACAGATGATTTTGATGTCAAATCAAAGAGCTCATTGCTGGCTATCGATTAATATAACTTTTATTTGGTTTGGTTCAGAATTAACAGAGATGTACTTAAAAAACCATGAAAATTTGCAAATTTATAATAATAGCCCTTTTTAATGGTTTTTTAATTACCACCCTGCTAATTCTGAACAAACCAAATAAATCTTATATAGCTTGCAGTGAGCTCTTTGATTTAACATATTAACATCAAAATATTCTATATTAGTTTCGTCCTCAATGAGCTACAAGCGACGTCGCACAGCAGTTAAGCCATCGCCCAATTGTAGCGTACTGTAATGGTACCGTAATGGAGTTGGGAGGATGGAAAGGAAAAGAATGCTAGAAGGCGGCTCAATCTTTCAATCAAAGTGCCAATCACTGGTAAAGGGAGAGGGAATATCCTTTTGTCTTATAAATTGCAAATTTTTAATCATTTTATTATTATTTCTCAAAAAAATTAACTTTTCAAATGAATTACATGATTCTAAAATTGGCTTTTTTTGGCGGAGATAATTTAGTTACATGATCATCTTTTCTATAATTTTAGTAGCTTGTTCGCCAATTTTATCTTTGTAAATAAATTTTTGCCTTTTGTGATGGGAACGTTTCCTTTCTTCTACCACCGATTCACATTTTGATTGACAAGTTGAGTCGCCTACCAGCATCTTTTTTCCCTTCCATCCTTCCAAACTTCAGTAGTACCATATAAGATTAAATTAAAAATGTATAAAAATTCTTTTTCTAATTCTCCCTTTCCCCATTTTCAGTCAAAGAATTTTTGGACAAGGCCAAGGACGATTTCAAGCAGAAATGGGACAATCCAGCATCGGTGGGCCATTTTATGGATTTAATTTATTATTTTGTGCATCAATGCTATTATTAAATTAATTTTTTTTGGGTTTTAAAATGAATTGATTTAACCATTCCCATTGAGTTTTACAAAATGTTTAGTCATCTCCAAATTAGGAATTCTTTCATTCATTTAAAGTGGGAGGAAAATGGGTTAAATTGAGGTTGACAATGACATCACTTTTTATTTTTTTCTGGTGAATAACAACAAATAAATGAATAGAATATGTTCACGTCATATTTTAAAAAGAAAAATGGGAAAATAATAGAAAAATCATCGAAAATGATTTTATTGTGATTAATAAATGAATTTAAAGTATATTTAAAGATAAAGCTTTTGTTAAATTTGGGAATTTTAAATATATTTCAATGTGTTTTGTATTTTCCCACAATTCTACTTCCCATTCCCAATTTCGTCCCCCAATCACGATGTTTTTGTGTTGTGCGCAATTCCACCACCCAAATTCCTGTTTCACTTCGCCCACCGCCTCCATTTTATCAAAAACTTCCAAAAATAGTTTTCCACCGCCGCCCAATTCCCCCCACCACCTAATTTGCTACCATTTTTCTACTTCCGCGCAGCTCCACATTTCCCCAAACCAAATTCAGTCTTCTCCAATTTTTGATGGGTAAATTGTCGTCTCCAAATGATCGATCAAACCAAAACAATTTGCTATTTCTACTGATTTTTTGCTAATAAAATGCGCAGAAATGCTTCTTTAATGGTTGGGGAACCCGCCCAAAATTCTCATTCCCCAAAAATTGCCTCCAATCTTTCAATGAAATATATTCGGAAAGGATGGGAATGGGTTTTGGAGTGGGGCGGACATCGGCATCCACCAAAAACCCAATGTGCGCGAAAAATTGATAGGCAACCTATTTATGGAGTGTCTATAGGCGATAAAAATAGACAGACGATCAAATATAAATTTATTCTTCAAAAATTGCGCACCAAACCCAGACATTATTAACTGCTGAAAAGTGAAAAGAAAAAAAATAATGAATGACGAGAATATGAACTGAAAGACCCAAAACACAAAATTAAAATACGAATGAAAATCAGTTCAGCCGAACATTGATCTCGCGTAGCTCATTTTCAGAAATTGCCTTTCATTCCACCAGCTCCATCATTTCTGCTGATGAATATTTTCCCTAAAATCCTCAATATTTTATGTTTTTGGCCTTTGCCCAACAATTCCATTCCCATCCCTCATTCAGCTGACCACTTTTTACCTTCCCCATTCTCATTCAATTGTCCACTCCACCAACCACCCAATTCCTCCCCAAATCGATTGTTATTTTTGTTATTGACAGCCGCCGATTTTCACCCACAATCCTTATTCAGCTCCGAATTGGCAAATAATAAAGCTGTCATCATTTCCTCTCAATTGATGCATTTTCTCTCAAAGACTTATTCTGATTCAATCAAATTAGTTAATTTTTCCAATTATTATTCATTATTTGAATATCGTATTTCCTCTATTAATGGCCTCGGGGCTACTATTTTTCAGACCCTCCAAAGAGGGAAAAATTTACCTTTTTTCATTAAAAATTCTCATAAGGGCGCTATTATTAGAGGGGGGGGGGGGTCAATAATATAGGAAACACGGTAATATTAAATCTCCAAAAATGCCAAATTAATGTCCGCCTTGCCAAATTTCCCGTATCATCGACCATTTGTTTCTACTCCACCCAAAAACCAAACGCATTTTTGCTATACTTTGGACTGGGAATGGCTTCTTAATTTAGATCAACGCCGCCGCTAAATTTCCCTGTCAACGAAATGTGACGCTAGTAGAGAAGAGCATCGGCGGAACCCCCAAATTTGGATGGACTTTTCCATCAGCGGTGGCTGGCGGGGAACAATCAAAAATCGTCCAATGAGAATTCCCTTTTCCATTATTAAAGATTACTCCAAATCGCAAAAATAACCCCAAAACGGGGTTTTCGCGCAGCAAAAATTTTCTTATCAATGATAAATAATAAGGCTGGGAGTAGGATTGACATTGGAATTGGCGGAAATTGGGGAAGGAATGATAAAGGAACACAGTTCACTTCATCAACGTGGAAATGGGAATTCGGAATTCATTATTTTTTGACATTAATAGATTAGTAGACAGTCGCCGATCTTTTTCTAACTTTTTCAGTTTTTGTTTCGTCTTAATAAGTAGAAAGTACCTTTCAATTTTCTCGTCATTTTTTTAACATGATTTTTGCCCACGGGCAAATGTGAAAAACTTTTTAGCTAGCAGAAGAATGCTTCCTGATAATTTTCCTACCATATTTAATAGGACCTAGTTCCAATTCCATATGATAGGGCTAGCTTCCAAAGTTCTATGGGGTGAGTCTAAAGTTATTGCATTAATTCTATTTAGCAATAAGCATAGAAATTTAGAAGCTAGCCTACAATTGGAACTCGGTCCTTTATGTACAGTAGAAAAATTTTCAGGAAGCTTTCATTTGCTAGCCAAAAGTTATCCACATTTACCCTCGGGCATAACTAATACTCGCCCAACCCTTCTTTAAATTATTGTATTTATTTTCATTTTCCATATTTTCGTTTCATACATTTTATAATGGAGCAACTTCCGTATTCTTTGAATAATTTAAAATAACTTTTAAAATAATTTGCATCAAATTCGCCCCCACAATTCATTTTTTTGCTTTTTACGCAATCAAATATTTAAATTTCATTACAAAAACTAAAATGTTTGGATAAGTATGCGCTATAAAGTCTTTATTACCTTTCAATATTCGCCAATAAAAATACAAATTCAATTTATACCTTTGTAATTGCCAAAATACTTGGAAATTCTCATTCAAAATATTGCATTCATTCAATGAAATCATTTCCTTTTATTTGATTTTACATTCGTCAACACATTTTTAAATGTGCACGCAAAATTTTGCGACAAAATGAAATAAATTAATAAATTAATTTAACACAAAAATGAACAATTTTCATATAAATATTTGTTGAATTGACCAAATTCATTCACTGGGTTATCCATTTCTTCTCTTCGATAATTTTGATAATTTTTCCGGCTAATTTATTTCTTATTTTTATTTGCGAATTCTCATTGAACAACTGTTATGCTTTTTAAGCCAATTTTCACCCTCGAATCAATTTTGGCCCTTCATTTTTTAGTTCATTTGTCGACTTTTTCAACCCAACTTCATCCAATTTTATCCCAATTTTATCCATCCATCCAGACTTGTTTACATCCCTCGTTCATTCCCAATTTTCGTGCCTTCATCAGCTGCTTTTGTCCCCTCTCTGCTGGAGGAAAAGTCGGCACAATTCCCCCTTTTCAATTCTCCCCGGGTTCCTCTGCACTTTTATTAGTCCGCATCCATCGTCTGTCTCGGCCATCCAAAAATAACCACCGCTTCCATCCGGCAATGTTTTGAAGCGGAATGCAAAAAAGGCAAAATGAGGATACAAGGCGACAACCCCGGAGGCGCCAAGCAAGAAAATTGCGGCTGGCACATCATCGACTGGCAATTTGCCGTCCATTTCATAGTCCATTTTTGTCCCCCATTTGTATTATAAATTCTCTATTAAGTAGCCCACGCTCTAATAGAAGCCCACCTAGATGGTCTCTGAAATTTTTAAGCCCTTGGGCTTCTAATAGAGAATTTACGGTATTTTATTAAATGACATTAAAAGGGATAATCGGCCATAAAAACATCCCAAATGAAGCAGAAAATATTTAAATTATCCCACCATCATTCGTTCCAAATTTATCCCCGAAAACATTGCCAAATATTTTGTTTATATTATAGTGTTTTTAATAACATAAAAAATTCAACAAAAAGTGGCAAAAAACCATAGAAACGAGGCCATAAATTATCCCCCAATAATAAGAAAAAATAAGGCCTCTATTTATTAGCTTAATTAATCAAAATAAATGAATGATTAATGCAATAATGCTTTTTTGCAAAAAGGCTTAAAATTATTTACATCCATTTAAGGGGGAAAAATATGCTTATAAAAATAAAGTCAAAGAAAAATCAAAGCAGTCAATTTGGGACACAAAATTTTCTTCCATCCGAGAAAATCCAAAAATAGTTTCCCCGCCAGCATAAAGCCAGCAGGCGCCAGAGCGTGGTGGAAATATTGGCCAATGTCCGTATATTTTATAGTAAAAAACGTTTTTCTCTGGCCAAAACACACAAAAACATATTTTTCATTGGCCTCTTTCCCACTTTTTTTATTGCTAAATTTGCCCCTATTTCCTTCCTTCCATCCACCAATTCTTTTCCCCGATTACCCATCCATATGTCTGTGCATTTTTTGGCCAAATAGCTTCTTCTTATCTTTCCTTTCTTCGCCCCAAACCAATATATAGGCAAACCAAAGATGGACTCTACTTCCCTCACTTTTTTCCTTTCAACGATGCTTTCCAAAAATGGCTTTTTGATGAGGTTCTTCTTTTCATTTTCTGCAAAAAATCTTTTCGGGAATTTTTTGCAATCAAGTACCCCGATTCCCGATTACTTTCATTTCCTTCAAGTTTCAATTCTTTTTCGTCACTTTTTATAGCATTTCGCCGTTCATCAAATTTCAAATCAAAATTTTTTAGCCGCTTATATAACCGAATTATGTGAATGAACTTTGTATTCTATCCAAATTTATAATAGGACTCATTCTGTAAATCATATTTACACTTTAAACTTGGCCATAAAATTACTCTTTTGTTATTATTTTGATATGGTCACAAATTTCGGGCCATAAATTCCGTTTTATTAAGGCCCAAAATTCTGATGAGATATAAATTTCGCTACAAGTCTAGCCACTTTCTAAATATATTTAGTATTCCCCTCTCATCATTTCAGACTGATTTTGACCAATTGTTCATTTTTTTTCTCAATCTTCATTGAAGATTCTTCAATTCGCTTTTTTTCATTTGCTAAATTGAAAATTTGCGATCCATTTTGTGATCTTTAATCCTCAAAAATTTTTCCTTTTCCACATAAATCTAATCCATCCAATTCCCACTCCATTTTCTATTTTTGGCCAATGAGATGATGAGCCACCCACCATTGGAATGCTTCTTCCTTTCTCTTTTGCCAATTTTGGCATTGGAAGAATATCCTCCACCATATTTTTTAAGGAAAAAATATTAATTCAATTTAATTTATTTTCAAATTTATCCGGTTTCCCATTCTTTTTCCATCCATTTTCCTCTCTAATCCTTTTGCCCTTTTCCTCAACACGAAAAAATGTTATTCATTCATTATTTCTATTTTTATCAACAATCACCGGCAGACAATCCCCCAATTTCCCCCATTTTCGTTCCATTCCACAATTGTCGCGCCCTTTAATGGTCCAAATGGGAAATGGCCATAATCAGCTGGCAAATGCCCCCCCCCCCCAACAAAAAACACGGCAATTAGTTGGGTGGAAAGGGCCATCAAAGAGCAGTTCAACATTTTTATTCATTCATTCACCAATTTATTCCCTCCTCCTAACCAAATTTCATCTAATTTTATATGAAGGTATATCCCACCTTTGCCCTTTTTGTCTGTGGCCAATGTTCCGATACATTTTTGCCTCATTCCTCCCTTTCCATTCGTCCAATTTGTGCTTTTTTTGGCAAATTGGATTCGACACATTTTGAGGAGTGGAATGTGAATGTGCCTTTTGGCTAACTTCATCAAGAGAACAGCACACTTTTGGACAAATTCAATTCCACTCAAAAACAAAAACAAAAAAGTACCACATTGCCATTTGGATTTTGATGAAGTTGCCCCCTCCCATCAAAGATGGCCAAAACATAATGAGGAGGCACACCATTTTAGGCCGCATGACTTATTTGTTCTTGTCGGCTATGATTATTTTTGAAAAGTGCAAAAATTCCCTCAACAAAATCATCTTTCTCATTTTTGAATTTACAGCCATTTTCCCTTCAAAATATTGTACAAATTTTCATTAAAATTTTTAATATTTTCTTCCCTTTTCTCCTCTTCCATTTTCATCCAAAAATAGTCCCAAAAAGCAAAATAAAAAAAATTTTTGGTAGAGGAAAGAACACATGCATGCCAATTTAATATTAAAAGGGGAAAATGTGTGCAATTTAGGGAAATATTCCTTCACATTTTGCCTTCCATATTTAATGGCCATCCAAAATTGGCCGCCGCCCTCATTAATTGGCCAATCCTCCTTCTCCTCCCTCTCATTTTGTTTTCGATTATTAAAGGCCAAAATTCCATTTAAATATTTCCGCTATTTTTATTATTTTGACATTTTTCCCATAATTTTCTTTAACCTTTATTTTGAACATTTCCACGCCCATCAAAATGAATGTAAAATTCGCAAGAAAATTCACCTTGATTTGTAAATATTTACAATTTTAAAATGATTTCAACCGGAAACAAAATTCTATTTAATCAAATCAAATCCCAATTTTAACTTTTTAAATGATTTTTGCTTCCGGCAAAATAATCAAATTTGCTCTCAATTTTTAAAATAAACATAGCATTGTCATTTTTTAATTACCGTAAATCCTCTATTTGAGGCCCCCTCCTCTAATATAATAGAATTTTGATATTTTTTTTCCTCACTTGGATAGGCTCTGAAATTTATAAGCCCATGCGCTTAATAATAGAGGATTTACGGTATATTTTCCATTTCCATTTAAATTTACCTTCAATTTGTCCCCAAATTTATGGTTTCCTCCGCCCATTAAATACCCTTAAATGTTTAAATCCTCTCCTCCTTCTATTTTTCCCACTTTTACCTTTGAACGATGCCCATAAAAGTGTGCCCGCCCATATTTATATTTTGCTGACTCATTTTTGGTATTTGGTTGGGTTTCTTTTTTTTCCTCTATTGACATTTTCTCCGTTACAAATCCCCTCCCATTTGGCCATTCCGCGCCGTTCGCTCTCGGTCTATTTTCTTTCCAAATTTAGACCTTCTAAAATGGATGGAAAGAAAGAAAACATGGCCACAGCCAATAAACCAGCAATTTCCTTTTCCAATGGGCAAATGGGGGCTTTGTCCAAAAATAACCCACTCCTCCTTCCCTCTTTGGTGCCAATGCCAACATCCGCATTCCAATTTTAATGGAAATATTGTGTATTCCATTTTTGTTCCATTTCCTCCCAATTTTAAAATTGGCCTTTTCCTCCCTTTTTATTTGCTTTTGCCCATCAAACTTTTTTATTTTCGTCCAACTTTTTTTCACTCGGGACTGGGACCATCCCCCATTCTTCTTTCCAAAAATAGAGCCTAAAATCGGCCGAACGGCGGGGCAGCCGGGAGTGGAAAAAATGGAAGAAACCGGGGAAAGGGGATGGGCCAAAAGGAGGATTCCGTCTCACCCAAAAAGGACCCCGACGGCGACGGGACACACAGTCAGCCACCCGCCATTTCAAAGCACATACCGCCTCTGTGGGGTAATTCAGGGCCATCGAATCCCACCCCCCCCCCCCTCTCCCATTTGAAGGACATTCAATGGGGAATTGAGCACAAAGGTTTAAATAAGCCTCCCACAAATATTTTTATGTGCTTTTCCTTCCCTCCCATTTTTAGCAGCTATCCAAATACATTTTTATTTTCCTCCGCCGACCAACGGCCAAAATAATCTTTTTCACCTTTTCCATCCATTGGCCATATATAAAAGGCAAATTCCTTCTTTTGCCCCCATTTTTTCTTATTATCGGCTCTTCACCTTTTCCAATTTAATCAAATCCTCTCGAAAATGATTCACAAAAAGTGGACACCGGCACACACTTCTCTTTGCCTAATTAAATTTTTTGAGACAAAAATATATTTATTTTTTAGTAAAATTCCTTTCCTTTTTTGTTAAAATCGGCGACTTTTTCCAAAAATTGTCATAAAAAATATTAAAAAAATAGAAAATTTGAATGATTAATTTTCGTCATCAATTTTGGGTTTGGCTCTTCCATTTCATTTTAATCGCTTTATGTTTTTTTTCCATTTTCTATTTTTTGTAGTTTTTGTTCTGATAATTGAGTCATTTTGGGATATAAATGGCAATTTTGGACATTCCAAAAAGGAGTGGTGGAATGGAAAGAAAACATGGCCGTGGCCAATAAACCAGCCATTTCCTTTTCCAATGCCCAAATGGGGGCTTTGTCCAAAAATAACCCACTCCTCCTTCCCTCTTTGGTGCCAATGCCAACATCCGCATTCCAATTTTAATGGAAATATTGAATAAATATATTTTAACATGCAAATAATCCGCAATTGGTTAGCCAAGAAAAAAACATTGTTAAAATCATTGTGAAAAAGGGGAAAAGATGGTCTCATCGGCCACTTCCTCCTCCGCAAAAAACACATCCGCCAGCCTATTTTTGGCCGCACAAATTCCACCATCAAAAAATATGAATTGCCGCTGCCCTCATCCAATTTCAAATTCCGAATTTGAAGAAGAAGAAATGGACGAAAATGTTTTTGGATTTGGCCAAAAACAACAAAAAAGATTGGCCAAAAATTGTGGCCAACAATTCAATTCATTGGCCCATTTCTCCCCCCATTATTGGCATCCATCCAACCCTCCAACAACACCTTCCCATTGGTTCAATCGCCCAAAAGTGCCTTTCAATTCCCCAAATCATCATTGCCAATTCCCAGAACCGCACAGCAATTTCGGCCTTTTCAACGTTGATAAATTCCATCAATTGGATGATGGCCAAAAGGAGGAGGAACAATGTTCGCCCCTTTTTCGCTCTCCAATGGCCTATTTTGTGCGGAACAACAACGACCAAAAATTGTGTTTATCGCCGCCAATGCCACCCAATGCGGCCATCAATGAGGCACCGTATCCATTGAGAAGGGTTTATTCGGCCAGTTCAAATCAAAAACAACAAAAGGCAACAATTTTGGCGATTATTGGGGCAGTTTTGGCCATGATTCGCAGTCAACCGCATCCTCCACCTGCTCAACGCCGGCCACCCCATTGTCACCCAAAAAGGCACCACAAAAATCGGCACTTGGATTTCCAATTTTGGCATCGGCACCAAAAAGTGGCGGATTGACAATGGGCACACCGATCAGAGAAAGGGAAAAGATGAATGGGCCACCGGCAAAAGTGATGGAAGAAAAGGCCAAAGAAAAAGACAAACAAAATCATCGGCAATCCTCGTCCATTCACATTGAGAATTGGGCATCCTCCAAGGACCAATAAAGGCAGAAACAAATTCTTGTTCGGCAAACGGTCTCATTGGATTCACCCGAAAGTAGCACCACAACCAGCGATGATTGCGCCAATCAACAATTTTGGGGAGGCCATGGCGATCATCCCCAACAAAGGCAAGCCCACCTTTCTTGGCCAGCATTGAAGGCCAATTTGACGGTGGTGATTGAGCGAAAGAGTTTTGTGGACAAAGTGTACGGATTGTTCAAAGAGGCCGCCTGGATGGCAGGAGGAGGGGGTTACGGCGGCGAATTCAATTTGAAGGCCGAATTATTTTGGCTTAAATTTGGCATTCGCCATTCAATGCAAACAATGTTGAATTGGCAGGTGAGGACAAATGAGTCCATCCATTCATTTATGGCCAATTATGGATAATTATATATTTCCAAAAATAGTCCACAAATCCTCTTTCCTCCTCTATTTTAATATTAAATGGAATTTGGATGGGGAAGTCCAAATCGAATTGGAATTGTGGAGGACATTTTTTGATGAAAACAACAAAATTGTAGGTGGTACGGATTAGTGGAATGGAAAATGAGGGGGGAGTAAATTAACCAAAAATGGCAAAAATAAAATGGAATAAAAACAAATTAAAGACAAAGCATTGATGCACAAAATAAAAACAAAATAAATGTCGAAAATATTTCCAATTTTTTGTAGAACAATTCGTGTTTGGACGATTTTGACCGGCTTAAAACCCTGGGCACTGGCTCATTCGGACGGGTGATGCTGGTGAAGCATAAACAAACGGGCACATATTTTGCCATGAAAATATTGGACAAGCAAAAAGTGGTCAAATTGAAGCAGGTTGAGCACACGTTGAATGAGAAACGAATCCTGCAGGCCATCGACTTTCCCTTCCTCGTCAATATGCAATATTCATTCAAAGTATGGACCAAGCACCCCCAATGCCATCAATGGCCAAATATTCATTTATTTTAGGACAATTCCAACCTGTATATGGTGCTGGAATTCGTTTCGGGTGGCGAAATGTTCTCGCATTTGCGTCGAATTGGCCGCTTCTCTGAGCCCCATTCCCGCTTTTATGCGGCCCAAATTGTGCTCGCCTTTGAGTATTTGCACTCACTGGATCTCATCTACAGGGATTTGAAGCCCGAAAATCTGCTCATCGACAACAATGGCTATTTGAAGGTTGGCAATTGGATTTTGAATATTTCCATTCATTCATTCATTCCGTTTAAGATCACCGACTTCGGTTTTGCCAAACGGGTAAAGGGCAGGACATGGACTTTGTGTGGGACGCCCGAATATTTGGCACCGGAGATCATCCTCAGCAAGGTGGGCTCCTCAAAATCATTTCAAATTGGAATTCAGCTTTTAGGGCTATAATAAAGCCGTTGATTGGTGGGCATTGGGGGTGCTGATCTATGAAATGGCCGCCGGCTATCCACCTTTCTTTGCCGATCAACCCATCCAAATTTATGAGAAAATTGTTTCCGGAAAGGTAAATAAACCATTCAAAAATATCATTTCAATGTTTGTATAATTTTAAGGTCAAATTCCCGTCGCATTTCTCCAATGAATTGAAGGATTTGCTGAAGAATTTATTGCAAGTGGATTTGACCAAAAGATTTGGCAATTTGAAGAATGGGGTGGCCGACATCAAAAACCATAAATGGTTTGGTTCCGTCGATTGGATTGCCATTTATCAGCGAAAGGTAAACAAATTTGTAGAATTGTTTTTTTTTTTTTGTTTTGTTTTTTTGGTTGGTGTTTTTTGCTTTCCTCCACTTTTTGGGGTGCACTAATTAATTAAATTAACATTTTCCATTCTTTCCTTTCCTTTTCATTTTGTGCTCTGTCCAATTCCAGGTTCAACCAATCAGCTTTTCTGTGGCCCCATCCGCCAAAAATCCAATTGAATGCCGACTCCTCGAGGCATTGTACCCAAAAATCAGTGGCCCCGATGATACTCGACATTTTGTGGACAATGTTGACGATGATGATTTCCAATTGAATGTTGGCGATGAAAATTTGCACGTCGACAAATTCACCGAATTTTGAGGCTCCATCCACAATTTTGCTTTACTCTTTTTTATTTATTTCATTTTCACATTTTTTTATTTTTTATTTGCTTTGGATTCACAAAAATTATGTGCCAAATTTTAATTATAAAATATGCAGGTCGAAGCACCATTTTTGCCAAAATGCCGTGGCCCCGGTGATTCCAGCAATTTTGATGATTATGAGGAAGAACCGTTGCGCATTTCGGGCACGGAAAAATGCGCAAAGGAATTCTCCGAATTTTAAAGGCCAATTTTGCATAAAAAAAACACAAATTTGACCCAATTTCACCTCCAAACAAAAAAGATATAAAATTGTATTTCCCGATCCACCTCCCAATAATGCAATTCAAAAAAATTTAAATTTTTGTAAAATATTTTTTATATCTTTATTCCCTCAATTTCTTATAAAATCAGTCAAAAATGCCATTGGCAGAATTGAGTATTTTTATCATAAAATTAGTATATTTTCAAATTTTCATTCTTGCCAATTATTTCCTTCCTTTTCATCATTTTTTTGGCAGATTTAATCAAAAATTACCAATTTGTACATTAGGCGAATATTCTTCAATTTTTAAAAATATTTTATTATTACCGGAAGCCGGAATAGTCAAAAAATATGAAAAATTTTTCGTAATTTTCTACATTTTTAAATTTCATCGACTAATTTTCACTCATGTTTTATGATAATTTTTGTACCCAAACGGATATATATTATTACTAGTAATATTTGATATTTTGCATTAAAATTTTTATAATTCTGCTGATTTAATTCGTCAATTTCAATGATTTTTCTCGTCAAATTGAATATTCTATTTAATATTTGTATCATCCTCAATTCTCCCAATTCAAATCACTCATTTTCCCACAATTTTGCTGATTTTTTTCCTTAAAAAACTTTGACCTTTTTATAGCTTTAAATATTTTGTTGGATAAAATTTAATTTTTATTATTGAAAATTAAAATTATTATTCATAATTAAATTTAAAAGGCAAGTATTCTTTTTTGGAGTAGGTTTTAAATGTTTTATTTGGTCACTGGCGAGTACATTAAAGATTAAATCCGAATTAAAGGAAATCATATTCGTCGAAACCCGAATTTTGTTTATATATTTTTCTTCAGCAGTTATCAATTTTTTAATTTCGTTGCCAATTGTCAACTCTTAAAAGGTAGAAAATGAAAATAGAAAATAAATTGAAATAAAAAATAATTTTATTAATGATTGTTTTCAAATTATGTGGATAATATATGAATTGTTTGTCTACGGGAGGGAATAAAATATGATAATTCAGAGGTGGAATAAATAATACATAATACTTATACTTATATGGTCAATTAAAAATAAAAATGGGGGATTCATCAGCATCCAACCAACTTCAATAAATAAATCAATTTAATGATTTGATAATTTCCATTTTTAGCCATTTTCATCCCTCAATTTTTGGATTCTCTCATCATTTTTTTTCTCAATGCCATTTTGTGTGCATCCAATGAAAATTCCATCAATTTCGCCGCATCCTCCATTTGTTCCACTTCCTAAAAATCATCAAATGTTTAATTATATAGTGAACAGTGTGATATTATGTCAATTCCACAAACATGCAAAATCAAATAAAATTTTGATCATAAATTATTTTAAACGATGTTTGGTAAAATACAAAATGTTTAGTAGAACAAAAAAATGTTTAGGAGAACAAAAATGTGTGGATAAAAATATTTTTAATTTCTAATCAAATTTCTTATTTCAAATTAAAAAGAAAAATTTAATATTTGCTTGCATTTGCATGATTGTGGAATCTTATCATTTGTATTTTGTTATTTGTCTTTTTGTGGAATGATCCCCGGATTGATTTTATATTTCAGAAAATATTTTTCCTACCTCTTTTTTGGCGTTCCATTGTTCTTCCTTCTCCACAATCTCCCTTTTCTTTTTCTCAATTTCATCTTCCAATTTGTTGATTTTCTCATCTTTTTCGGCCGATCCACTTTTGTATGCATCAAATAAATTATCCATCGCATTTTTGTGATCTTCCTTCATTTTTTCCATCGCATTTTTGTGATCTTCCTTCATTTTTTCCATCGCAATTTTGTGATCTTCCTTCACTTTTTCCATTTCCTGTTAAAAATTTTTGATTTATTTCAAAAATATTTTTATTTTTTACCTCATTTTTGGCTGCAATTTGACCATTTTTGGCTGCCAATTCCAAATCCAGTTGTTCGCATCGATCCATTTGTGTCTTCAATTTTTCCTTTTCAATGCAAATTTCTTCTAACAATTTTTTCTTTGATGAATCCAAATTCAGGAAATCCAATAGCAATTGACTTCGCGATGATTGTGAGTCGTCCAAATTTTTGGAAATTTGCTTAAAAATGGGAATCCATAAATAAATTCAATTCAAATTTTCATTTCAATTTACCTCATTAAGGCCTTTTAATGTGTTAATTTCTTCCTCTTTGGATTCCAATGCGGTGTTCTTTTCAGAAAGTTGCAATTGCATTTGAATGATGCGGGCCTCCATCTCAGATCGACACTAAAAATTGAATTTAAAAAATAATTAAGGAAAAAATTACCTTCGAAATTGCCAATTCCATTTCTTCCTCGAATCTTTTCTCCATTGCTTCCAACTTTTGCTCCCAATTCACTTTTTGGCCATTTTCCTTTTCAATTCGGGCCAACAATTCTTCAAATTCTGCTGTCTTTTTCTCCAACTGAATATTCATTTTTGAATAAAAAATTATTTTTGGTTTTTACCTTCATATTCGCTTCCTTTTCATCATTTTCTGATGCTTCTAATTTAGCCCACAATTCCTTGAGTTGTCCCTCCAAATCATTTTTCTGTCCTTCCAAATCTTCATATCGATTTGCCTGCTTCTCCAATTTTCGTGATGATATTGAATCATCCAATTCATTGGAAATTTTCTTTAAAAAAATTGGAAATTAATTTAAAATAAATTCAATTTACCCGATTTAGGCCCTTCAATTTGGTAATTTCATTCTCCTTTGATTCCAATTCCATTTTTTGTTGAAGTTGCATTTCAGTGATGCGGGAGTCCACCTCGATTCGACACTAAAAATTATTTTAAAAATTAACAAAAAAGGCAAAATTACTTGCGCAATTGCCAATTCCTTTTCTTCCATGAATCTTTTCTCCATTTCTTTGACTCTTTCCTCCCAATTTTCCAATGATTCCTCTTTTTTGGCCAATTCTTTTTTCCCATTTTGTGCACTTTAAATATTGGCATTTTTTTGTCATTTTCTCCTAGGCTTACTCCATTAATTTTGCCAAATCCACATTTGTCTTTTCCATTTCGGCTTCCATCTTTTTGATCAGTTTATTTTTGCTGTCCAATTCATTCTTCACTTGAGCCAATTCATCAGCCTAAAATAAAAATCAACCATAATAAATTAGATGTAAATTAACCACTGGATCAAGCTCCGAACTTGACAATGTCAATGGACGTCCACCCCAAATCGATTGGATCTGTTTCAGTTGATTTGTCTTCTTTTGGACCTTTTCCTTTTCAATTCGAACCAACAATTCATCAAATTTGGCCGTCTTCTTCTCCAACTGAAAATTCATTTTCGAATTAAAAACATTTTCTGGCTTACCTTCATATTCACTTCCTTTTCTTTATTTTCTGATACTTCCAACTTTGCCGACAATTCCTTGAGTTGACTCTCCAAATTATTGTTCTGCCTTTCCAAAGCATTCTTTTGCTCCTCCAAATCATTCGTCTTTCTTTATATTGTCAATTTAAAATTGGCAAATCAACCAAAATTCGACTTACTTTTTCAATTCTTTTGTAATTTCCAGTTGGATGCTTAAAGTACGACGTAATCCTTCGCTCGACCAATATTCTTGTTGATGATTTGGCATATATCGATTTTGGTGCTGCGGATAATATTGATGTTGCCATGCTGGATTTGGAGGCGGCATCATGTAACGTCGTGCCGGTGCATATTGCTGCCCATAGTCATATTGGAATTGTTGTTGAGGATGCATCGATGGCCAGTGCCAATTTTGCTGCTGTTGAATTTGTGGCGGCGGCGGCGGTGTCATTGTTGATTGCGGTGGAGGCCATTGTCGTCGATGATGAATGATGTTCTCATTGTCATTGTTTTGAGGTTTTGGATCAGCAGGCGGCGGAGGCGGAAGATCAGCAGTTGGTGGAAGTGGTATATTGGAAGAATTATTCATTTATTATTTTATTTTGTCTTTCTAAAATTAAAATTTTAATAAGGATGGGGTATTTACTATCTAACTTGTAAAAAAAATTGAAAATGAAAATGTAGAAAAAAACATTGAAAATTTTGAAAAGTTTATAACGGTTTATTGAAATTATTTGGCGATGAAGGAAGATGCAATAATAATGATGAACGATGTGATGAGATTGAGATGATTATGATTAGAGTCCGATTTTTCAGATTTGCCGGGCCCGGGTTTTTATTTTTTATTCAAAATTTTTCCGGACCGGGCCCGGAAACCCGGGTTTTCCCGGGCCCGGGTAAAACCCGGGTCGGGCCCGGCCCGTGATGAGTAATGACTGATGATGATGATGATGAGTGATGACTGATGATGATGAGAGCAGTGCAAAGCAGAGGGAGATGAGTGTAAAACCAATCGATAATAGTGACATAAAATCGCTTTTATTTTTGCTACCGTATTTTTTATAAAGGAATCTTAGAAGTTAGAATTAGAACTTAGAAGCCGAAGCCTAAAAAAGCCCCTAAAAATATTCCAACAAAATTTGTATTGCCCCCTCTTGATTATAAAATTATATAATTTCAAAGAAAAAGTTATTCATTTTTGTTGTGTCATTTTATAAAATAATTTTAGCTTTAAATTATGGCGAAAAATTTACGCAAAATAAGTTTACTTAAATCAGATTTTAAGCAAAATTATCACTCTTAGTTTTTTTGAGACTACAGATTACCCTATAAATTGTCAATTAATTAATTATAATTATTTATGGATGGTATTTAATTTGCTGAAAAAAAATTGAAATTGCAGAAACCAGAAAGTATTGAAAATGCAAAAAAGTTTATACAGGTTTAGTGGTGTTCCTAGACCTCCAAACCCTATAGCCTCGATAGATCTCGTCGAAACACATCGTTTGGTACATATTTTGTCATGATTTGATCAAAATCAAAGGTTTTAAACAACTTAAACCATTTTATGGGTTTTGGTTCAAAACAAATTAAATATACCAATCAACGTATCCAATGGTGTTTGGTTTGTGAATTTTGGACAAACCACTCTAAACCAGTATAAGCTTTTCTGCATTTTCAATAATCTTTTCTGCATTTTCAATGTTTTTTTTTTTGCAAATTAAATATTTCCCATTATTTATTCCTTTTTCTTCAGATTAAATGAACTAAAAAAGAACAAATGAAAATGAATAATGATTGCACATTGGATTTGAAGCAAAGGGAACAAGCCGATCGAACAATTAATTCCATAATTGGAGGCGAATATGGCATATTGAAATTCATGGAAGATTTAAGGTTTATCTAATCTTTACAAAAGTTTGAATGATTTATCTTGAATTTCTCAGAAATGAACTGACCTCTCGAGAAGCCGACATAAGAGCAAAGGCAATTGATGTGGTATGAGTTTTAAATGGCATTAAATTTGATGGAAATTATTTTAGGTTTGCTATGTTTTGCTGAAATTGATCGACGAAAATGGCCATACGTTTTTGGCAACAGAATTCTCTTCATTGCTCGATTTTTTGCTTTCCAAAGTTTTATTAAAAATATTTAACTAAAACAGCATTTTTAGATGGAAGATTCAGGTCATCTATCCGAATTACTAATTGCGACTTTACATAAAATGGTTAATAGAAATTTTAATTATTTTGTAAATTTTGCTAATTTAAGATTACAACAAATTTTGGGATGGAATATTCCTTTCAGGATGAACAATTGGAGCAAATATTTTCAACACTTTTCGTCAATAATAATGCACAAAGTTATGGCCAGGTTTACCTTTTTTAATATTCAAAATTTAAATTTAATATTTTTGCAGAAAGACCGAATTATTCTTTACTCAATTTTTGAGCATCTTTTGAATATTCAATTCAAACAATTTCCCTCAATGGCACAGCAAAAGACAATTCAATATTTTTTGGGATCGGCTCAAGGCGAACAAGACCCTCGAGTGCTTTTAATCATTTTTAGAATTCATCAAAAATTGGCCAGTCAAACAAAATTAGGTTACAAAAATATTTTTGCATTATATAAATGAAATGTTTTTAAAGGCATTTTCTTGGAGGATATGTTCGACATAATTTCTTGCTATTTTCCCATTGATTTCGAACCGGTAAGCCAAGACAAAGGTAATTGTCTCATTTACACCTTCTTTTTTGAAAAGTGCTTGGTCATGTTCAGGTTTAGGATTGGACATTGGACTCTTTCGGGGATAGGTTACGGATGTGATGGGGTAAAAACATCCCCCGTATGCCCTAAACCCTAACATCCTAATGGGGAACCCTGCATCCCCCTTCTTACGAAAAAAAGAGTGTATAAACGAGACAATTTACCGAAAAAGAAATCATTCAAATTAATTTGATTTAATTTTCCAATTTAGAATGAAAATGACAAAGGTGGTCCCTCAATTACATCGGAAATGTTGCATTGCGGATTGGAAGGTTGCCTCCTTGCCAACAATTCATTTGGCCCATTTTGTTTCCAATTAATTTGTGAAAAATTGATGGAAAATGATTCGGACATTGATGGCCAAAAATTGATAAAAAGGCAGCTGGACATTTGCAAATTTTTCGTATGAATAATTTTTATTAATTTTTAATAATTTTTTATTAAAGATTAATGCATGTCAACGATTTAAAAATATTGGCAAAATTTTGGAAGAAAATTTGGAAGAATTGATGGCCGCTTTTCGTTCAATCTTTTTGAATCCAGCACAAAATGGTCGAATATTGAATGTAAATTAAAAATTAATTAATTAAAATGAATTATTTTCAGCGAACTGAGCAAATTATAAGCGAAGCAATGAAAAGTTTGGTGAAGGCATATTCCGAAAATGGTGGAATGAACGATTTGGAGAGGATTGGAGAGAAAATGACCAAAATGATAATTGAAAGTAATTTTAATTAATTAACTTATTGAAAATATTTTTGGGAAAATATTAAAAATGACGAAAAGATTAGCGCTTAAATGGTTTGTCAAAGACCTCTTAACCATATACCCAATCGGTCTGGTCGAGAAGCATCAATTGATAATGATTTAGCTTAAATTTGACCAATATTTGTTTTGAACCTTAAGTCATAAAATGGTTTAAACGGTTTAATATCATATAATTTTCGACCAAACTATGACCATTATAATGACAAATTATACCAATCGATGCTACTGACGAGATCAATTGTTTGGGGATAGGGTTTGAGGGTCTTCTCTGGGACAAACCATTAAACCGCTAAATCCTTTTCGCCATTTTCAATGTTTTTTTCGCCAAATTAAATACTCCTCATATTTTACAGATATTGAACCATTCATTTTGCAAGCGGAAATGGGCACAATGGGCGGTGGATTTCGAATGATCAAATCATTGAGTGAAACATTGGCGGAAAGCAGCGAACAATCAAAAGTGATTTGGCAAAGGTTTAAATTAAATGAATAATTGTGAAAAAATGAAATATTTTTCAAGGTCTTTATATTGGTTGGATTTGCTGATCAACGGGAAAACGCTGAGAAGTCCACAAAATCGCGAAGAAATTGCAATGGAAGCAATTGAATTGCTGCCGTATTGGCTGAGAAAATGCATTTTGGATTTGGATGAATTCGGCGAAGAGAATCGAAATTTGATGAATGAAACATTGCATCCACTTTTGGCCGGGATATTCTCAATGAAGGAAGATGGAGAAAATGAGGAGAAATTGTTGAAAGCAAAATGCCAAATATTAATTGTGGGTTTTAAACCATTTTAAATTAAAATTAATTCGAATTTTAGGCAGCAAATCCATTGCAGAAAAATGAACAATTTTGCAATTTTTTCCATCAAAATTTCCATTCAATTTTCCAAAGGGGAAATGAATTAATGTAATTTTTTTTCAAAAATATTTTTTAATTAATTCTCTATTAAAGATGTACCAGTGAAATTAATCAATTTTTGGCAAAATATGCCAAAAATGAATTTTTTGAAATAAATGGCGAATTTTTCGATGATTGTTTACAAAAGGGCCAATTCAACATTTTGCCACCAATTATTTGCGCATTCCCATCGGAATTGGAGGGAGAAACCATCAAATTTGAGGAGAAAATATTGCAAAATTCGAAGGCAGCCATAAATGTTATTTTGACAATTTCCTTTGAGTTTGTTTTTATTTTATTAAAAAATAAATTTATTAATTTTTAGCAAAATTTTCTCGGCCAATCGAAGCAAAATTCGAAGGGAGAATATTCCGAAAATCAATGAATGTTGCCAAACAATTGAAAATACAGCCAAAAGGTTGAATAGTTTTGGCGATGAAAATGAAAAGACGAAGAGGGAATTTTACAAAGAATTAAAAATTCGAATTGATTCATTTTTGCAATTCAATGAAGATGAACAGGTAATATTTTTTGGAGATTTATGGCAAAAAATATTCAAATTTTCAGCCAATAAAATCAGTCACAACAATTTTCGATTCAATTGCGATGCTCCTTCAAAACATTGGCCAATCATTGAATACAAATTTAATACACAATGATTTATGCGAATGGGCAATTCAAAATTGCAAATTACCATCCAAATTTCCGACAAAATTGAGAACATTTTGGTTATTGTTACTCCAAAATAAGGTAATAGTAATAAATAATTTTATTTATTATTTGCATATTTTTTCGAGGATTTTCAATTTGAATTCATCCAAATTTTGTTGCAATCAATTCGAACAAAGAATAATTTTTGCCATTTTGATTTATTATTCTTCCAAGAAGCATTGTTTTCATTTTATTTTGCAATTTACAATCGAGGAAAAATGCAACCCGAATTGAGGGAACAAATCATTTTGGCATTGGACAAATTGCAACAAAATCAATCCGAAAATGAACATTCACCAAAAGAAGGAGAGAAGATGGATGGAATTAATCAGCAATTTGTCAATTTTAATTTATTCAAACAAAATTCATTCCAAAATGCAAATTTGAGGATTGAATTATTGGAAATGCGTTCAACATTATTGGCCGGAAAACCCAAAACAATTGAAGCCAAATTGATTGAATTTTTTGACAAAATTATTTCGCAAAAAGAAATGCAGAACAACAATTCAAATTCAATTGCTGAGCTTTTGGACTTTTTGTATGAAATTATTTTATTTTAAATAATCAATCCAATAATTTTTAGCCTTCCTCAAAATGACCCGGCCAAATGTTTTTACCAAAAATCGCCTTCCTGGCACAAAAGTATATTTTTAATTAAATTTAAATTATACAATTTTTTAGGATTTTCACCATTTTCGTTCCAATTTTTGTGAAATATTTTGCCAATATCAGCCAGGCAGAATTTCATTCCAAAGAGAAGAAAATGCAAATGCTCACTCTTCTTGGGCCATTGATGCAAATCCTCGGCCAAATTCCCTCAACGGATTCATTGACTGATGAATTAATGCAGGTGAATATTGAAATTATATTAAAAATTTTTAAAACATTACTTCTATTTTGGAATGAATTTTCGACAATTTAATATTTTGGCAAATTAATTAATTAATTTATATTTTTCCACTAATTTACAGCTCGGCCCATTGATTGTCGAATCGCTTCCAATCACAATTGACGACAACTGTCAATCTTCATTCTTGGCCATTTCAATGTTGGATGGACTTTGTTTACTGCTGAAGAAGAAGCAAAAATCGACGAATGATGGCCAGCATTTTACGCCAAAAATTGTTCATTCCATTGGACTTTGCATTTGCAAAAGAATTTGCCGCAAAAATTTGCCCCTTCCAATTATTGTAAATTCACAAATTAATCATTAATAATCAAAAATTAAATTTGTATTTTTCAGGTTAAAATGTTGGAATGCCTCCAAATTTTGCCAAACCAATTTGGCCGGGAATGGCTCGCACCCATTTGCATACCGGTGGTTCAATCATTGGCTGAGCTGGCCTCCCATCCGAAACGTTTTATTCGTCAAAGGGCGGCGGGTACACGAAATTCATGGGAATTGATTTTTTTGATTGACCTCAATTCAATTATAATTGTTTTATTTTGTCATTTTTTTTAATTATACAATCATTCATTGTTTTTATTTTTTGATTTGTTTTATGCCATAATTTCGGAGAGAAAATAAAATAATTTTATGAACAAGCCATTGTTATATTTTACAAATTGTTTAGGCAATAGAGGATTTTTCTGTATATCCACCTTCCCGGGCTAGACAATAAGAACAATCCACACATAATGAATGAATTGTTCTATTCCGAATTATCAATCAATTGTCAACTCTTAAAATAGGTGGAAAATCAAAAACCAAAACAAAAATAAATTGAAATAAATATTTTTATTGAATAAAACAAAAATTTATAATCAATAATTATGTGGATTGCCTAAAAAATCAGTTGCTTTTCAGTATATAATTATAAATAGATGCTTAAAAAATTCAGTTTTTTATTTTTGAAAAATTTTAAAAATTCAAAACTAAAAATTGTCCGAACATCCAGCCTTAATTTTTTTCGTATTTTTTTTAGTTAAATAATATTTAATTAAAAATTTTGAGACTGATTTAATGAGCCGAATTTGGAAAATTCATTTTTGAAATTTTGCTTTTTATTAGAATTTTTGTTTATGTTTTTATTCCTCCAAACATTTTGTGTTTGCTATAGCTCAATCAAATCGAAATTATTACGGTAAAAGAAAATACAATTTTACATATAATGTTATATTTCCATATAAATTTTATTTAACAAAAAATTAAAGCTATAAAATTTGAAAAGATGTATTCGGCAAAAAATTTGTTTAAAATAATAAAAGATAACATTAACATTTTTATTTTTACATTCCATAATTCCAAAAAATAATGACAAATATCGAAAAAAAAATTAAAGCAGATGAATGGAAATTTGGAAATAAAACAAATTTTATGAATACGGTAATTCCAAAAATAAAATAATTATGAATTTATGTAGAAGGAGCATAAAAAAATGGGAAATAAGCACAAATTTGAGTGTTTTTTGGGGATATCAATTTGTTGGACTAGTTTTCAGTTGAACCAACAATTTTGGGGGACTCATTAGAAATGAAAATTACATTGAAATGGCAAGTAAATAAAACACATTGAATCGGATAATATTCAGAATAATATTTCACTTTTTAATTGCCTTGGGAAATATTCATTTAGATTTAGATGCAGGGAATATCTTTTTTATGTTTTGCTGTTGGAACCGGGATTGCATTTTTTGTTGATTTAAAATTGTGAAGATGGCCTAGAATTCCGAAAATTCCTTTGCGCATTTTTCCGTGCCCGAAATGCGTAACGGTTCTTCCTCATAATCATCAAAATTGCTGCAATCGCCGGGGCCACGGCATTTTGGAAGGAAAGGTGCCTCAATCTGTCAAATTATTCAAAAATAAAATAAATTCATTAAAATTGGCACATTTAATTTTATTAATCAATCACAGAGCAAAAAATGACTGGAAAAATAAATTTAAACAGTAAAAGTGCATTTAAAATGGAGGTTTGTGAAAATGTAAAGCAAAAATTGTGGATGGAGCCTCAAAATTCGGTGAATTTGTCGGCGTGCAAATTTTCATCGCCAACATTCAATTGGAAATGATCATCGTCAACATTGTCCACAAAATGTCGAGTATCATCGGGGCCACTGATTTTTGGGTACAATGCCTCGAGGAGTCGGCATTCAATTGGATTTTTGGCGGATGGGGCCACAGAAAAGCTGATTGGTTGAACCTGGAATTGGACAGAGCACAAAATGAAAAGGAAAGGAAAGAATGGAAAATGTTAATTTAATTAATTAGTGCACCCCAAAAAGTGGAGGAAAGCAAAAAACACCAACCAAAAAAACAAAACAAAAAAAAAAAAACAATTCTACAAATTTGTTTACCTTTCGCTGATAAATGGCAATCCAATCGACGGAACCAAACCATTTATGGTTTTTGATGTCGGCCACCCCATTCTTCAAATTGCCAAATCTTTTGGTCAAATCCACTTGCAATAAATTCTTCAGCAAATCCTTCAATTCATTGGAGAAATGCGACGGGAATTTGACCTTAAAATTATACAAACATTGAAATGATATTTTTGAATGGTTTATTTACCTTTCCGGAAACAATTTTCTCATAAATTTGGATGGGTTGATCGGCAAAGAAAGGTGGATAGCCGGCGGCCATTTCATAGATCAGCACCCCCAATGCCCACCAATCAACGGCTTTATTATAGCCCTAAAAGCTGAATTCCAATTTGAAATGATTTTGAGGAGCCCACCTTGCTGAGGATGATCTCCGGTGCCAAATATTCGGGCGTCCCACACAAAGTCCATGTCCTGCCCTTTACCCGTTTGGCAAAACCGAAGTCGGTGATCTTAAACGGAATGAATGAATGAATGGAAATATTCAAAATCCAATTGCCAACCTTCAAATAGCCATTGTTGTCGATGAGCAGATTTTCGGGCTTCAAATCCCTGTAGATGAGATCCAGTGAGTGCAAATACTCAAAGGCGAGCACAATTTGGGCCGCATAAAAGCGGGAATGGGGCTCAGAGAAGCGGCCAATTCGACGCAAATGCGAGAACATTTCGCCACCCGAAACGAATTCCAGCACCATATACAGGTTGGAATTGTCCTAAAATAAATGAATATTTGGCCATTGATGGCATTGGGGGTGCTTGGTCCATACTTTGAATGAATATTGCATATTGACGAGGAAGGGAAAGTCGATGGCCTGCAGGATTCGTTTCTCATTCAACGTGTGCTCAACCTGCTTCAATTTGACCACTTTTTGCTTGTCCAATATTTTCATGGCAAAATATGTGCCCGTTTGTTTATGCTTCACCAGCATCACCCGTCCGAATGAGCCAGTGCCCAGGGTTTTAAGCCGGTCAAAATCGTCCAAACACGAATTGTTCTACAAAAAATTGGAAATATTTTCGACATTTATTTTGTTTTTATTTTGTGCATCAATGCTTTGTCTTTAATTTGTTTTTATTCCATTTTATTTTTGCCATTTTTGGTTAATTTACTCCCCCCTCATTTTCCATTCCACTAATCCGTACCACCTACAATTTTGTTGTTTTCATCAAAAAATGTCCTCCACAATTCCAATTCGATTTGGACTTCCCCATCCAAATTCCATTTAATATTAAAATAGAGGAGGAAAGAGGATTTGTGGACTATTTTTGGAAATATATAATTATCCATAATTGGCCATAAATGAATGGATGGACTCATTTGTCCTCACCTGCCAATTCAACATTGTTTGCATTGAATGGCGAATGCCAAATTTAAGCCAAAATAATTCGGCCTTCAAATTGAATTCGCCGCCGTAACCCCCTCCTCCTGCCATCCAGGCGGCCTCTTTGAACAATCCGTACACTTTGTCCACAAAACTCTTTCGCTCAATCACCACCGTCAAATTGGCCTTCAATGCTGGCCAAGAAAGGTGGGCTTGCCTTTGTTGGGGATGATCGCCATGGCCTCCCCAAAATTGTTGATTGGCGCAATCATCGCTGGTTGTGGTGCTACTTTCGGGTGAATCCAATGAGACCGTTTGCCGAACAAGAATTTGTTTCTGCCTTTGTTGGTCCTTGGAGGATGCCCAATTCTCAATGTGAATGGACGAGGATTGCCGATGATTTTGTTTGTCTTTTTCTTTGGCCTTTTCTTCCATCACTTTTGCCGGTGGCCCATTCATCTTTTCCCTTTCTCTGATCGGTGTGCCCATTGTCAATCCGCCACTTTTTGGTGCCGATGCCAAAATTGGAAATCCAAGTGCCGATTTTTGTGGTGCCTTTTTGGGTGACAATGGGGTGGCCGGCGTTGAGCAGGTGGAGGATGCGGTTGACTGCGAATCATGGCCAAAACTGCCCCAATAATCGCCAAAATTGTTGCCTTTTGTTGTTTTTGATTTGAACTGGCCGAATAAACCCTTCTCAATGGATACGGTGCCTCATTGATGGCCGCATTGGGTGGCATTGGCGGCGATAAACACAATTTTTGGTCGTTGTTGTTCCGCACAAAATAGGCCATTGGAGAGCGAAAAAGGGGCGAACATTGTTCCTCCTCCTTTTGGCCATCATCCAATTGATGGAATTTATCAACGTTGAAAAGGCCGAAATTGCTGTGCGGTTCTGGGAATTGGCAATGATGATTTGGGGAATTGAAAGGCACTTTTGGGCGATTGAACCAATGGGAAGGTGTTGTTGGAGGGTTGGATGGATGCCAATAATGGGGGGAGAAATGGGCCAATGAATTGAATTGTTGGCCACAATTTTTGGCCAATCTTTTTTGTTGTTTTTGGCCAAATCCAAAAACATTTTCGTCCATTTCTTCTTCTTCAAATTCGGAATTTGAAATTGGATGAGGGCAGCGGCAATTCATATTTTTTGATGGTGGAATTTGTGCGGCCAAAAATAGGCTGGCGGATGTGTTTTTTGCGGAGGAGGAAGTGGCCGATGAGACCATCTTTTCCCCTTTTTCACAATGATTTTAACAATGTTTTTTTCTTGGCTAACCAATTGCGGATTATTTGCATGTTAAAATATATTTATTCAATATTTCCATTAAAATTGGAATGCGGATGTTGGCATTGGCACCAAAGAGGGAAGGAGGAGTGGGTTATTTTTGGACAAAGCCCCCATTTGGGCATTGGAAAAGGAAATGGCTGGTTTATTGGCCACGGCCATGTTTTCTTTCCATTCCACCACTCCTTTTTGGAATGTCCAAAATTGCCATTTATATCCCAAAATGACTCAATTATCAGAACAAAAACTACAAAAAATAGAAAATGGAAAAAAAACATAAAGCGATTAAAATGAAATGGAAGAGCCAAACCCAAAATTGATGACGAAAATTAATCATTCAAATTTTCTATTTTTTTAATATTTTTTATGACAATTTTTGGAAAAAGTCGCCGATTTTAACAAAAAAGGAAAGGAATTTTACTAAAAAATAAATATATTTTTGTCTCAAAAAATTTAATTAGGCAAAGAGAAGTGTGTGCCGGTGTCCACTTTTTGTGAATCATTTTCGAGAGGATTTGATTAAATTGGAAAAGGTGAAGAGCCGATAATAAGAAAAAATGGGGGCAAAAGAAGGAATTTGCCTTTTATATATGGCCAATGGATGGAAAAGGTGAAAAAGATTATTTTGGCCGTTGGTCGGCGGAGGAAAATAAAAATGTATTTGGATAGCTGCTAAAAATGGGAGGGAAGGAAAAGCACATAAAAATATTTGTGGGAGGCTTATTTAAACCTTTGTGCTCAATTCCCCATTGAATGTCCTTCAAATGGGAGAGGGGGGGGGGGGGGTGGGATTCGATGGCCCTGAATTACCCCACAGAGGCGGTATGTGCTTTGAAATGGCGGGTGGCTGACTGTGTGTCCCGTCGCCGTCGGGGTCCTTTTTGGGTGAGACGGAATCCTCCTTTTGGCCCATCCCCTTTCCCCGGTTTCTTCCATTTTTTCCACTCCCGGCTGCCCCGCCGTTCGGCCGATTTTAGGCTCTATTTTTGGAAAGAAGAATGGGGGATGGTCCCAGTCCCGAGTGAAAAAAAGTTGGACGAAAATAAAAAAGTTTGATGGGCAAAAGCAAATAAAAAGGGAGGAAAAGGCCAATTTTAAAATTGGGAGGAAATGGAACAAAAATGGAATACACAAAAATGTTTGATCAAGGCCATAAAAATATTATTTTTAAAAATTATTAAAGTTCATTTTGGCCCTATTAATAGTGCATTTGGACTTTTAAAAAATATTATTGTGAGAACCCAAACAAAATAAACAAAAAAGTGGGAAAATTGAGGAAATAAATTAAAAGGTGGTTTATTTTTATGAGAACTCGTTGAGTAACAAAAAAACGTCAGCTGAAAATTATTTTTCCGTTGTTCCTTTTAAAAGGTACTCTTCTGCTGAAAATGCCAAAGAATTTGGAGGCAAAAATGGGAAAATACTAATGGAGAGAACATCGCCGCCCACACAGAAAGAATGAATGAATGACTGGGCTGGCTGTGCTGGGAATGTGAACTTCTCCAAAACCTCATTAGCATTTAAAGTCCCCGAACATTGGTTGGACCATTGTTTCTCCGCTCGCTGGGTTGGCAATGGCACAAATTCAATTTTGTTGGGAATGAGCCAGATTTAACAACAAAATTGGAGAAAGACATGAAAAGGACAACAAATTGAGAATGGGGAAAATGGAGGAACGGAAATGGATGGAGGAAGGCAGTCTGGCCATAAATGGAGTGGAAAATGCCAAATGGCACGTGCCCCTTTGCTTAATTAATAGAGTATGATAAAGCCGGTTTCGGTTTGTAAATTTGAAAATTTTGCTCAAAATTACCGAAAATAGGAGAAAATAAAATTTTTAAAGCCCGAAAAACAGGTTTTCAAACCGAAACGTTCGAAAAACCGACTCTTTTCTACTCTATTAATTACTATAAAAAATGTCCTTTTAGCCTTGAAAATAGGAAGTAATAATTTTTAAAGAATATTTATTTGGGCGCCTGCGCATTTTTCCAAAAAATAAATAAACAAAAATATTCCTTGATTAAACCGGTTTAATAAACAAATTTCAAATATTGCTGTAATTGCGCAGAGGCAATTCACGAGGACAAAAAATTGTGATGATTTTTTCCTAAATTTTGCTATAAATTTGGGTTGTGTAAAAGTGGAAAATAAAAAGAAATAAATGGGAAGAAGGAATTCCCCCGTCAACAACACACAACAAATTTTATTGGTTCTCGAGAGAGGGGCGGTAAATGGCAGAATGGAAGAGGGAATGGGAATTGAGCAATCCTTGGCCAAAAATAGCACATTTTTTGCTCTTGGGAAGATGAACGAACAAATTGGATGGTTGAATGACCCCCGGAAGGGTTGGAATTGGAAAAGATAAGAAAATATATTGCTGTTGATGGTGAATTGGATGGGATGGGATGGTTTTTCGATTGGTTTTTAAAAGGGTGGAACATTTTTTGTTGGGTAATCAATTTGCCCTATTTTATTGTTTATTTGGAAATGAGGAAATAAAATTCATATTTTTAATTCAATTAAAATGTGAACAATCTTTTTAGATACTTATGTGAAGGACGGAAGAGGCCAATGATCAAAATGTGGACAAAAATAAGGCCTATGGTTATGGGATATTATTAGCCTGTTGGCTGGTGGCAAATTTAATCTAATTTATTCTCTTCTCTCTGCAGCTTGCAGAGAATTTTTCATTCTTTTTGCAATGCACAAATTCTCATCAATTTAGGAAAAAGAAAAGCAGAATTTGGAATATTTTAATAGGATAATAAAAAGGATAAATGCCGAAATATATATCAGATTTTGGTTGAAATTCTTCAATTTTTTAAAAATATTTTCATTGCCAAAATTTAGTTGAAAATATTTCCGAAATTTTTAAAAAATTTCCGGTTCAAATTTCTTCTATTTCTCTCATTAATATTTTTCATTTATTTTTGTGCATTCATATGGCAAAAATACAATAATTTTGATTAGAGGTTGGAAAATTGTTGCGCACTGGCAATTTTCCCTGTTTCCAAATTTGGGTTGTTTTTGAATGAAAATCCAATGGAAAAATGAATAATTATTATGAATGAACAGCTGGCATTTATATTGTTATTTTGACATTTTTGGGTGGAAGGAAAAGATGATTAAATGGGGACAAAAAATGGGCAAAATAATGGAAAAAAATAAAGAAATGGGGAAGGATGAGCCAAATTTGCACATTCCACAATGATGAAATGATGTGCCAATGCCAATTTTACGTCCTCAAAATAATATTTTTGTCCTTTTCGGCGAAGGATGCCAGAAAATTGCTCCCGGCATTTATGAATGGAAGTTATTTTTGGATTGCCGAGCCGAGACTACGATGGAATGGAGGACTAATAAAAGTGCACAAAAACCCGGCGAGAATTGAAAAGGGGGAATTGTGCCGACTTTTCCTCCAGCAGAGAGGGGACAGAAGCAGTTGATAAAGGCACGAAAATGTGGGAATGAACAATGAACGAGGGATGTAAACAAGTCTGGATGGATGGAAAAATTGGGATAAAATTGGATGAAGCCTTGGAATTGGAATTGGGTTGAAAAAATGAATGGAAAATTTGAAATTATTAGAGAAGAAAAATGGTTATAAAGGGATTTTAAGGAGTCAAATTTGGAATAAAAAAATATTTAATTTCCTTTTTAAATTCATTTTTGTTTTGTATTTTTTTCACGTGAATTTCCAAATTCATTGGGAATGCTTCTAAAATATATTTAAAATATATTTTGTTGAATTAAATTATGATCAAAGATGAAGTCTATTTTATTTGATTTTTTGCTAAAATTATACAAAAAGGCCGAATAAATTTAAAATATTTTTGCAATGATCAAAGATGAAAAGGAATGAATGGGCGGCTTTTTGAAAAATTTTTGCAAAAGCAAAATATTTTAAAAAATTGTTTTAAAAATGGAAAAGATTGCAAAATGAAAATAAAAAAAATAAAATAATGAATTTATTTATTTAGTGAAGGAAAAAATGATGGATCATTAAAAATTGATTGAATAAGTGACAGTTACAGCTACCGTATAACCTCTTTTAATAACCACCCTCTATTAATGCCCCAGCCTCGACTTTGAGGACCCAGAGCTCTTTTAGTAGGGTGAACTTTAAAATGTTTTATGGCATTTCATAGTTTCTACAAAATCAGTTATAATTTGTTGAAAAATGTCCATAAAAATGTCCATAAAATGAAATTAGACCCCAAATTTTCCCAATTTTTTAGGGGTCGAAAAATAATTCCATATTGGTACTGGGTTTTAAAAGAGGTTATATGTAATTTATTATTAGCAGTTTGTGCAGCGCATTTTTATTTGTGTTTAGGAGGCCCTTTTATTAACACAATTTAAATAATATTTGTTCCCATAAATCTTTTTGACGTAATAATAAATGTAAAAATGATCAAAAAAAATGGGTATGAATAGGAACATATTGTGGGAATATGTTGTGTGGAAATGATATGGTGGGAATGAATGAAAATTGGCTGCAGCACTGGCAATGTTTGATGAGGAGCATAAAAGAATTAGCAAAAAGGATGGAAAATAGGCGGGATTGGTTGATCGATCCAACCGGAAATGGCCAAGTGTGTTGGATTGGAGGGAATGAATGGATGGATGGATTGAGAGGTAGTTGGCCGTAAAAATAGCAACGAAAAGAAGGAAGTGTACGGAGTAAAGAAGGCAAAAATTGAACAATCTTCGGGAATTGCTGGGAAAAAGCACAAAAAAAACTCGTGCAATCCGAGAATGGGATGGGGATTGGCGGATATATTATGATTGAATGAGGAATGATGGAATTGGAAAAACAAATTAAGGAAGGTTTAAAATGATGCCGAAACATTTGAATGTGGCATATTTTTACAATAAAATCAACAATCTTACACACCGAATAACCTCTTTTAAAAACCCATGGAAAATTATTTCCCAACCCCTAAAAAAATGGGAAAATTTAGGGTCTAACTCATTAATTTATTGACATTTTTTAATAAATTATAGTGCATTTTATAGAGCTTTAGTGAATAAAGAAAATGCAATAAAAATATTTTTTAAAGTTCGCCCTAAAAGCAGGGTTTTAAATTGAAGGTGGGTAAAGGGAAATTATTAGAAGATAGGGAATTAAAAGAGGTTATACGATATGACTGGAAAGGAATGAATATAATCGAATCAACAAAATTTGGTAAAGAAGCCGAAAGCCGGCGGAAATCAAAAATCCTAATTCCATCTTTATACAGATTTGCAGGAGATATAGAAAAGAGATCTATTTTATGTTATTCGCCGATGAATATATATATAAAATAATGGAATGTTGGAAACGAAGGAGGGATTATTTGTGCATTTTAATGCGAATTAAATCTATTTTTGGAAACTGCTGGAATGGTGGAATTTATTGGAGTAGAAAAATGGGAAATTATATATTTGGTGAATAAAATGGTGGAGTGGTTCAAAATTAAAACCATTTAATTTATTAAAAGATATGGAATTATTGGCTCAAAATTTACCATACTAAAAATTTAAATTTTTATCCAAATTCATAAATTTCACATATTTTTTGCCCATATAAACCGATTGGTTTACAATAAAATAAAATTAATTTATAAATAAAATTTTTATTTTTTGAATTTAATGAAATTTAATTGGTCAAAATATTTTGCAATTTATTGGATAATTTATTTAGACTTCATTAATAATAATTAATTAATATAAAGCATTGATGCACAAAATAATAAATCCAAAAAATGGCCCACCGATGCTGGATTGTCCCATTTCTGCTTGAAATCGTCCTTGGCCTTATCCAAAAATTCTTTGACTGAAAATGGGGAAAGGGAGAATTAGAATGGATGAATAAATTAAAACAAGTAATTTTAAAAATTATTTTTAATTTAATTTAAAAAAATATTTTTTGGAAGGCGAAATCAAAATTTTTGGAGTTGCAATTTTAATAAATTAAAATAAATCTTACAAAATTTAATTTGAAGTTTTTTATTTGCTGACTGGATCATTTTTAATGATTTTTATTTTACAATTTAGAAAGAATAAATGAATGGATTCAATGATGCATTTGGCAAATTACAAAAAGGATTTTATGGATTTGTGGAAAATGAGGTGAATTTGAACTTTTGCAAAGTTTTGACGCGCATTAAATCAAATATTAATTAATTCATTAATGGAATAATGATGAGGTCCATTCCTTTTCAAAAGCTAAAATGATTAACAAAATTAGGCCAAATAAATATGTTCCAAAAACCAAAATTGAGAATGGAGACTAAAAAAATTTTTTGTTGACTAAATGTTTGTCCCAATTCTTCTTCTGGTTGTTTTGTTTTGTTCAATTCTCTTCACAATGTTTTTTCCCATTTATTCGATATGGGGAAAAATGTTTGCGACCAAAGGGAGGAAATGCGTGGAAATTGGATTGTTCTCCACAGCTTCACAGCAGCAGCCACTTTTCCGTTCCAGTTTCCTGTGTGGCAATCCTAAAAAGCCAATGGCCCTTATTCACACTTTTTGTGCACTTTTGACGAGAATTGACGGGTCAATTGAGGCGAACTTTAGCAGAAAAGAGGGACGGCATTCGGCGGATGAGCACCCAAAAGGGGGGGGGGGGGGGGGGGGGGGGGGGAAATGAGTGGGAAAAGCGGATGCAAATTGCAAATGAGTTAAATTGGCTTGGTTATTTATTTATTTATGCAGACTGCGAGAATATAAATGAGGGCAAAATGGGTGGTTGGTGGCTGATGAACATTTTGTTTTGCTTGGAATTGGCCCCAACAATGTCGCCTTTGGGCATAATGCCCGAATTTGCGAATTAGATTAAACCCACAATGGAAGGCAAAAGCAAAGTTTCTTCCGGGTTTTTCCGCTCTTTTGCCTCCCACAAAGGAAGTTTTTTATACTTGGAAAAAGTTGTATCCTCAATTTTCTCCAAACTTCCTTTCCTTTTGTTGGGCACAAAAAGTGAGGAAGTTGACGGATATGTCCTTGGGTCGAGAAGACACACAGGAAACGAGAATATCTATGAAGAGGAAGGGCACAACAAGTTTTTGCCTCCTTAGCCTCTCTGACTAATTCCTATGGGGTCAATATACGGCAAAGGGTATTGAGTGAGTAAAGTTAGTTAGGCCAAAATGCGTCTGGAGGCTTTATGCCTTCGGCTGGCAGCTGATGCTCAAAAAGGTGTCCTATTTGGCACTAAAATCTGTGCAGTATGCCCCCAGTCAAGTGGAGAGAGAATGAGGAGTTTTGGCGAGGGAATATGCCAAACATGCATTGAAGGAAATTATATTGAGGTGAGGGAAGGCATTGCTGACAGCCGCACATTGCCTTCGGCGCTTTTGCTATGTTTTACTTGGCCTCAATGAGAAGAAAAAGAAAGAATAAGCCGATAATGGGCTTGAAGGCTGGAAAGGTTAAGCAGCCTCAGAAATATTTGATAGAAAAATGAGCAAATTTTGCCCGATGAATGGTCGGGTTGGACCCCTTTAATTGGAATGAATTGGCAGAGAGGGGAGAAAAACATTGTTTGAAGTGGGAAATGTGAGATTTCCTTGGAAATTTGATCCAAAAAGGGAGGGAAAAAGCTTTAATTAATTCAGCGGCAACATTTTGTTGGGCACATTATCGAATTAAATGTGGCGCAAATGTTTGATGGACACAAAAATTATATCAAGGTTTGAAAACAGCAGCAGGTGTTTCTAAATTTAGGACTAATATCTTTTAAAATGGCAAAAAAAGTTTTTTTCCCTCTTTTGAAATATTAATGCAGAGAATGACACATTTATTTGATTTTATTAAACAATTAGATTGCCATATAAATAGAGCATTATCTGTATTTTTGATACTTCTGCCATATCTTTGCAGTATTTTTGGCAGCCATTTTTGAAGAACTTCAAAAATTTTGCCTGATTTTATTATTAATTTCTGCTAAATTTTTACTCTGGGTAGTTTTTAAGTTTTATGAGTGATATTTTTCTCAAAAAAAGCTGATGAGTCATAAGAGAAATATAAATTCTAAATTTTTTTTAAAATTTTTATATCAAATTTTTTAACACTTTTTAAATCTTGCCATATTTTTGCCGGATTTTAAATTTTTTTGCCATATTTTTTCGGATTTTAAAATTTTTTTTTGCCATATTTTTGACGAATTTTAAATTTTTTGCCAAATTTTTCAGTATTTTTGAATGATAATGTCATTACGTTTTGGATTGTAAGTATTTAAAAATACTCTACAATATTTGTTGTCCGCCGTTGCGTTCAAATGTTGTTGTTCAATATTATTAATTTGTTGTTCATCCAAATCCCAATCTTCTTCCTCTTCACTGATTGAACAAAGTTCATCATCGTTTTCCTCTTCATCAAAATGTTTTTCAATTGGCCAACCATTTTCGTCACTATCATCCATAAATGAGCCAAAGGAATAAAGCCGTAAATTGGATTTGCCCTCAGGCAAAATTGTTGGCGTTTCGAAGGTGAATCCGCCGGTGCTCATGATTGGAAAAAATCCAAACGTAATACAACAAAAAAATGAAGGATTTGGTCAAAATATGTTGATGCCGAGAGAAATTATTACTTGGGAATAATTTTGGTTGGAGCTAGAATGTTGAGGGAATGAGGATTAAACAAGGAAAAAATATATTTTAAATGCCGAGCAAAATATGAAGGAAATAACTAAACTACATGGGAAAATAAATAAAAGCAAGAATTTGGGCTAAAATAATATTCACATTGTGGGGAAATTCAATTCTGCTGAAATTAATCCATTTAGATGGGAATTGGCCAAATATAGAATGGAAGGGTGGGTGCCATTTCGGGGAAGAGCAAAACCCAAAAATGGGATGAAACTGGAACATTGGGTGGATGGAGGCGGAAAATGGCACAGCTATTTCCATCCAAAATATTTATATGCCCGTGAAAAATTGGATTAATTCCCTAAATAAACATTTTTTTTTTGATTATAATTGAATATTTTTGTATTATTTATGGGATAAAATATTTATTTAAAAATTTTTGAGAATTGAGATCTGTATTTTTATATGAAGAGACTTTTAAATATTTTTTTAGAATTTTAATTTAAATTAATAGACCAAAACATAAAATGATTAAAATAAAGAACAACTTTTTGGCCAAAATTATTCAATTGAGTTGAGAAGCTGGCGATAATAATTTGGAGGGAAAATGAATGAAAGAAAGGTGGAATGAATGGATGTGGTGTGGTTGATTTTATTTATTTTAGAAGTCATGTGGATTTTGTTGGCTAGTGGCCGAGTAAAATAAAAAGTGGGACACATGAGAGTGAGCAAATTGAGTGGGGAACAATTTTATTTCTAAATTTGTATTTTGAGAACACAAAATGGCCACGAATATTGGTTCATTTTATTTATGGTAACCAATTTTTGGGAGCAAATTCAAATTTAATTGTATTTAATTTTAATGTAATTGGAATTTTTTTATTATTAAATTTCCTCGTTTTTAATTGGGAAATTGATGATTAAGCAAAAGTGCGCGATGTTTAAAATTTTGCCATTAAGATATGGGAGAGGATAATAATTTTTTTTGCGTTTGTCTCGAAGGGCATATTGAAAAACAGAGGAGGAAGATGGCCAGCAGGTGTGCGTGGAATTAGTAAAGTACTTTTACTTCTAAAAATGCCACTACATAGACACATTCCCGTGAATATTATACATTTAAGAAGGACATAGGGAGTAAATGGGAAGGGATTTATTATTGGCAGCCGAATAAATATTAATGCAAACAAAAATGAATGAATAAATGAATGAGTCAGTCCATTTTACTGTGCCCAACAATCATTTAATGCCAACGCCAAAATGCACTTATAAATTATTATAATGGAAATTGGAAATGGTTGATGATTGGCAATTAATTAATTATTGGAAAGAATTAATATTTTTGAATGCACGCAAATTATAAGGAAATTATATTTTATTTTGATGATTATTATTTTTGTATTTTTAATCAACAACAATTTTACATATATCCATTCGCCACGGTGCCGGCAATTGGAATCTGAGCACTTTTTCCGATGGTCCAGCCGTAGATAGTTTCGGTTGTTTTGGGGGTTGTGCCGAAATTGTGGTGGAATTTTGAGGTGATTGAGTGATGGAGGTGGATGAAATGCATCCAGCCGAATCAATGGAAGGTTGTTTTTCGATTGTAAGATTGGCAAATTGTTGCTTCAAATTGCCTTTTGGGTCAATTGTGAATGTTGTGTTGACCATCAATGTGCCATCTTCATCGTTTTCGACAACTTTTGCCGTATTTGGCGAAGCTTCAATCACAATTGGCTGAGATGGCACAAATTCGGGAATATTTTCTTCCATTAAATCAATTTCAGTCGATGAATTCTTTTCCATTATTTCTGTTTCTGATGATTCTGTTGGAATTGGATCCATCGGAATTGTCCCATAATTTTCCGGTGAATTTTCCGACATTTTAGATTGCTATATTTTATGTTGAAAATTATCAATTGAATTTAAAAATGATGATAACAAAAAAATGGTGTGGAAAAAGAGGAAAAAGGGGAGCATTTCCCAAATAATGTTCCTCCATTCCTTTTCCCAAAGTGGTTCAATGAATGATGGCCAAAATGGTGAAAATAGGAGCAAAACATTTATTGAAGGGGAATTGGGAGGACGAGTCAAAAATTGATTCCCACTTCTTTCCACTCTCGCCGTCAAAAATTCTATTCTCGGCCTCCACCTCCCCTTACCCCTCAATTCAACATTTTTTGTTATTTGTTCCGTGTTTGGCCCCACCATTTTCATCCTATTTCAATATTTTTTGATGAGAAAAAATGGAATTTCTATGATCGAAAAACGAAGGAAAAAATGTTGAAAGAAAAATGAGCACATTTTGCGCAAAATCACAAAAAAATAGCAGAATAAATAGAAAGTTCAAGTGGCGGAAAAAGTCTGGAATTGTAAGGGGTCAAATGTATAAAATATTCCTTGTCTGTCGGAAAGATTCAGTCAATAAAAAATAATTAATTTTAAAAATATAAAAAAATTAATAAAAATTTAAAAAATAAATTTTAAGATAATTTTTGAACCATTTTTAAATAAATTTTTTGATAGACTTTTTTGCTCTTTTTTATTTGTTTATTTTGTAGGAATTTGGAGGAAAAGATCCAATCGAGAATGGAATCAATATTTTGATTTTGGTAATATTTTGAAAAGTGGAAGATAAAAAAATTAAACAAAAAAGAGGAAAATAAAAGCAAAATGAATGAATAAAATTCATTTCCAAAGTAATCCATCTTTTTTGACGTAATTAATTTGCCAAAATGAAAGAAAGGAATGGAATGCGCAAGAATGGATGGAGAGGGATAAACTGGTTCAAAACCATTATAAATCAATTCCCATTCTCCCAGCAGACATCTTTAATGATTATGAATTATGATATTTTGGTGAAATTAGAGGAAATAAATATTATTAGATTAATTAATTAATGAATTAAAATTTATTAAATACTCGTTGAGATTATGACGTATGAGAAAAAAAAATATTAAGGATATATTTTATTTATTTTTCAGGATATATTTTATTTATTTTTCATCAAATTTTATTTTTATTTGTGGAATTCTCCAAAATTGATTTTAATTTGGCGAATTATTTAAATTTCTTTTATATTTATATTTTGGTCATGCAATAATTCAATTCCTTACAATTGCCTGCGGCTTTTTCTTTTCCGCTTTGTCCTCCAGCGCCTCCGGGCTGTTCCTCTGCTGTTTTATTCTTCAAAAACTTCAACATTTCTTCAAATTATTAATTATTTGTTGCTTTTGTGAACAGCAGCAATCAGTAATTTTCAAAATGAAGTAATGAACATTTAGACGAAAATGTTCTTATTTTTGCCTTTCTGCCTTTTCGATCACAAAATGTTGAGGATGGATCAATTTCTGCGGCTGATTTTGTGTGGAAACTTCCGGAGAATGTGCGCAAAAAATTATTCCAATTAATGAGAAATCTCCGCCGTTGTTATTTTAGTTTTGTGGCAGAAAAATTTTCCAAAATGATTTGTTGAAGCCGTCGACGAGGACTCGAATTTCAGTGGCCAACAAATGAATGTTAAAGAGGGAAATTCTTTTGTAGTTTTTCACTCTTTAAAAGTTGATCAACCAAAGCAGCCAATTTTCTTATCGAATTTTTATTAAATTACTAAAATTATTAAATATTTAAAAATAAATTAAAATATATTATGAATTTATACGCAAATTTGTTTCAATGAAATTTCTTGAATTTTAGGCAAATTTATGCGCCATTTTGTGTGAAAGAATCGATGGAAATTGGGAGACATTTTTTGCAATGTTTGCGCATCAGTTTATTTTTGACGCCATTCTTTCAGGACAGAATTCTATCAAATCTATCAAATTTTGTGAAGAAAAATCCACATTTTATAATTTCAAAAGAACCGAATTTTATTTATATAAGAAAAAAACATTTTTAATTCTATAATGGATTTTAAGAAAATTTTCTATGAAAAAAGTTAAAAATTTAATCATTAAATTTTTTCTTTTGAATAAATATTTTTTCAGTGAGAAGATATGGCTTAATTATAATTTTATGCCTATTAATAATATGCTCTTTTATTAATATCAATAAATTGTTTTGGTTTGTGTGGAATTTTTTGGGGATTGACGAGAGAAATATTATTGACACCCATTACCTCTGCCTAATCAAATTAATCTTCTATATTTGTGGCCAAAAGAATGTGATGGAATTCAGCAACAAAAATAGTGCGCATCTTTTTTAAATAAAAAAGTAATTGCCGCCAATTTGGAATGAAAAACATTTAATGAAATAAATGAAAAAAATAATAATTTTTGAGCAAAAAATCTTTTAAAATTAATAAAAATTACTAATTGATCCGATCGCTTGAGAGGAAATGTTTTTGAAAAATTTTCGACCAATTTATGATAAAAAGTGGGCTGACAAAATGGCCAATAATAATAATAATAATGAGGGAGAATACATTTATTTGGCTCTGATAATTTTTTGATTGACAAAACAAAATTGATTGGAAAAATTTTGGTAATTTTTATGCAAATCATTTTTTCATAAATAGTATAAAAATTAAATTATTTTAAAGGAAAATAAAATTAAAAAATATTTTCAATCAGAGAGGATTCATCATTTTAGAATAGAAATTGTGGATCTAAATTTGGCTGCCAAAATGGTCTTCCAGATTTGCATATTTTTATTCTTCTATTTTTGGCGCTATAATAATAAATAAATCCACCAATTTCACATGATTCTAAATATTTATTTTTATTTATGGATGATCCACTAAACCAAATAAAACCCATTTTCCTCTTTCTATTTTTGTCCCAATTTAATCCAAAAAAATCATCATTTTTTGAGGGAGGGAGGAAAGTGTCATTGTTGCTCATTTTGTTGTCTTTATATATATATAATCCGTTTTGACTTTTTCACATTAAATCAAATTTGAGCTTTTCTAGGGATTTTTAGGTTTTGGGACTTGCACATCCTAGGGGTAACTTTTTAGCGCGCATCTCAAAAAATTATCGGTTTTTTGATTGGGTTTTATTAATAAAAAATAGAATTGAATATTTTTTCTAGCATTTTTTGAGAGAATGCCATCTAATATTCATTCTCTTATACTATATTTGGGGAAGGCAATTGAGCCTGGCCAATTCAGTCAATTTTCCTTATTTTCCTCATTGCCTTTGGCATTTTCTCGACTCTTTTTCCGCTAAAAAGATATGCGTGCGAAAATTCGTTTTGGTGCCATCGACGACAAACCAAAAGCAATGGATTGGGGCAAAGGCGAATATTTATTTTGCGAAGGGATGAGAATTTTATACCACATTATCCTCTGTCCAAAAATAGTAACAAAATATATGTTCTTTAAAAGGGAAGAAAAATTGGTATTTTATTTTGAGAAATTAGATCGAAATTTTACATTTATGATTTTTTGCTTTGATTTCAGCCTAAGGGAATTTTATCAAAAATCAAATTTGATATACAGTAGTACTTATTTTTTTTTAACTGAAATTACCCATTTTGGAATAATCAAAATATTCCCTTTAATTATTTTCGATGTCAACAATTATGTGTTGAGAATATTAATAGATCTTTGAGAGAAAACAAGAAAATAATTTTGTTTATTTTTGGCTAAATAATAATATTAGGGAGAAAGGCATTGGCTTTGGCATTTTCTTTTAGTAGTAAATTAATTCACCAATTTTGCCGAATGGCGGAGTTAGGGAGCTTTTAAAATTGTGTTTTATTTCGCCATTTGCATATTGATTGCTTAAAATTAGTTTTTTCCTATTTTTAACATGCTAATAAATTTGGATTTGATGTTTGGCTGATGAGGGATTAGCTGGCCAATAAGAATTAATTTTAGGGCAATTGAGATAATTAATTCAAAATAAATGATTTAAATTCATTCAATTTTAGAAATATTTTTAATAATCCGAATTCTCATTAAAATATTTGAAATTTTTGAGACTGCCAATAATTCATTCATTCATTTATTTTGTGCCAAAAATTCGCTCGCTTCAAGGAGGTCCCGCCTTCAGGGGCTTTATTGATTTTCGCGAGATTGTTGGCTTAAAAGAGGGGGAAAGGGGTTTGGAAAAGGTCTATGAAATGCCCGGAAGGGTACATTGCTAATAGACGGGAAAGGACAGCTGGCACATTGGCCACAAGAGTGAGTGCCTTCACGGGAAAAGGAGAAGGAACCGTGAGGCCAATTGCCGAGAATGTTGGTTTGGATGGAATGAAATGAATGAATGAATTGATGGCCAAACCATCGTGTGAGTTTTTCCCTCCCTTCCCACATTTGATTTGTCAACAATATTTTGAACTTTTAAAAATTTGATGAAAGGAATTTAAATGAAATGTGGATGGGAACCGGATGAAAAGGTGAATAAACAGCCAAAAAGTGGGGAATAAAGATGAAACGAAATTTTATTTTAAAAAAAATTCGATTAAAAACTTTTTAATATTTATAAATTATTAAATTGCATATATTAAGCCGGATTATTTGGTTTTGTCACTAAAATTGTTTTGTTTTTGACATTTTTCGAGAATTTTCTTCCGTCTTTTTCTTCGGGATTGCTTAAAAGCGGTGTGCCGAGTTGAAAGAAAATTGAGGAAAAAGCAGAGGAATGGCTAATTGCTGGCGGAAAATGGGCGCAAAACTTCGCTAAAAGGAAAAAAAGAATGGAGGATGAATGCCAATGAAAAAGAATGAAATGGAGGGAAGGCTTCTTCCCCATTTTCTGGTGAATGCCGATTGCACCTAGCAATTTGGCAAAAGGCAAAATATTTTGTTCAATGAAAAATTGGTATTTTTAAATATTAAATTGTGAATAAAAATTGATTTAATTTGAATTAAAATTGCAACAAATTCAATTAAAAATATGTAAATATGTTCAATTAGTCAGTAATCCAAAACCAACCATTTGTGTGAATGACCAAATGGTGGCTGGTTGGATGGTACAGATGATATGGCTGCTGCTCACCCTGCTGATTTCGTCGTCCACTTCCATGTTGTCCATGGCCACTGCCCCTTTCCATGGCGATGACAGCCGCATTCGCGTGATTATTGCCCATGGCGATTCGATTACTGTACTGATTATTGAAGGGCAAACAATTTATTTTAGGCAATAATTCGTGGATGAGGTAATTTTGAATAATCCTCGAGGTGTTGATGAATGAATAAGCTGCAATTTTCACGTTATTTATTTATTTTTTTTTTCCAAATTTTTTTCATTAATTTTACACATTTTATAGGAAAAATGTAAATTTCATTTGGGAATAAATAGATCCTTATTCCTCAATCTCGAAGGATTGAAACCAGACAAATTGTGATCAAATGGCCTTTTCAAAATCTATTGATTATATTATCAATGTAAATTCATTGAAGATTGGATTCTTTTTTATTTCCATTTTATAATTAATTTTATTACCAACAAATTCGATGCCAAATTCCAAAAAGGCACTTTTTTGGATGTTGAATTCTTTTGTTGATATTTAATTTAATTTTTAGGCGTTGTTCCGACAAAATGTTCTTCTTTTAATTGATGAAGTTGAAGGGATGTTTATCATAGATTTTATTGTTGCCGAAATGTTAATAAAATTTTATAAGATTTTCTGAAAATTAGTAATTTAATTACAATATGATACTAAGAGGAGAAAAATAAAGAATATATGTATTAAAATTAAATTAATTAAAAAAATTAACTTCTTTATTTCATTTTAAATCAAAATTATTAAATCTTTCAAAGACCATAATTTTGGCACAATTTTATTTAATATTATAAGTAATTTTAAAAATTTGTGATCTGATTAAATAGGAGAAATGGAAAGAAGGGTGAAATAATTTTAAGCAAATTAAATGTAACTATAATTCCCTATATTTATAGATCTGCAAAATGGCCTCATCAAAATTATGAATTGAATTTTAATTCACTCCTTTGCTGGAGAATTTAAAAGGCGCTTTTTGAGATGAAAAAGCACAAAAAAGTTTAGCAAAAAGGGATTGGAGGAAAATATGGCCAATGAAAAATTCAGCAGAATGGAGGGGGCGAATCGAAGGCGATGGTTGGTGCCTCATCGATTCGTGATTAAGCCATTCCCCCTTCCCCCTTTCACATTCGATACTGGGCCCAGCACATTTGCTCTTTTTGTTGGTGGCCGAATTTTGAGCCGCTTTTCAGAATGCGTCGAGAAAGGGGAGAGGTGGAAGGTGTTCTTCCTCTCAATATTGATGAGAAAGGAAGGGTATTGGATCAATGCCGGCTGCCAGATGGCGGCTTAATGATAGAAAAATGTGCGGAAAATCAATGAAATTAGCAAATTAATTTATTTATGCTGATTGAAATGGAACATTAATTTATTGTCAAAAGAATGAATATTCAACCATTTTGTTGAATCATTTTCCAACAAAGCATTGGGCCAATAAAAAAAGGAGCCCAAAAGAATATTGTGAGAATGAAGCTAATAATAGAATGGGAATTATGCGTCATTTGTGATGCTAAAATTAACCCATAAAATGGATGGCATTTGCCCCGCCGAACGATGAACGTCACTCCTCCCTTCTACACTCTTTCCATTGTTCCACTTTGCCCCAAAATAAAATAAGCTGCTTTAATAAATCAAATAAAAACGAAAACTTCATTTCCTCATCAACAGAGGAGTTTAATCAATTGGGCTTTTGGATACGAAAATGGATACGGTGCCAAATGAAAATAAAAATTTAAAAAAAATGAAAAAATTGATCAGAGGAAAATAATTTAATAGAATTTTATTTATTAATTTACAAACATCAAAAAGCATTGTTCAAGAATAAATTGATTTATCAATAAACTTATAGGAAAAGAGGAATATAAGTTAAATAAGATGTGAATTCCCCTCAATCATTAATAATGGAATGGACAATGTCAATGGATTTTGGGGTGTTAAGCAGAATTAAATTAATCACACGCTCCTTTGGAGGAGCCAAAACTTTTAAAATTTAATAGAAATGAGAATTGGGCCCCAAAGAAGTCTACCAATATCCAATTGTTGTTTGTTGGGGGTTTTATTCCTCTCCAATTTATTCTCCCAAACACATTTTCCATTTGCCCTTTTCTTTCCAATACATTTGTCCCCATCCATTGCCCTCTATGCCCATTTGACGACGCAATTTCCGCCATCTTCATAAAATAAAATAGTCTAGTTTTTGGAGTTGCCGACCAAAATTCCCTCGGGAACAGCTGTTTTTGGGGATAACAAGAAAGAAGGGCAATAGTGGATAGGGGGAATGGATTCGTATTTTTTTCAATGGCCAAATTTTTGGATAATTTTTGATCAACACATTGAATTTAATTATTTTTAAATTCTTTCTTTCTTTGAATATTATAAAGAAAAAATTAAATTTTTAAACCCACAAAAAATGTCACGGATGCGAATATTCAGCTCCGAATTGTGCAAACCCAAATCGCAAATTCCAGAACGACGAATTCGTTGATTATTATTGGGAAGAAATATTTAAATATTTAAAAGAGCAAATAAAAATAGACCAAGAATATTTTCTTCTTTTCATTCTTAAAAAATCACTCTTTTCTTTTAATCAATTGTAAATTTTTTTGCCATGGATTATCCAATTTTAGAAGGAAGTTAATCTAAAAATTAAATGAAATTGGTCCATTTTTGGCCAAACCATATTATCCCCTCTTCATTTCCTCCTCATATTCTCGCCCGAATGCCCAATTTTCATCCACAATGCCCAAAAAAGGCAACAATTCACCCTCCCCTCTTTATTCTGTTCACCCATCCTGGCCACTTTCCCAGATTCGGGAAAGAAAAACTCGGCTAAAGGAACGGCAAAGGCAGCCAAAGCCAATGCCAATTCCAGAACAGGGGAGGATGGCCACAAAGGCAAAAAAGCCATTAGTTTTGTTGGGGAAGTAGACGACAATTCCACGTCCCTCTTCATCTTTTCATTCAATACGCAAAAGAAAAAAAAGCAACCGGCTGACCCTCCAACAATCCAATCCAAATTCTCGAAGGGGGAAAAGAGCTGTCTTTTCCACGTCCTTTTCCCCTCATTCCCTTCCTTCTCCCTTTTCCTTTCCAACCTCCCCCGCTTAAGCAATTCCGCTTTTCCCCTCATCCGCCAATCCCCGAAGGAGAAGCGGCTGCCTTTGAACGGTTGGCCCAAAGAAGAAAGGCGGCTGGCACGTTGGCTGGCTATGCCCAATTTTCGGTCCGTTTGGCACAGCAATGGCAAATTAGTGCCTTTTCCGGGGCCTTTGGCCAAAAGCAGTTTTTATTTCTGTGTAAAGGCCTTCGACCCCTCAATGAATGTGAGGGTGGATGGAAATTGGCAGGAACAACCGATGAAAGGAATGGAGGGAAAATGGATGTCTTCTTTGCTCTCTCTCTTCTAAACCAAAGGCAAAACCACAACCAAACAAAAAGAAGAATGTGGGACTTGACCCAATCCATTGCCTTCTTTTTATGTGTTAACCGCGGAGAATGCCTTCATTTTGGCCTAATTCCGCCAAAAGAATGAGTCAAAAACGTCATTGGCACTCTTTTCCGGCATTCCCTTCCATTCCCCCAAATTCCTTCATTTTTCCTTATGGCATAATCTTCCCATTTTTGGTTTATTTTTCACTTTTTATAATAATTTTTTTGAAAATGAAGCCAAAAATTCAAAAACAATTTTAATTTTTGTATTTAAAATTTATTCCCTTTTATCCTCTAATTCTAATCCGTCCAAAAAATTGATTTCAACTTCATTAGGCAAAAAAAAGAACTTTTTCCGTTTCTCATCAATTTGCACTTCCGCTCCCATAAATGTTGGCTAATGCCTTCAAAATCCCCTTCTTCCAAAGTCCAACAATTCTCGCAGTTTTCGGTCCCCAGAGTCCGTCACATCCACCCCAAATAAAGGGGGGCGCAGGATGTTGTGGTTGGCAATGATGAACTGGGACCAAAAGGGGGCATTAACGTCAATGCCGGCCGCCACCCAAATGGACAAAATGGAAAGGAAGGCAAAATTGAATGAATGAACACAAAACATTTTTGGAAGAGGCCAATGGTGGAGCTTCATTTTGCCCCTCACTCACTCAATGGACCGCTCAATTGGCCCAAACATATTTTTGAGCCCATTGACTCTTTTTCCGGTTTAGACGGCTCAATTTGTCTACTCTGTTCCCCAACAAAAAGTTAGGCTTCTCATTCCCAGTCCCAGTCCTGGAATTGGCATTTTTCGGCACAAAAAAAAGTCCATCGCATACCCTCATCATCGTTTTGGCATTCCCTTGCTTCCTTTCCATGTTTTACGGACGGTCGCCTCTGCCACAATGTTGGCCATTTTTCTGCGCCTTCCCATCCCTCCTTTCCCATTTTCCGCTCTTTAAAAATTGCCTAATTTGATTTGCCGCCACAAACGACCGTTGGGGATTCCTCCTCCAGGCGAATTCGCCTCCTTCGTTTATTCCCGCTTGAACGCCGTCCCTCCACAATTTTTTTGTGAGGCCGGAACGAAGAATGAATTTTTCAAAGCCGCTTAAGCCCATTCTCCCCATTTATTCCTTCTACTTCGACTTCCCTATTCTCATATTTTCTTTTCGAGAATATTTTCCTAATTTTCCGCCTTTTCCACCCATCGTCCATTCTCCAAAAAGCCGCTTTTTTGCTAGCAAAAAATTTTGCCACTAAATTGGATGAAATGGCAAAAAGGACTTCTTCTTCCTTCGTATTCAATCATGTATTTCAATTTTCCATTTCCATTGTCACATTCATTTTCAAATTCGTTTCCTTCATCTCATCAGCCAGAATAGTTTAGCCAAAAATGGTTTTTTGCTATTCCGTACTTAGCCTTTTTTGTTGTTTTTGGCATCTTTTCAATATCACTGTGAGCAACCAAACAATTACACAGGAAAATATTGCCTTTTAGGGAATAGAATGGAGCCATTTTTCACAATAAAAGTCACAATAAAGGGAATGACGCACTTTTGGAAAAAAGTGCAAATTTTCGCATTGCTATCATTTAAATTCTTTTGCCAAATTTAATTCCAACCAAAAATTATAATGTAAATCTTCTTTCATGTAAAATATTCATACAGACAATTCTGTTACTTATTACTACTTATAATAATTAATTATTCATATCCACCCACCTAAAATTGAAAATAATCCTCCTCTCCATATTCCCTTAAACCCTTTTCCCCACCACCATTCAATGTGTAAATCATAGCAATTATCTTTGCTTCAACAATGCAAAGGAAGTACTAAATTAACTGTTTTAATATTTGATGTGAGAGAATTATTATAAATTTCGTACAAACTTCAATTAACATTTTTCCATATTTATATTTAATTTTCAGCTTTAATTTTAAATATATTCGTTGATCTCATTTTCACATTCCTTCCGTACTAAAATATTTTCCCCACCAAATGATCAAATTTTTGAATAATTTGCTGATTAAATTGAATGGCTTCACCAAAAAGTCCACCGCCTCCATTGAACTGCAGCAATCATAGAAACGGCGAAATTCCACAAAAATCACCAACATTTTATGCAAACGGCATTTCCATTTTAAATGGCAAAAGCAAATTCACTTCAACGATAAATGAGGACAATCACAAAGAAAGCCAAAAAAATCAAATGAAAAAAGTGGACTCGGATAAAAAGCCAAAAGCAAATAAAAAGGAGGTGGATATTGAAGCAGCAGAAAAGATTAAAAATGGACCAACAGAAACTCCAAAAATGGTCCAAAACAATCACCGGCATATTCTTCAAGAGAGAAGGAGGGACAGTGGTGGCCTCACAATTGTGCCATTGTTGATTCCGAATAATAATAATAATGGTGGCCAAGTCGATTGTTCTCCATCCCCTTCATCCATTCAACATTCTCCACTTTCCATTGACCCATCTTCGCCAAACAGTGATCAAAGCAGCAGCCGAAAGGAATCCTCTGTTGGAGGTCCTTCCAATTCTGGTGAACCAATCACCTCATCCACAGCTTGCCATAGCCGTATTCTCCCCCATCAAACTTCCCAAGGCCTCCTATTCGTCCCAGAACAGCGTCGAATTTCCACTGTTTCCGGCCATTCCGTCCATTCTTGTCCAAGTGAAATTTACAAAGAAGCAGCCGGTAACCGAGATGGCCAAGGAGGGTCGGGCGAAGGTTCTCCGGTGATTGGCCAAACTGATTGTGAGGAGGCGGATGAAGAGGCCGACGAATTCCATGTGCTAATCCATTCCCCATCCAATTCCACCGGGCCAAGTCGAAATGCATCACCGAGAGCGCAAGCTGCCTGTGAAGCTTATTCTCGCGTTTATGGCAGTGGCGCCATGCTTTACGGCCAACAAAACTTTCTTCATAATGAGCAAAGTGGCCATGGGCCCAGATTGAGTGTGGGGAATCGGCCAAGACCCGAACGAAGTCCTCCCCATTCTGCAAATGGAACAGGTAAATTCCTCCATAATTATTTCATTTATCTAATAATGCCTTAGGCAATTCTCCGCCTGATTTGAGTCGACGTCGTTCCGTGCATACGGGTGCTCCGGCCATTGCCTTCCGTTCCTCTTTGTGCTTTGCTGCCGCCGTTGCCGGTGTTCAAGCCGGCAAACGCTAAAAAGTTTTAATTTGGATTTGAATTAAAATTCCATTTTTTGCCTTCCAACTGGAATGGCAAAATAGAAAAACATTAGAATTCGACTGCGCATTTTGCCGGCAAATAAATCGGCAATCAGTGTGGGTGCAATTACCGCATACGAAGCTTCGCCAATTCCAACAATGCCACGGAGGAGAACGAATAGCCAAAAATGCTGGACAAATTTTTTTAATTTCCTTTCTTTTGATTAATTGAACCTCTTTTGGAATGAATGATGATGCGAGGACAGCACCAACCCAAATGGCCTCACCGATCATTATTATGCGTTTTCGGTTGAATCTAAATACAAAAAATTGTTTCAAATTCATTTCCATATTCGAACCGATCGCCTAAAAATCCACAAATCGGCGCAAAAATAATGAAAAAAATGATGAAAACAGTTTGAAGGAAGCCAGCGGTTTGATCAGTAATTTCATAGAAATTTATTACATCGGACAAAACACCTTCAAATTGGATTATAAATTTATCCATTTTTGGGAATTTTAGTTGTACCGGCAATGGTGAATCGATCACAATAATTGAGTAAATTAATGGCAAATAAAATTAAAATAACAATGAATTTGCGCGCTGCCATTCCCGCAATTTGTTTTGTTGAATTTATTCTATTAAAATTAATTTTAGAAATAATTTTTTAAGGGAATATTTAATAAATGATCGAATTGAGCCACAAATTTGGCTGAATTTATTATATAATTTTCATTGAAATTTCTAGTTCTAGTCCCAAAAGGTGTGGACAATATTTTTTCTAGTCTATAATTTTTAATCTCTTTTTTCCATAAAGCGAATTAATTTTTGTATTCAAATTCCCCATTTTTGGACACCTTTTCCCCTCTTCCACTTTTCCGTCCTCCTTTCTCCTCCCTGTTGTTGGTGCTGATCCGGCTGTATCTTTTCGTTTTCGAGAATCCAAGGAAATCTCCTCAAAATGTTCCTCCGCATTTTTGACCCTATTTATGCTATTATTTTGTTGCCGTTGAAGTTCCTTTATTCCGGGTTCAATTTTCACTTTCTTTTTTAGCCCTTTTATAAAGGACAACTTTGTTGGAATTTTCATTGGAAATTTTGTGGAAAAAAGAAATAAATTGAATGATTCAGATGGGAATTTCAAAACCAATTTGTCTTTTGAATTTGAGAATAATTGAAAATTAAATTAGGAAATGGAGGAATTTTAGGTTAAAATGGGAGGAAGGAACTGAAATACAAATGAAATCGATTTGAGCGATTTTTGATTTGGTGAATGAAGGAAAAACCCAATTTTTTTTTTGAATGCGCGGAGGCAGTATTGAAACCAGAAAGAAAGTTCCAAAATTTTAGGAAATGGTAAAAGTTTAGAAGCGGATTAAAAAAATGGATAATTAATTTTATTTTTTGAATGACGTTGAAAATGTTAACAAATTTTCAGAATTGGCAGTTGGAACTAGGGAATTCTGAATGAGGGGGGAATAAGGATTATTGGACATTTAAACTTTTGGATATGGGAATAAATTCGGAAATTGAATAATTTGGAGAATATAATCAAATTGACGTTCTTTTTTTGCTACTTTTTTTTGTAGAGTCAAATAAAAAAGGAGAAATAATCAAGAAAATTTGTGAGAGGATTAAAATTGGAATCAATCGAGAAAAAAAGATTACCATGAAATAATAATTTTTGGGTGCGGGAATGGGAGTGAAAGGCGACAAATGGTGGAGGGGAAAATTGATGATAAGGATGGATTGGTGGATGGAAAATTGGTGGAATAAATTGGGAATGGGAAACCGGAATAAAAAAAGAATGATCTCGACTAAATGTTTGAAAATTAATTTAATAAAAAAATTTTAAAAAGATAAAATTTTGTAAATGATTTTAGAAAAATCTGCCAATCCAATTTTGCACAGCAGAAACAAATCGCTTATATTAAATATGAATCAAGCTTTCTCGGGTTGGAAAAATACAAATACGGTACATAAAAGAAGAGTATGATTTATTTTTTGAAGTTGCTCGAGGGAATGTGCAATGTGGAGGGAGGAATGAATGATATACCAAAATGATGGGAAATGCGAAAAGAAACCATAAACCATTGTAGAAACTGTTCATGTCCTTTTTATTTTGTACACAAGATTGAGTCATGCTTTATGGAAGGTTGGTTTTTGGGGGAAAATGTTTATTTATGGGAAAATGGGAAAGGGGCAAAGGTTAACATACATGCTTGATAAATATCGCATAAATTTAAATTATTCAATAAAAGTTTAAAACTTGCTACATTTTTATTTTTACTCAATTCGATCATTTAATCTTTAAAATTATTTAAAAAATTATAAATAAAAATTGGGCTTTTAATAATAATAAAAAATGGAATGCGCACAATTCTCTTCCAACCATTCAATTTTCACGAGTTCCTCAATCGATGAAACTCTTTTTGCTCTGTGTGTCTGCCCTAGGGGGAAAATAAAAGAAGGGAAATCGAGAGAAAGAAAAAGCCTTATGACTAAAATGCGGATGTGGAAGTGGATTACAATGTGATGAAGTATATGTGGAGATTGAGAATTAAAGTTACTAATCTAATTATAATATTGTGCGAATTTAAATAATAATTAATAAAGAAGGTAATAAAACTAGAACCAGAATTTTGAGAAAAATAATTTTTCGGTAAATAATTTTTCCATTTATAAAGGTTATCCGGACTACCCTTCACATTTTTTCCACTTTTTCTCTAAGCTTATTAAGTTTGGATTAGATTAATTATTAATTATATCAAATTTCATACAATCATTTTTTAAAAATTATTAAAAATTTTTCACATTTATTATAAACATTTTTACATTTTTTAAAATTCAAAATTATCAAATTAAATTGTAATTCTCACACAGAAATTATTATTTTATTCAAATTATGCTCAATTTTCATATTTGCTGCACATTTTGTTGTTCATAAATTGGCGGTTCCCCTTCCGATCCTTAATTTATAAATTAATTAATGGGATAAATTTAAATTACCCGATGAATTCAAACTTTGACAATCTCCACCATTTTCTTTATATTTCGGCGGTGGTTTATTCATCGTCGATGATTTTGGCCTTTGCACTTGAATAACGAAGGCAGGTGGTGAAATCAAAGGGAATTGGTCAATTTGCTCATAGGAGGGCAAATCAGCAGCAGACGGATTCAATGAATTTTGGCTGGAATTCAATTTAATATTCTCCTAATAATAATTACGGTATTAATGGAGCTGATGAGCGCTGAGGGACACAAGGGAAAATGAGGATGGGAGGAAACCAAACTGTCATTCAAAGATTCAGTGGTGGAGGGAATTTTTTCCTACTTCATAGCCCTTAAATCACATCCTGGCTCTAAAACCTAATATAATAAGCTCTTCCTAAAGTCCAACCTGCTCCTAAAATCTATCTAGGCCATAAATCATAATTATTCAAATTTTACATAGATTAATCTTTTCCGATGGTCCGTCCGTCTGTTCAGATTCACAGATCAACAATCTGCGGAATCCAATCTCAGTGGCAAGAAGTGGAAATGATTCAAAAGAAAATGTACGATAATAAAAATACCATAAATAATGCGCACTTTTTGATTGACAGTTTGGGTCGCCTCCCATCCTCTTTTTCCCTTATTTCCCCCAACTCCATTAGTAGAGTCTAGAGTACCATAATTACCCCTGTTGATGGTAGGGCCTTTCTCGGTCTCGAATAATTTGTTGGTAATTAATTCTCATTTGTTGATGACGATGGCAACATTGTGAGCCTGGGGGTGCCAAACAGGGAAAACTATTTGGCAAATTAATTGAATTCAAACAATTCAACTGAATTTAAAATAAATATTTAATTTATTAATTAATTATTTTTACTCTTTCCCTCTCCCTTTTTGCCTCTCTGGCCCGAATAAATCTTCGAAATTGGAGCAACAAATTCATCAAAAGGCCACAACTGACAATGCCCAACAGCCAAATAATTGGAGACCATTTGATGACATCATCAATTGAAACCGGAAATATTTTGATTGATTATCAAAATTAATTATCAAAAATAATATTCTACATTAAATCGAAGTAAAATGAAGGCAATGGCAAAGAGGAAAAAGATGCCAGCCAAAATTAGCAATCTTTTCATTTCTTCGTATGTTTCATGTTGCCTAAATTAAAATCGAATAAATGAAAATTGTGCCTAATTTTGCCTTTGTGCTTCAAATAGCCAAATTCGATTAAAATCATTTCGATTATTTTGCCATCGATTTGCCCGCGGCAAACCCAAGGAATAATGCAAGGCCAAAAAGTTGTTGGCATCATCGGCCGCTGAATTTGGCCTTGAATTTGTTGGAGAAGAATTTGAAGAATTTTGTTGCATTATTTACAATTTTCTGGGCAAATAAATATTCAAAAATAGATCAAATTCAATAAAATTGAACAATTTTGGTGAATTCCCCCCAAAAATGATAGGCAAATAATGGAGAAGAAGGGCCAATTATCGACGCCTCGATATCAATTCCGGACTGCCCAATTCCAATTCGAGAGAGTGAGAAAAACAACACATAAAAAGTCGAAAATAGTTGGAAATTGTGAAGGCCGCGTGGGCCAAAAATGGATTATAGGAAAATAAAAATTCGTCTATTCTCTGTTTAGGGCAATCAAAATAACGAAACGATGGTGGAGGTTGGAGGATAGAAAAAGGCAATCCGGCCAAAAATGGATGCAACCTCCAACGATGAGGCGAAAATTCACTGCCACAACTTTCACTCTCCAAAAGAGAGACACAACCCCCAAAGCAAGGGCAACTAAGACCAAGACCCCCGAGGGGGTTAGGGATAAATCGATTCAATTGGACGCGCAACTATTTTTGAATGGAAGGCAAAAAATGGAATATTTGGGACAAAAAAAATCTATCATAAATTATGAATTAATGTAAATTGGAGGGATTGGATTCGGCAAATATTTAAAATTAAATACGGAAAAATGCTGAAAATACCGAACGCAATATACCGGATACCGGTTCCTAACTGTTTATAAATTTATGCTGGACCACTAAACCATATACCCATTCGATAGAACTCGACAAGACATATCTTTCGATAAAAATTTTGCTTGGGTTTTTTAACCAATGCTAAAATAGTTTTGAACTGAAAAGAAAAAAACGGTTCAAACGGTTTAAGACCTTAATTTTTGTGAAAAATCGGTAAATTAAATATCATTCGATGCGTCTTGACTAGATCATTTATTGGGTATAAGTTTGGAGGTTTTAATACAAACAATTGAACCATTATAACCTTTTAATATTTTTTTTCTGTATTTTCAATATCATTTGTGAAAATATATTAGACATTGGACAGATTTATTGGAAATTAATCCCAAAATAAAATGGTTTATGGAAAAATGATTGAGGAATATTATTGGATTGAAGACCAAAAATGAGAAAAATTTAGAAAAGATTTGGCCTTTTTGAACATCCTTTTTGAAAATTTTAATCAATCAGGAAATTCCCTCATAAATTGGCACAGTGAGGTATTCTTTTCCATTGCTTGGCAATTGAAAATTCACCACACTAATTCGACGTAAATCGCCGTTGGAAATTGTTGGAATCGGCGATTGAGGACGCGATTGGGAATGATCACGCGATTCTTCACGTTCCTTTTGATTGACACCTGAATATTTTTGGAATGAATTTTAACATCAAAATAATTTTAAAAATGTACCAAAAGCATTGGCATCCCAGCTGAAATGTCGAAGCCTTCGTCCTAAACTCGATTTACGTCGGCCGGATGCTCCATTCGGTTGATCCATTTGATCCGAATTTTGGCTGCAACATTTCACCAAAATTTTGCCAATAAAAGCAGAAGCCAGGAAAACATAAAGCACAAAACCGATCAAAATTAATGGTTCGGAATAAACTTAATTTAATTGGAATAAAAATTGATTAAAAAAGAATTTGTTGAATTTACAATTATTTGATTCTGTGCCCATTCCTTTGTTTTTGTCATTTATTTTGTTCATATATTTTCCATGCTTATTTCGGTTATCGTTCACGGTAAATATCTTCTCATTTTCCTTACTTTCCATTTCTATTCTCTGATTTTTTTGAATTCTTAAAAATAATTAATTAATTAAAATTTATTTAAAAATTTAACTGACCCATTTTCCTCCCTATTTCCTTCCTTTTCCTCAGCCAAATTTTTCTTTTGTTCAACCACTTCATCCAAAAAATCCTCGTCATTTTCCTGTGCCATATTTTCTCTATCCATATAAAATGTTTTATCCTCAATTTGTTCCATTGCTTCTTCCATTTCTTCCACTGCTTCAAATAATTTTTCATTTAAAATACTGAATTTTAATTTTAATTAAAAATATTAAAAATAAATTCACTTCTCATTTGATGGTGGCCCAAAAATGCCAAAATATTTGCCATCATCAGCAGAATTTTTGATAATGTTTTCTTGAATTTGTTCATTTTCGCTTTTAATTGTTTTCCTTCTCCATATTTCCTCCTCCTCATTTTTTGCCATTTTATTGGTCTTTTTGCATGGATAAATTTTGTTGATATTTTCCACCTCAAATGGCTTATTTAATCCAATTTTAAGGCAAATTAAATTCAGAATTGCCGGTGCCATTTTGCAATTTTCACCCAATTCCACCAAATTCATTCCCTTGGAATGGCCAATCATTGTACGGCAACTGAATTCAGAGGATTGCCATTTTTTGATTAATTTCTAATACCCCATTCCAATGAAAAATTCAATGTAATCTTTGTCATCGGCAACATCATCTGAATTGCCTAAATATTCAAAATGGATACATGTATTTTGTTGAAGCATTGATATGGCCTCCTGGATTTGATGCTGAAGATGCGCATTTTCTCCTAAATTTGAAATTATTTTTTAAAATTTATTCTCATTTCACTTATTTCCGTTGAATAGACGAAAGGAATATGGTAAATGTTATCATTGCCTTTAGGCCATTTTTGATGGGTCGGGCGGTCATAATCATGGATAAACTATAAAATAGATGCTCATTAAATTGCCATAATTCTTCTAATGGAGTCCACCCTCATGTTTGAGGTACTGTAATTGTATCTCTTGGAAAGTTTTTGAAAAAAAATTTTAATGTATTTTTAATGCCATTTGGCTCTATAAAAAACGCTATGTCGACAGATAACAAAGTTAGACTCAAATTTTGCCATTTTTGGAGCTTCGTAACTTTTAAGTACATTTGATTCTGAAGGGAAATACTGCAAATCAAATTAATAAGAACCTTTTCAGCTTCCAAAGAAAATGATTGAATGGCGAAAAAAGCAAGAAAATGAATAATTTTAATCATTTTTATTTATGTGAATCAATATTATTTAATTAATAATGGGCAAAGGCCAACAAATTCAATTCAAAAGTTTTTCAAAACAAATATTTGCCCAATTGGGTGAAAAGTATGAAGAATGAATTGACGCAAATGATTTGGCCAAATTTAATAATAATTTTAATTTTAGAATGGAAAATTATTCTCTGGAAAAGCTGTATAAACAAATTTAATCAAAATTATTTTTAATTAAAATTTATTGCAGATTCAATTTTTGGGATTATTAAATTTAATCCATTTAAAAATTTTTTAATTAATATGGAACCCATAGAGGAAGCGAAAATTAATTTTAATACCTCTGTTGATTTGCCAGAATTCTAATTCCATCGAAACCATTTTGTGAAATAAAAATTTAACAAATAACAAAAATGAAAACAAAACAAAAAAAATTAAGGATTGAATAAATGAATATGAAAATAAAATTTAGATTCTTTGTTTTCATTTTGCCATAACATTTTCCTTGATCAATTCTGTGAAGTCAGCTACAAATTCATTCATGGATGATGGCTGATTGGCCATCCTTCTCCCTTTATTTTTGCACATGGCATCTTCCCTGATTTCGCCGATGTTTGGCCAAATAAGCATTTAGTTTAAAACGTTTTCCACAAATTGGACAGGAAAATGGCATATCCGCTTGAAAAATGAAAAAGAAATTTAATTTATTTTGCTAATGAAATTACAATTTGACCCAAAATTTCCTTTTATAAACCAACAAAAATGAATTATCTATATAAATTACCCAAAATTTTTCAAATAAAATTTAGTTTTTTTATAAACTTCCTTGAATGTAATAATAATAAACCTCAATTTTAATGGAAAAGCCTCCTATTTTACAAAAAAAGTTTGCATTTTTAAAGGCTTATCGTTTGGTTATTTAGGTACCATTAAAATGGCATTTTTTAATCTGTTTTGTTGTTGGTAATATTTTCCAATTTTATGAGAAACTTACTAATATATTAAGAATAAAATAACCAAAAAAAACATTTCACTTTCCACATTCTCTTCTCACCTCGATGTGTTTTCTCATGGGCACATAAATTCGATTTATTTAAATATCTTTTCCCGCATACGGCACATTTAAATGGCTTCTCACCAGCTAAAGAGGAAAATTTTTAAAAATTCTAAATTTTTATTTTAAAAATATTCCCACTATGTATCCCAAAATGCTCATTCAAAAGGTATCGCCGGGTTAATGTTTTTTGACAAATCTGAAAAAAAAAATTATTTTATAAATGCACCAATTACATACCGGACAGGTCGTGGCGGTATCCTCTTCTTGTTTCTCATTTTTTCGGTTTACTGGCTGCTTTCTTTCCCTTCCAATATTTGTTTTTGGTGTTGGCAAATTTGCAGCCAAAGCCAAGCCTCCCTTATTTTCTGTAGAAAATAAAGGATAGTATTTAATTTGGCAAATAGAGTATTGAAACTGGCAAACAGGATATTATGTCTCATTTCCATTTTAGGCCATATAACTTGGCCAAGTAAACTTCTTTAAGATACCTTAGCCCCTAAACCCATAGCCCCTAATCCCATGCCTGCCCTAAACCTAACCCTAGCCCTAAACCCCTAGTTACAAAAAAGTTATAAACCAAAAACAAATAATACTATTTGCCAATTTCAATACTCTATTTGCCATTTTCAATAATTTTTTTGCCAAATTAAATATTTCTCAAAAAATAAATAAGAGGGTCACAATCCCAACAAATTCCCTATAAGAAATTCCTATAATCCCCTTTTGCAGAAATTTGTAACCCTAATTTTATTTCTCGGCCATTTTTGTCACCCGAACGCACATTTTCCACGGCATTTAGTGATAAATTTGTTGACCAATTTTTTTGCTGTTGACCAACAAATCGATGAGCTTTAGCCATTCCGGCTAGAGTAGGGTTCCAATTTCGTACAAAACTTCCATCATTCGATACCAAAGAATAATTATTTCCTCTACTGTTGCTGCTGTTGTTGGTCTTGCTTGAGCCGGGAGTTGACAAATTTGACTAGAAAAAATTAACAAATAATGTTAAATTCGTCCATTCATAATTCATAATGTAAATGAATTCACATATCCTTAACAGTATCAATCAACAAATTTTGCAAAATTTTAACTGTGCCCTTTAGCCTTAATTATTTAACTTTCCCACCATCCTCCCAGCAGGTTTATTCTTTATTCGACCACCCCAATTTTGTAAATTTTAAATATCTTAACAATGTTTCAGACTATTAATAAAGCATTTCATAATATTTTGGGTAAAATTCGTTTTAATTAGCAAAAATAATTGATCAGAATGTTCCAAAAAATGAATTCAATTTTGTCTTTTTTTAAAACGATTTTCTGCAGAAATTTCAAAGTACTTTCCAATAAATGTCCCAACCCAACCCAACCTAGATTTACATAACATAAATCTAGTACCTGTGGACTTTCCATGAACATTTGTTGTCGAGCAATTTGTTGCTGATGATGAATAAATGTGTCAACGGTCGATGGTGGAAAGGATTGAGTAGCAGGAGAAATATGGCCAATTGGCGATTTGTATTGTTTTGCGATATATTGGAAAGAAGAATAATTGAAAGTAAATTGAGGTGCCAAAAATATTGGCTGAGGATTTCCACTAAATGATGTCGCAACTTTTTGTGCAATTTTTGCCGTTGACAAAATGTAATTGGATGGAATGGAATTGTCCGGTTGTTTCGGTTGAATGTTTTCATCATTTTGTGTGCCCAATAAATTTTCCATACGAAAATTTTTTGATTTCAAAGAAGAAGCCATTTGGCGAATTTATTGAGCAAAATTTGGGTACAAAATTATTTTAAAAATTATCCCTGAATTTTGTTATTTTTTATTGAATTTTTAGTGTCAAAAATTAATAATTTTTGCTAAAAGAGTGGAATACTGTATAAAAATATGCCGCTAGAAATAAAAGCAAGAGAATAGAATGGCAAGAGAGACAGTGGATGGCTGACTATCATTTCATTTGGCCATAACTCAATCAGGCAAAAGCTAATCTTAGAAGACGATAAATCATTCGAAAAACACTAGCCGAAAATTTTTCCTACAATTTTGATTTAAATTTTATGAAATCCACATTTAAAAAGTTACATGTCTTTTAGTGTAATAATTACAAATTGTTTTAATTATTTAATAAATTACTAAATAAGGCCATTTCTAGAGAAGATTAATAGGGTTTCTAATGGCATATTGTGCCATCTCTAATTGATTTTTATTTGTTGGTAAAAGCCAAAAATTGCCCAGGTATCAATTTTTATTAGGATCTTTTGGTCTCATCAATGGAAAAGCTTGAGATTGTTGCTATATTATCATTATTCCCAAAAAATGGGTGGGAAATTGTTTTTTAATGAACATTGGAGGGCGGCAGAAGATCTACAATTCCGAATTTTGTTCAATTTTATGTTAGTTTCAAAATTTTGAAGGGCACTTTTTGATTGGCTGACACTTTGACACATAAATACGAACAGTGTACACTCAAATTTGTAAAAATTTTAGCATTAATTATTATAAAAAAGAGTGATCGCCGAATTCCATCCCAATCAACCCCAATCCACAAAATTCATCAATCCACTTTGCCACCTTAAATTCGGTAAAATGGGCAATAAAGATGGACATTGTTATGAATTATGAATGTAATTGAAGTCAAATTTTGTTGCCTCCGGACAAAATCACAGCCATTCCACTCACATCTACAATTTTGTAGCATTAATTTTTCCCATTTTGGTGTTGACAATTTGTTCTCTGCTGATTAAATCACTGTGTCAAAAATGATCAAATTTTCACATAGATGGACGGCCGGCATTCATCAAAATTATCACTCATTCTTTGGAATGGACAAATTACATTTTAAAGACATTTTTTTGTGTTAACTGTTAACACTTTTTAAAAAGATAGATGGAAAAATGAAGGCCCCGCCCTCAAATACATTAATTGAAATTAATTTTAATTCAAATTTATTACAAATTCAATTTTGGGATAATTATTAATTAATATTAGAATGGATTTTAAATTTAAACAATTGGCACTTAATAATTTTTTAATTATAAATTTTTAATAAAAAGATCAATTTTTGGTTGGTGAATGAGATTAATTATCATTTGTGTATTTGGCACAATCAAATTCCATAAATTCGTTTACATTCTTGGCAATTCGGACTGTAAAAATGTCCATCCTTTCCATTTTTGGTCCAATGGTCCTCAGTGGTGTCCACTTCTTCTTCTTCCTCCACTGTTTCCTGTTGTTGATTGTTTTGGAGGGTGGTCGATGTCATTGGCCCCGCCGGCTTCTTCGGTCGGCCACGGCCACGTTTTGCCCTTTTGTTCGATTCATTTTTGTTGTTGTAAATGTCATTAGATGATGATGACGATTCTAAATATTTTTATTTTTGGGCATTTTTATTAAATTTAATTTATTAAAAATTTAAAAAAAAAATAAAATAAAAGGTGATTTTTAAAATTTTTCTTTAAATTAATTTAATTTCAAATTGGAAAAACAATAAATTAATTTTAATTCTTTTAAAAATTTACCATTTTCCATTTGATTTTGCTCATCTTGATCATCATCAAAATCATATTCCCCATTCAATTGTTCCGCCTCTGCATTTGCCGAAATCGAAATAAATGCCTTCTTTTTTGCATTTCGAACATTTTTACTGCCAAATTCATCCGAATTTTGGACATGTCTCTGAAAAGTAATTCCATTTTTTTTCAAATTCAAAATTAATTTAAATTCACTTTTCGCAATTCATTTTGATGGCAATTTTCATCATCAAATATTTGAACTGTATTCTCTTCCAATTCCTCGTTTTCTTCCACTTCTTGCTGATCATTGTAATTCCATTCCTGTTGAATATTTCCATTCATTTTCATTTCCTCCAATTCCTGTAAATTTTTCATTTTTTCATCAAATTATTTTCATCCAATTTTGGACCTCTCTTAATTTTGCATTCATTTTCGAAATTTCATTCAATTCTGCCTGCTTCGATTGGGCCAATTGGTTTATCTCAAATTCCTTTTGCTGCAAAATAGTAATAACTTCCTTATTAATTTTAACAATTTGCGAATTACTTTCCAATATTGAATTTCGGCTCTTTGTTCATTAATTTGTCGTTGCATTTCAATTTTTTCCACTCCCATTTTTTCCAATTGTTCAACTGCCTTTTTCCGTAAATTCTCAGCAATTAGTCGAAAACTCTCAATTCCATTTGCCATCTGGAAATTTAATTTTGAATTATTTTTTGTCAATTTAAAATACTTCTTCTTGGTTTTTCAGCTTTTCCTCTAAATCCTGAATTTTTTGATCTTTCTTCATCAATTCCGCTTTAAATTCCGCCTTTAATTTACAAACATTTTCCTTTGAGTCTGCCTTGATTTTTTCATTTTCCTCCGTCAATTCCTAAAAAATTTAAATTTTTAATTTTAAATTTTTTATTGTAGTTAAAAAAATAATTTTGAATATTTCATTTTTTCCTAATTAATTAATAATTTTTCCAATTCCAAATTCTTTTCCAAAATTTTAAATAAAAAAAATCATCAACAAATTGTACCTTTATTTGTATTTTATATTGACGATCCTTTTCCCGATAAAAGTTCAATTTTGTCTCCAATAATGCCTTTTGATATTCCATGCTTTCCTTTTCTCCCATTTTCTTTTGTTGTTCTCCATTTTTTGGTCCATCCAATTCTTTTTTCTGATTCTGATCATTCTATTCCCAAAATGAGATTATATTGGAATTTTATTATTTTATATAATTCAATAAAATTTTAAATTTATTAAATGTTTAAATCCTCTTTTGACCAACCTTTTTCTGATTTGATTCATCGACCTTCGAGGTGGAGATTTTCTTTTGATTTTGAGATTCTTGTTCGTCATTTGATTCCATTTTACAATCAATTTAAAAGTGGGAATTAGAGCAATAAAACACCTGTTTTAATGAAATAATAAAACAATTATAAATGATTATTGCTGTGAAGGAAATAATTCAAATAATGGAATTCAGTCTAATTAATTGAACGAAGGAGAAGAAGGACTATAATTCATATGGGCCGGGGCCAGCATTATGCCGGAAGGAGATAACCATCTTCGCTTTGGGCCATTTTACGAGAAAACAAAGAAAGAAGGAAATAATGAGAGGAAATGGTTTGTTTATGCATGCGATTTTTTTGCAGAGAGATTTAAATTGTTTTGCCGAGAAAATGCATTTTTTGGCCGAAAATTTAAAAACGTTTTAATGCTAGTTTTTTGATCCTATAAACTTTACCATTGGATAAAGCTCGTCGAGACGCATCGATTGACCTATATATTGTCTGAGTCTAAATCAAAATTAAAAATTCATAAAACAAAATGTAGTTTAGACGATTTAATATTTTGGGGCCAAACCGTGATAAACAACAATTCAATCGATGCAATTTGATGAACTCTATCGAATGAAATAAGCTTTATAAGGTTTAGTTTAGAATAAAGCACAAACAAGTTTTTTATTAAGAAAAACCGCTGTTTCAGCAAAAAAAATTTGATTTTCGGCAAAGGAATTTAAATAATTCAGCAAAATAATTTTTCCTCATAATGGGATTCGTCTTCTAATTGATTGAGTGAAGGACTATAATTCATATGGGCGGGGCCAGCATTAATTTAGCTTGAGGCCGAGATAACCATCTTTGCTTTGGGCCATTTGCGAGAAAAAAAGCATTGTTATTTATTTATTTTATTCGAGGCCATTTGAATGAAAAAACATTTAATGGATGTGGGCAAAACGGATTCAATTGGTATAGGGGTTGGGCACGAGAAATTAATGGACCATTATGCCAGCAATTTTTCTCTTTTATAGAAGCTATTTTTGAAAGAGGAAAATTTTGTGTTTTCCACTCAGCTGATAATATTAAATTATTATTTTTCGGGATCATTGTGGCGGTTTTTCCATTTCCTTGTTCATTTATTTTAAAAAGTACTAAAAACGATAACGGTGGGCGATGACCGAACGGCGCCACTTTTTTATGAACTTATATATTATGTATAATCCCTCCGAGGGATGGTGGAGGCGAATAGTGGCCGACACAAACTCAATGCTACTTTATGGGGAAAATCAATGGAATAAAAGTGTCTATTGGGACCATAGGGCAGCTGTGCATTGGTGCGAAGAAAGAAATTGCGCATCCGAAATTTTGATGTTATTACAAACAAGTTTTTGCGACTTTCCGGCGACAGGGATTATTGGATTTAATGAAAAATTGATTGAAGAGAAAGAATAAAAATAAATTTAACGGATATTTTTTCAAGAATAATTTATTATGCATTGTTCCTTCCGCCTAATTCTATTCAATTCTGTTTTGTCCATATCCATCATCGGCGATATATTCCATTGTTTGAAATGCAAAATATATTCCTTTTTAATTAATTTGTCATTCTTCCTCAATTCAATATCCTCTTCATGTCCACCAAATTAATACATCCAATATCTAAATGTTTTTTTTTTTTTTTTTTTTGTTTTTTAGTTAACAATTTCTCTATTAATTAAAAGAAATAAAGAAGTGGATTCTGATACGGTATAGTAAATAATTATTAATTAATAATTATAATAATTATATCAACAATCTCCCTTTTCATCAAAACTTAAACAATTTCTAAATTCTAATTCACTGCGAATTTTATTAAATTAAGGTAAAATAATAATAATAATATTATTATTAAGATTTATGTAAATATATAAATTGTATTGAATGATGTAATATTCTTTGGTAATTAAATCATTATTAAAAAAGGATTTGAGTAATATAATTGACTGGAAACCCGTTCGAGAATATAAAAAAGCGAAAAATGTACAATTTTATTGCCTTTGAATGTTTAGTCTGGATTAATGAAAAGCAGTTTTTTATGTGCGCGAAAATATGCAAATAAAAAAATATAAAACGAAGGAATATTCATATATATATAAGAATAGCCGAATAATCCACATTTTTATTGCTCAATTTGAGGAGAATGGTACCCTCTAAAAAAATAATTATTTTAATTCTGTCAATTTTATTCATTTTTCAATTGAGTTTTGCCAAAAGGAATGATGAGGAAAAACGAATAAATGCGAAAAAATTTGTGGAAGAAGTGAACCAAAAAAATGGAGGAAAATGGAAAGCAGCTTACAATGAACGATTCGCATTAATGGAGGAAGAGGAGAAGAAAAGATTGGCCGGCGCAATTATTCATTCACCTCGGCAACAATTGAATTTGAGCATTGACACATTGGAAAGTAATACAGGAAAAAGGCCACTAAATTGGGATGCTCGAAGATGCAGGTGAATTCAATATATTTATTTGCATCAGACTTTGCGGCAAATATTGGAAATTTGTAAATCCTGGGATTTTCCAAGATGTTGGGCTGGTAAATTTTGAGAATCTCGACTTCTAAACATCATATGGACTCGAAGTAGACTCATTCGATTGGCATTGTCGATTTTACTTAAAGGATTTCAATTTTAGACGGGTAGGAACGTGTTTAATAACACTTTCCGTTAGATTCCGTTCCCGCCTCCGGCGCCCTCTCCTTAACCCTAACCCTAGCCCCTAAACTGGTCTGAAATTGAAATTTTATAGACTAAATCTGACTATGCCGAATCGAATGAGCTTACTTTGAGTCGGTAAGATGTATAGAAGCTGAGATTCCTATAATTTACCAGCCCAGAAACTTGGTAAATCCCTGGATTTACTCATTCCCCAAATTACCGTTACACATATATTGTGTAGAAAATTACCCAATTTAGTACAAGATGATTATTTAATTCGATCAATTAAAAACCAATTTAAATGTTAAAATATCCACAGAAATTAGTCAATGATGTTCCAAGAAAATAATTAATTAAGTGAATTATTTTATTTTGTCGAATTTTTCAGCACAAACATCCAATTCGATGCCCGCGAACAATGGCCCCAATGCGCGCCAATCATTAATACCATCCAGGACCAAGCGAATTGTGCCAGTTGTTGGGCCGTTGCCACCGCCTCTGTTTTCTCGGATCGACATTGCATCGAACATGCAAAAGCCGGTGTGCCAATCCAAAATACCCCATCCGCCCATTTTTCTGCCCTTGACTTGATTGGTTGCGAGGAAAATTCGAATGGATGTGGAGGAGGATATCCGAATGAAGCATGGCGATGGATTCGACGAAATGGACTTTGCACGGGAACTGGCTTTAAATGGGGCGGCGGATGCAAACCATACCCATTCCGGCCAACCCATAAAGAGAATAATGACAAACTACCTTATTTGTCACCTCCATGCCTAAATACCTGCACAAATGGAAATTATGACCGGAGTTATTATGCCGACAAAAATTATCGTTAGTTCTTTTTATTTTGTTAATATTTTGTATTTTTTTAATATTTGGTGAATTGGTTTTAGCGTCAAAATATGTGATTACCAATTTTCAAAAGAATAATATTTGATTTGGCGAAAATAACATTGAAAATACATAATTTGTTATGATTTGGTAAAAATTAAGGGTATTGAACTGTTTAAACCACAAAACTAATTTAAAATTGATTAAACCTTAACAAATCAATTTCAAACGATGCATCTCCACGAGAACTATCAATTGGAATGGTTTTGGGGTCTAGAATAAATTTCTGAAGCGTTATAACTCATCATTCGCGAATTGCAATACTTTTTTTGCCATTTTAAATATTCCCCTTTTTAAAACGGTTTTCATTTAAGTAAAATTTTCGGTCAAAGCAGAATAGATTTGTGGTTTTTTTAATTTTGCCGATTAATAAGAAATAAATTTTCTCCTTTAACTGTAACCGATTAGATTCTACATGATGAATTTCCAATTTCAGCAACTTGGATTGGTTGGCTTGAGGACAATTCCGTCACAATTGACAATATCAAAGAGGAGATTCGAGCAAATGGTTCGGTTGCGGCCATCATGGACCTTTACAGCGACATCTATTTTTATAATTCCGGCGTTTATGCGGTAAAATAGGGTTCAATATTTATATGGAATATTTCGTTTAGCATTCGAATAATGCTCGATATGAGATTGGACATGTCATACGGTTGATTGGATGGGGCACACAAACATGTTCGGATGGACAAAACACCAATTTTTGGTTGGCCATGAATTCGTGGAATACGGATTGGGGCGAGGATGGAGTGCTCAAAATTGAGAGGGGCACAAATGAATGCGGCATTGAACAATATGGAATTTATTTTGGCACACCGGAAGTTCGAAATGAAATTGATACATGAATTGAAGAACATTTTTATTTATGAATGAATATAAATTCGGGTTTTTAGATTGTAATAGTGTTTCTTTATGAAATTCAATTTTACACTTATACGATGCAATATTAAATAAAATTTAATTCTTCTATTATAATGAAAAATAATCATTTCTTATAAGAAATATTCTCATTCTCCTCCCTTCAACATCAGAAAATCTTTTAATTAAAAAGGTAAATTTTTAAATAATATTTATAAAATATTCTCCTTCCGCTTTTCCTTTTTCTGCTGATTAATTTTATGGCCTTCCCAAATCCAAATATGTGTCCCAATTCCACATTTCTCCCTTCCATTTCCGCACCAATTTTCCGCATTACCATTAATCCATTGTCGCCATTATAGTATTCCCCCAATTCCAATTCCAAATCGTCCATTTCCCCTTCATCCCTCCTTATCCATTCGCCATTATTTCCTCTGGCTTTGCCTCCATTCCCCCTTCCTTGGCTTTTTGATCTGCTGAACCAGTTTTGGGACTGCAATAAGGTGTAAAAATGGGGAAGAAACATTTTGAGGATTTTGGTGGATTTGGAGAGGCTAAAAGGCGTTCATTCCCTTCACAAAAATGCATCCATCCAAAATACAATCAAAAAGGAGAAGAAAAGGCAAAAATGGAAAGTAAATCCAAAAATTGCCAGCAAAAACAGTGGCGGCAGAGGAACCGGACCCAAACAATCCCAAAAACATCACTTTTGGTTTTACTCTCCTTGGCTTTTTTATAACATTCATGTTGAGCCTGAGACCATCCATCCATCCATTTTTATCTGATCATCCGCCAATTTTGCCACCTTTCCGTGTTTTTATTTCATTTCCTTGTCCCATCTCATCCATCATTTCTCACTCAATTCACTGTTAAATATCATTTTTATTAGCCAGAACCAATTCTTCGCCCTCCCTCCCATTTGGCTATTATCCCCATTTTAATATTATTTGCTTTAAAATTATCCGTGAATTGGGCATAGGCCACCCAAAATGTTTGGCTAGTTCAAAAACTGGTTTTGAATATTTGAAATTGTCAATTCATTCAATGATCGGTTGAATGATCACAGAAGGAAAATGGGTTGATGGCCAACGACTATTTAAATTAAAGAAGGATTTATGCAATTTTTGGATTAAATATTTTAGCAATTTTCACTTCCTCCACCCACCCCAAAATGCCCATCCAATCCCATATCCATCCATAATTCATCCATTCAATTCATTTCATTTATATTATTATTGTGCGAGGGACTCGTAAGTCGCCCATTTCAATGCAAATACGCCAACCGGAACATATCCCTCCCCCAAACATCCAACAATCAACCAACAAAGAAGGCTTTTCCCTATTGCCACCCCCAACCCCCATATGCTGCCTTCTTCCCTTTGTTATGGCTGTGCGATGGCATTGACGCTTGACGGGCATTTAGGGGGATGGATTTTCGCTTGATTTGTGCTTCAACGGCATTTTCCCTCGCTTCTCTTCAATTTTTGTAGAATCTTTGTATTGATAATAAATTTAATTCCAAATTCACTCAAGGCCATTCACTACATACCGTAAATTCTCTATTAGAAGAAGCCCATTGGATTATACATTTCAGGGACTCTCTAGGGTGAGCTTCTATTAGAGAATTTACGGTAAATATAATCCCCTCTTCCGCAATATTAAAAAAAGTCAATTTTTAAATTAGCCGTTATCCATGGCCAATTGGGCACATAAATATAATTGGGTAAAAAGGGATATATGTTCTCTGATGTCAGCGAAGGCAACTTTTCCTCTCCACCTTTGTGCTGGATTATTGTGCATTGGTTGTTGATTGTGAGGAGGGGAACCTGTTCATCCCCCAAATAATTCCTCAAAAATAGCCCACATTCTTTTGGGGCCGACTTCCTGCAATTACTTCGGTTAGCCCCCCAAATATCTTTGCTTCTTCTTCTTTTGTCCATTCCCATTCCCCCGTAATATATTATTGTCCACATTCACAACCCATCCATTCCCCCCTCTAAATCTAATCCATTTGCCGCAAAACGCATATCGCGCAATTCCCTTCCCTTCCATTCTTCACATTAATTCATTCACAAATTTACATCAAATCAAATGCATTTTAAGGGGATAATGATCGCCATTCATCCATCCGGAGATAATTATTTAATTAATTGGCCAAATACGAATTTGCATATTTGAATAATCCTTAATTAATTTAATTACCTATAATTAATTTATTCGTGCATTAAATTAATTGAATAAATAAAGTTTACTTTCCCCAAAATTCATCCAATAATCCCGATATATCCTCCTATTCCATTCTCCAAATTTCAATGACCTGAATTTAATTTGCAATAATTTCCTTTAATTTTTAGAAAAATTATTCCAAATTTTATGAACTAATTTTGGGTATTTCCTATTCGAATTAATAAAAATGCGGCATCCAACGCATTTATTCGAAAAGGGTTTCAATAGGCTTGGCTATAAAATTGGTAAAATAAAAATAATTCCCAATTATTAAAGTATTCCCCTCCCAAAAGGACAATATCCCCTTTTCATCATTCTTTTCGTCCTTTTGATTTCAATTGTGGCCAGCATTGGGCTTTTCCGATTCCAAGAAATCAACAATGTTCGGACGGAATATTCACCTTTGAATGCTCCCAGTAAATTGGAATATCAAGTGGCCAAACAATTTTTAAAACAGGTGGCCTAAATATTTTCCATTCAATTAATCACAATTTATTATTGTAGAATGGCACCCTGGATCCATGCTATATAATGAGCAGGGCGAGGGATGGTGGCAATTTGTTGAGGGATGAATATCGTTGGATTCTTTACAATTTCACTCGGGCATTGCAACAAGAAGTGACAATATTATCTAATTGGAATAATTTTTAAAAATATTCACAGATTCGTGTAACTAAAAATGGACGTCAATACGGTTATCGGGACATTTGTGAGCCATATTGTGAATTGAACACGGCATTCCTGGCATTCCTCAAAATTTATGATCCACGGCAACCGTTGACCCATACTTATCCAGCCGTTGAATTGTTTGGCACTCGAGCATTCATTGGTGGGAAAATAATTAATTAATTAATTAATTAATTAATTAATTAATTAAAATTTGATTACTTTAGGCAACAATGTTTATGGAGTAACTTTGAAGAATATAAGCAATGGAGAGGGGAATAGCCAAAACACAAAAACATCGATGGAAGTAACGGAAGAGGAACAAGCACTTTTGATGGCATTGGAAAACAGTGCCAAAGGAAGGGGTGGAACAAATGAAAGGGAAATGGCAAAAAAGCAGCCCACATTGAAGTTGCTTGAAGCATTCTCAACAGCGGTAATAATGAAGGGGAAAGGATATACCGTAAATTTTCTTTTAATACTACAGTCTAACCATTAACTTTAAAGACTAATATCTCCTTGACAGAGTGAGCTTAAAATTATTTTATTGCATTTTCTTAGTAAGTTCTAAATCCACTAAAATTTGTTCAATAATATCAAAAAATTAGGGAGTTCGGCCCAAAATTTTCTTAATTTTTGAGGTGAGAATAATTCCCCCATTGGGTAAAGAGAATATAGGGTATTTGAGAAAGTTTATTAATGGGAATGGATATATTTGTGAAGGAATAATTCTTTCAGGTGATGCCATTTTTTTTTGGTTGCCGATTATGATAATAAAGATTTAATTGTAAAATGGCAAGAAGGTAGAAATGTTAATAAATGTATTATAAATTAATTTAAATTAATTTTAGCGGCAATTGAAATGTTCGAGCGGCCACCATATTCAAGGCTTTTAAAGGTGTCCAAAAAAACTATTCAAATATTATTTTTTGAATTAGACTGGAATGACCAGCGATAATTTGGTCACACAAGAAGTGAGGCGAATGGGGGCCGAGACAGCACCACTTTTGGCCACCTCTGTCGTTTTCATGATTGTAGGGAGAATTAACAAATTGGAATAAAATAATGAATGAATTAATTATTCAATAGATTTTTGTTGTTTGCACTTCATTTCGGGCAAAAAAGGAAGAAAATCGTTTCATTGAGTGTTTAATTGGCTGTTTGATCCCATTGTTGGCAATGGTAATGGAATGATAGAAATAGTTAAACCAATCCCCCTTTCATTGAAGGCAACTGCGATTGGCTTAATGGCCGTTTGTGGATATAAATTTCAGTCCATCATTGTGGCCGCTCTATTCCTTGTTCTTTCTGTTGGCGTTGATGACATTTTCATTTTGGTTGAAATGAAAAATTTATTATAGATATTTATCATTTTCAGATGCGAGCCTGGCATCGGACCAATGAATTTGAAAGACAATTCGATTATGGAAAGGGCGGTGTGCCATCGAAAATGGCAATTTGTTTGGAGGATGCAGGCCCATCCATCACTATTAGGTTAAGCATCAAAATGATTTTATGTTCTTGATTGATCAAAAAAGTAATTTTATAATCCATCTTAAATTGCCCCTAGTCCAATATATAATTAAATTTTCGAAAAGAATTTGACTGTATCCAAAATAACCAATATTCAATTTCAATTAATAATATTTCCCTCTTTCACCACAGTTCCTTGACCAATGTTATTTCATTTGCAATTGGCGCTTTTTCGGACACCCCAGCTGTTCGAACATTTTGCATTTTTTCGGCACTGGCTATTTCAATTTGTGAACTATTCAAAAATAATATTTAATTATTTGACTTTAATTAAGGTTGGCTTTATCAATTGGTTTTCCTCTCTGCGATTGTTTGTTTTAATGAGAAACGAAAATTGAAAAGAAGCTCAAGGAGTACAGCAATTTTGGGGAGGAATGGAATTGAGGAAGCAGAACAAAGCGTAAATATATTTTATTTTAATAATTTTATATATTTTACTCCTTTTAAGCGATATTGTATTGCGGCGGCACATGCCGAAAGATGGCATCGAATAATTGTGCAATTTTGGGCATGGGCTGTGACCAAATGGTTGACCAGGTGTCCATTTCCATTAAATATTAGTATTTAAATATTTATATTAATTTAAAGGGTATTTCTCGCAATTTTCATGTGTTTTTATTTTCTGCTTTGTTGGTTTGGCATTCGCCGCCTCCAATCCAACATTTCCATTGATAAAATGGCATTGCCAAATTCATATTTGCATGATTTTCAATTCCAATTTGAAATGGCATTGAAGAATATGCAACCAATTAGCATTTTTGTCCTCAATCCCGGCGATATGCGAGACCAACAACAATTGCTGAGTAAAAAATGGGAAATTGAAATATTTTAATTCTAATGATTTAATTAAAAGGAGTCAAACAAATTGTTTGGGATTTTGAGCATGCATTGAACAGTTATGGCCCAGAATCAACATTTTTTTGGCTTCAACAATACGAAGATTTCCTGCGATTCTACAGCAATGGAAATGAAAATTTGGATGAAAGAGAGGCAAAATACCAAAAATAATATTTTTACTTTCCAAATTTTAAAGATCGATCCGGCAGAAGAATTCGATTCTCCTCGTTTCACTTACACCGAAATTCCCGCATTTTTCAAATCAGCCGCCTATTTCTATTTGAGTTCATTTGTGCATTACAATGAGGCGGAATGTCGGGCGAACAGGCCAGAATGCATTCAGGCATTCTTTTTCGTCACAAATTTCCATCGAGTCATCAAATATCATGAATTGGTACCAACAGTGAATGAATGGAGGAGAATTGCGGCCCATTATGCTGATATGCAAGTTTATGCATACAGTGATCATACACCATTTGTTGATCAGGTCAATTATTAAGTTCATGTACATTTTTAAGACTGCAAAATTATACTGTTTTTAATAGTTTTACAAAAATTAAAAGATGAGTAAAAAAGGGGAATTGTTTTGATTTAATGAGAGAAGAATAAGGTATTTATGAAATTTAAAGAAAAAAATCATTGAATAAATTCCGTCTGTTCTGATTTTAATAATTCCGCCTGTTCTGATTTTAATAATTCCGCCTGTTCTGATTTTAATAATTCCGCCTGTTCTGATTTTAATAATTCCGCCTGTTCTGATTTTAATAATTCCGCCTGTTCTGATTTTAATAATTCCGCCTGTTCTGATTTTAATAATTCCGCCTGTTCTGATTTTTAATAATTCCGCCTGTTCTGATTTTTAATAATTCCGCCTGTTCTGATTTTAATAATTCCGCCTGTTCTGATTTTAATAATTCCGCCTGTTCTGATTTTTAATAATTCCGCCTGTTCTGATTTTAATAATTCCGCCTGTTCTGATTTTAATAATTCCGCCTGTTCTGATTTTAATAATTCCGCCTGTTCTGATTTTTAATAATTCCGCCTGTTCTGATTTTAATAATTCCGCCTGTTCTGATTTTAATAATTCCGCCTGTTCTGATTTTAATAATTCCGCCTGTTCTGATTTTAATAATTCCGCCTGTTCTGATTTTAATAATTCCGCCTGTTCTGATTTTAATAATTCCGCCTGTTCTGATTTTAATAATTCCGCCTGTTATGATTTTAATAATTCCGCCTGTTCTGTTTTTAATAATTCCGCCTGTTCTGATTTTAATAATTCCGCCTGTTCTGATTTTAATAATTCCGCCTGTTCTGATTTTAATAATTCCGCCTGTTCTGATTTTAATAATTCCGCCTGTTCTGATTTTAATAATTCCGCCTGTTCTGATTTTAATAATTCCGCCTGTTCTGATTTTAATAATTCCGCCTGTTCTGATTTTTAATAATTCCGCCTGTTCTGATTTTAATAATTCCGCCTGTTCTGATTTTTAATAATTCCGCCTGTTCTGATTTTAATAATTCCGCCTGTTCTGATTTTAATAATTCCGCCTGTTCTGATTTTAATAATTCCGCCTGTTCTGATTTTAATAATTCCGCCTGTTCTGATTTTTAATAATTCCGCCTGTTCTGATTTTAATAATTCCGTCTGTTCTGATTTTAATAATTCCGCCTGTTCTGATTTTAATAATTCGCCTGTTCTGATTTTAATAATTCCGACTGGTTTGTTTCCCTCAATATAATTCGGCTAAAAATAAAAAATCAAATATTTAATACCGTAACCCTTCTCTATCATTAAATCGTATTCTCTTTTTTTATCCATCTTTTTTTTCAACAAATATAATTTTAACATTTAAAAAACTTATATTTGTTAATTCTTCACCGTTTTCCAGACAATTGCAATTGATCAAACTGTTTTTGGCAGTGTGGCCGCCGCTTTGGTTTGCACTTGTCTTGTTTGCCTTCTTTTCATTCCACATTTTTTAAGGTCCAAATTCAATTCCATATATTTTAAAATTTCCCTCTCAATTTTAGTGTTATTGCCGCTGTTTTCTCCGTTTTTTCAATTAGTTGGGGAATTTTTGGAATTTTAGCCCTTTGGGAAGTTGACCTCGATCCACTTTCGATGGCATCATTGTTGATGGTAAAATTGATCAAATTATTTATAAAAATTGATTCCTTTTACAAAAGGCCATTGGATTCAGCGTTGATTTCACCGCCCACATCAGCTATCATTATTATAAAGCACCAGAATTGGTTAGTAAAATAAATTAAATTAATTGACCATTTACATATTTTGCGCTCCAGAATCCACGGCTTAAAATGCAGCAAGCTTTAACTGTCATTGGCTATCCAATGATTCAGGTAATTTGGTTAGATGACAACATTTAAATTTTCATCATCATTTTACAATGAATCGAATTATCCCCCATAATCCAAGCCAATTCCTATCAGTAATTAAATGTAAAAAAATAAATTTGCAAAGGTCGGTTTGTCCACAATTGTAGCATTGCTTCCGCTGCTTTTCAAACAATCCTATTTGGCAATGGTCTTCTTGAAGGCAAATATAATATGATTTTATATTAATTTTGCATTAATACATAATCATAGACAATAATTGTTGTCGTTGCATTGGGAATGTTTCATGGACTCATTTTATTGCCAGCCATTTTGACGGCACTTCCCACTTCTTCAAAAAGGCAATCATCCGAAAATTTGGATGCCAAAAAAGATTCGCCCAATGGATTCGGCATAAAAAATAATATAATGGACCAACAAAAAAGACGTGATTCTGGCCGCTCAACAAAATCAAATAGGTGAAATTTACAATATTTGGCCATAAAAGTAATGTATTAATAATAATTAATTAGTGATTCCTCATCTTCATCGTCCTCATCGGATGCCGGTTTAGGGAGCAGCGGAAGTGGAAGCGAATCGGGCACATTTAGCTCTAATTTGGCAGAGGATAGTGGATCCGAGGGAAAAAGAAAGAACAGTAAAATTGGTGGAGAAAAACAGCATCAAAAAGAGGAAATGGGCCAATGGAATACACAAGAAAGGGTAAAAATAAAAAATATTTACAATATTAGTCCTAATCTATCACTAAAGTTTTGGGGCGTGAGTTGGGCCTAGAATCTCGCCTCGGGCTTTCGCCGAGAGCCTAATAAGCTCACCCCCCCCCAGTGGCCTAAAAAAGAGATAGCGATTATAGATGAATCATCTTTAAATTATTCTTTATTAATTGTGCGGAAAAAATGTGAAGGGGGAAAGAAGATAAAAAAGGAAAAAGGATTGGTTTAAAAAACAGATTGAGGCAATATTTGATTGATAGGTGACGGGGCCATTAAGCAAAAAGTGGGGGTACAGTAGGATGAACTCTTAGGCATTATTGGCATTGACATAAAGTAAAAGATTAATTAAAAAATAAATTTATTAACAATTATTAAATTTCATTTAAGTTCATGAAAAGGGCAACAACCCAAAGTGCACAAAGGCGAAGTGTGATTGGCAGATTGATGAGTGTTGCCGAATGCCCACCATCAACAAATTTGGAGCAAATAAATGTGCAAAACAGTAGAATTGATGGTATTGCCCTAATCCATAGAATACCATTGGGCCGTTCTGCATCAAATTTAATATGAAAAATTTTATTGTAAAATGGATTTTTTGTTTTTACGGGTTCCACAATTTTTATGTCAATATTTTATGCATTTTATTACAATTCCCTCATTGAATTTATGTTTTAAAAATATACGCATATTGAATAATTATTTAATTTTTTATTCAAAATATTTCCAATAATATTGGCAATAAAATAAAAAAACAAAAAATTCAACAATTTTTTCAACAACAATTGATGGAATCAGAACATTTTAACAATCGCAGTGTTTTAAAAGTTACAAAAGAGAACATTTAAAAAAATATAAATAATAAATATTCTCATTCCTTTTTCATCAACCATTGTGCCGCAAATTGATAAATGCATAATGCGGCACTGACATGCACATTCAATGAACGAGTTTTTCCCAATTGAGTGATTTCCACCGTGGAATCCACTTGGCCAAAAAGTTCAGCCGGAATTCCCTCTTTTTCATCGCCCAATAATAAAATTGAGCGTCGAGGAAATCGGAAATTCTCCTTAAAAATTCCAAAATTTTAATTCAATTCATTTTGGCATATTACTAATGGGACACTTTTGGTTGTTTGTTCGGCTGCGATGCATTCAAATCCTTCATTGACGCGTTTTTGACTCAAATAAGCGAACAAATCTTTGGGTTTAACCTAAATAAGATTTTAATTTAATTTAATTAATTTAATATTCCTTTGCCTCTTCAATTTGAAGCCAATTTTCGGCATTTAATGAAAGTGCCTTGAATTCTTGACTTTCCACCAACATTTTATTGGAAATGCAAAGTTTTCGAACATTGAATATTTCACAAGTTCGGCAAAGTCCTAATTAATAATTAAGTAATTCTTATTGTATTTAATTTACCTCCTAAATTTGCTGCTTTATTGATTAATGTGGCGCAAACAATTAATTCATTCCCATCTTCATTTTTTCCCTCAAAAATATTCAATTTCCTTTGAACTTCCCCAATTAATTCATTTTTGGTATTTTCTTCGCCATTTGAACAAATTTCTTCGTTTTTCTTCACCAAATCTTTAAAAATTCATAATTTTTTTAATTAAATTCCAATTTATTTTAATTTACTCGAATAGACCAAAGATGGTGCTTCAATGAATTTTTGATCGGAACAAAAAATTGGCAATTTTAATTCATTATTTTCTTCAATTGACTAAAAAATATAATTTAATTTGCATTCAATTTTTTAAAAAACACCAATAATAATTTAAATGGAAATATTTCATCGGGTGGCATTCCCGTATTTGCAGGGAATATTTGCAAAATTGTTTGCAATGAAAAATGTTCAATTGGATGGAAATGAGCAAAATAAAAATCATCGCAAAGGAAATTAATAATTCGCGCAGAATTACTGAAAATCATTGGGAAAATTATTTTGAAAAATTTGAAAACATAATAAAACCCAGTGGATGTTCCCAATTCGAATTCGGCCAAATTGGAAATTAACGAAAATTGGGCCAAATTCTTCAATTTATGCAAATTTTGTTTCCAATCCAAACGAATTGCGGCCAATGCTGTGCATCGAATTGAAAAATTTTGATGTGTTGCCCAGGGCAAAATACGGGAGAAAAAATTTTGGATTTGATCAATGGACTTTGAGGGGAAAAAATATTTCAAATTATTTAGAATTACATTATTTGTGGCCAAATGATGATGGAAAATGTTCAGCCATGAACAAATACTGCCAATTCGTTCGTCGGCAAACTTAAAATAAAATTCAAAAAAATTTTTAAATGAATTTTGTACCTTTTTTTCTAATTCCAAAAATTTCGGAAAATATTCAGGAAATTTGGCCAAAATTGTTGACAAAATCCATTCAAAGAATAATTTGATTGAATATTGTTGGCTTTGATCAAGCAAATTTAGGACACAATGATCAAAAATTGGGTCAATTATTTCCTTGGAATTGACAAAATCCAATATTAAAATGAGCAATTGGGCCAATCGGGTTTTCTGGCGATGAGCCATGGAAAGGCCAAATGAACTAATTTAAAAATATTCAATTTTGAAAATTAATTTGGCCGAAAACCTGGACTTTGTTTTATTTAATTCATTAAATTTTTTGATTATTCCCAGCAAAATGGAATCCAAAAATTGGCCATTGGATTTGGCCAAAATTGAACAAATTGTTTTAATGGCCAAAATTCGGCATTGATGGGCGCATAAATGAAATCTATGGATTCAATTTTAATAATATTTTTATTATTTAAATTTTACTAACAAATTTGTATTTTCCATTGGAAGATAAAATTTCCCTTGGTTTTCTGCTTCATCTAATGCAAATATTATTTATGAATTAAATATTAAAAAATGACCATAAATTTGTTGATAAGCAAAACATAAAATGTGCCATTCCCTTTTTATGTGCGGTCCAAAAATTGCCAATTCAATCTGATTATTTTTCAATTAAAATTAGATATATTTTAATGGAGCTTGGCCCTCAAAAGAGGACGGTACGCTACAACTGAGCGCCATCGCTTATAGCTCTAATTAAAGGTGATGTTTTTGGTGTCAAATTAAAGAGCTCACTTCTTGCTATCGAATGATATAAAAATTATTTGGTTTAGTTCAGAATTAGTAGAGTTTGTACTAAAAAACCATTAAATAAGATTATAAATTTGCGAATTTTTCTTAGTTTTTTGAACACAATTCCACCAAATCTTTAAACTAAATATATCTTATATAATTTGATAGCCAGAATTGAGTTCTTTAATTTGGCACTAAAATCATCTAAATCTGTTTCGTCCTTAATGAGCTAAAAGCGCCGTCCAATTGGGACACCACCCGCTTGTAGTGTACCGTAATAATGGAATTTAGCCCACAAAAGAGGAAAAGGATGATGGAAGTGGGAAGCGAATCAAAACTGTCAATCAAATTGTCTATACAGTAGTGGAAGAAGGAGGGATAGAGGAAATTAATTTCCTTTGCTTTTAAAAAATTTGGTAATTTGTATCACTATCATCTTTTTAATATAAAATATACATCAAAAAGGAACAATTACTTGATCTCAATCTTATATAATGCAAAAATTTTGGAATATTATCTGATGTTGAATTCGATCATAGCTTTGTGAGCAGGGATGGGTTCGGAATTCCGAATTCCGATTCCGAATGCCGGAATTCCGGTGTTTGAGTTCCGTTCCGATTCCGAAAAGTGGTCGAATTCCGAAAAATTCCGAAAAAAGTAAAGGGGGGACCCTTTGCTAATTTCATCAAAAAATTTGGATTATTTATTGTAGCGAATTCCTTTTTTACCTTCAATTTTCTTCTTTTTCTTACATTTTTTCTGGCTTGATAATTTTTTTTTTTAAATCAAGCCTAAATCAAAATATTTTTTGACTGAACATCAAATTACTAATCAATTTTGTTTTAAATTTAATAGCAAAATTAAATTATTAATTTTTAAGAGAAAAATGGGTAAATTTGGTAAAGATTCTTGGTGGTATTATTTCGGGCTGAATTTCCGTATCTTTATCAACTTTATGAAAAATACCATTCGGCACCAGTGTTCAGCGTCGAGAATGAACGAGTATTCAGTTCTGCCCGATTTATTTTCAATGATTTGCGCCAAAATCTGACGTCAGAAAATTTGAAGAAACTTCTTTTTCTTCACCAAAATGTGCCACTTTACAATTTTAAAATTTGATGAGGAAATATCATTAGATAATTTTTTGAAATAACATTGACTATAATTTTTTGATAAAAATTTAACTTTTTTGATTTTTTTTTAATTTTTAATGGATTTTAATTTTTTTCCGAAAAATTCCGAATTCCGATTCCGAATGCCGGAATTCCGGTGTTTGAGTTCCGTTCCGATTCCGATTCCGAAAAAAATTTAAATTCCGATTCCGAGGACAGTTCCGATTCCGATTTTTTTGAATTCCGAACCCATCCCTGTTTGTGAGATTGAAGTAATAAATTATTTTTCTTTTGATTCTACTGAGATCTTTTCCCAATTATTGACAATTTGATTGACACTTTCATTCACCCCATTATCCTTTTCCTCTTTTGGGGCCAAATTTCATTACAAATTATTCCATAATGCTATCTATATTTTGCTCACCAAATAATTTGCCCAATTCATTCCAAGAAAATTTCGTGAATTGAACATTTGTTGGGCCAATAATACTCCAATTGGAATATTCAATTGGGATTGGACCAATATTTGGTCCAATTTTTCCTTTAAATGAACAATTTTAAATCATTTTAATTTAACTCAAAATATACTTGAATTATTTCCATCAATTCTCCTCCATTGTTTCCTTCAAATTTTCCAATAAAGTTAATTATTTTTTGATGAAAACAAATTCGAAGGAAATATTTCAAATTTGGCAGAAAATTCCTCGACTTTCGTTGTTCATTGCATTGGCGAAAAAGTCGATTAATTAAATTACCAAAAAATGCGCTTAATTCAATCGAATCAATTTCATCAATTTTCAACTTTAATTAATTAATTAATTAATAAAATATTCTTCACCAACTTCGTCAATCATTTTTGCCAATTTTTCATAATTTTCGCAAATTGATTGGAAATTTTTTGTTTCCAAAATAAATTCACATAAATTTTCGATGCCATCCATTCCGGAATGATGTTCAAAATTCGGAGAATTCATTTCAATTTCAATCCAATTATTATTTGCCGCATAAATTTCTTTGAATTTCATTAAAATTTCCGCAAATTTGTAGACAATCTATTTAATAAAATTCTCAATTTTTTCTTTTTTAATTTAATTTGACCGAATTTTGTCTGCAAAATTCATTAATTCCCTCCTCTATCATTCCGCCAAATTCCTCTTTGCTTAATCCTCTTTCCAACAAATTTGTGGCCAAAAAATTTACAAATTTTTGATGTGAATTAATTGTCTAAAATTGGTTTAAATGAATTTAATTTCCAATTTTTTACCCAATGATGAATTCGAATGAAAAAGCTTAAAAAATTGAGATTTGTGGCAATTCGAAGGGAAATGTGGGGAATATCGGCAATTCGAAGGAATAGACGCCTAAAAAATTGTATAAAATCCAATGAATGTTATACCGTATTTTTCTAATAGAAGCTCTTGGGATTCTATTTTTCAGAGCCTTTCTATGATGGGCGACTATTAAGCTATGTTTAAGCTACGATCACACAAATGGATTCTACGCGTCTGAGTCAACGGGTGTATAATTTTTGGGTACTTCAAAAAATTTTCTATTTGTCCAAAAATAATAATTTTAAAGGGATAGAGGACACTTTTCTGCATCAGATAGGCTCATTTTTAAAAATTTTTGACGACTAGAAAAAATTTTATTGGGTCGATTCCGATAATTCAAAAGCAGAAAAGTGTTTTCTATCTTTTTGGTTTAAAATATTATTTTTGATAAATAGAAAATTAAGGCACCCAAAAATCCTATTCCTGTTGACTCCGACGCATCGGATCCATTTGCGTAAGTAAAGATAACTTTTGAGAATGAGCTTTTATTAGAGACTGGTCTTATAATAGAAAAATACGGTATTAAAATTTTTGGTGGAAACCTCCATTGTGGATGAAATTCGTCATTTTCAATTGGGAAAATATTCCTCTCTTCAATGCAAAAATTGAGCGCTTTTGAGAGGAAATATAGTGGACAGGCCGTCCACAATTTGTCCGGGTTTGAAATTAGTTCAATGAGAGAAATGATGAAATCAACTTAAAAATGATTTTTTGGGGAATAATCAATCAATTTTGGGGTAACTTTTATTTTCATTCGAATAACAAAATTCCACTGTATTTGAAAGCATTTGGCTAATTTGGTAAATAAATTTGTACAATTCCCCTTTTTCGGCAAGTCTCCAAAGTGGGTCAATTCCATTTAATGCCGGCAAAATTAAATGTAAAATAAACTGTGCATAAATTAATTTCTATCAATTTAAATTTGACGCAAAAATCAACCTTCTGGTCTCGATGCAATTTTTTTGGCAATTTTGCCGCCCTTTGTAAGGCCCAAATTCGAATCCATCCATTTGGATGTTTGATGGCCTTATCAAATAATAAACAAAGCCAATGAAATGAAAATTGATTTGGGGACAATGACAAATTGGAGGAATATTCCAATTGGTCAACAAATTTAATTAAAATTTCAAATTTTGGAAGCATTGGGATAATCAAATGATACTAATGAAAATTGATAAATATATTTTTGCAATTAATTTTGAACCTGTGGTTCCTCCAAACCATCCAACAATGTCAAAAATGTGCCCCAAACATTCACATTTAGATTTTCGTCCATTTTTGTAGCTGCCAATAATATTCTCAATCCGGCACTGGCCGATTTTCGGACAAGTTTCGAATCCTCTGTTTTGGCCAATTTTTGACAAATTGCAAAGCATTGGTCCAAAATTGCTTTATTGGCCTCCAAATTTGCCCCTTTTGTGGATTGGAAATATTTTTGAATGGCCAGAAGAAAATTTGGGCAAATTTCCTCCAATTCCTCCTTTTTGCCTTCCAATTCGCTTATTTTACTTTGAAATATTTTTTATTAATTTTATTTTTATAATTTCACCTCAATAATTTGGCCAAATCCTTTTCGATATTTTCGGCCAAATTAATATTTTCCAATTTTTTAACCGATATTTTTTCATTTTTTGGACAATTAATTTCCAATTTATCATTGTCCACAATATCCAATCCGGCTAAAATTGGATCCATTTCCATTTAAGAGGGTAATTCTTTATTTTCACTCGAATTAAAATTGGAATATTTTGATGAATGAAATGGAGATTAAGGATTAAGCATGGGAAATTATCTTCATTAATTCCAATCATAAAATTCCCCAATTAAATACATTTTTATAAATGTTCCTCCTTTTGAGATGAATGGTCCTTCCAATCATTTTTTTCAAATAAATTTAGTTATTATATTCATTCAACAATAACAATTTGAATTATGAGGTAATTTGTGAATATTTATTCAATTCCTATTCAATAAAAATATTCATATTTCTTCATATTCATTTATCATCCATAAATCACATCCATTATGCCAATTGCCGCTGCCGGTTGTTGTTCAACATATTCCGCATAAATTGGCTCCGGTTGAGGTGGAACCACGGCATACAAATCCACTAATTTATTCCCGGATTCCCTCGATGTTTTCCAGGAAAATATTGCCTAAATTGTATGTATTTTCATTTGATTTTGTCAATTTTTCTCAAGAGTCACTTGCCTTATTATCGGATTCTTTCGAAGTTTTCTTCGATTTATCTTCTTCACTTTTCACTTTCTCTATTGGGGTAATCAAGGACAATATTGTCGGAATATTTTCATTTGATTTTGATGTCCCTCCACCGCCACGTGTCGCCATATCATTTGGTTTAGGAAACTTTCTTTCATTTGATTTACTGGACAATAATTTGCCAAATCCATTTGGATCAACGCGTTCTACACTTTTTTCATCAAATTTACTTGGAGCAAAAGCCTAAATTTGAATTAATTCAAATGATCTAATTTAATTAACCGAAAAATAATTTCGATTAATTTTATTTGTTTCGGAGAAAATGCCACCAAAAAGCAATGTTGGCAATGAATAAAAATCAATTTGCTGTTCATTTTGGTAATGGCCTTGATGAAAGCTAGCTAAAAAGAATGCAAATGGATGGTCCGCAATAAATTTAGGATCAGGTGGTCCGCTACCACAGCAAGCACACACCGTTGGCTTGATTAATGTAACGGCACAAGCAATTGTGCCAACTTCATCCAACTGTGTGCAAATATTCATATATTTTATATGGCTAATAAAATTAATTTCAAATGAAACAAAAGTCCAAAAGAGCCATAAAATGACAGGGAAAATGGTCAATTACATTATTTTTATTTACTTTAAAAATAATCAAATGATTCCAATTAAAATATTAATATATTCCTTGATAATTCTTGTATAATTCTGAATAGGCTTGCCCTTTCTGTTTTTCCACCGACAAAAAAATATAATGTCAGATATTGTAGTTTGTGACCAAAGGGAATATATCTCAGCTAATAAGCATAATAGAGCATTAATTTATGGACTTAATCTTTCCTTTGCCCTAAAAACGTTAAACCAGTTTAGAAACCCAATGTCATAATTATTAGGTAAACTGTTCAAATCAAGAATTTGCTGAAACCTTATAAATAAAAGACCCTGATGGATGGATTGAGCCATAGATTAAGGCTGTACTGTAACAAGAACATGCCCAAAACAGAATCAACTGAAAATTAAGTATAGGCGAAAAATAACAGAAAGGATAATAATGGAATTAAGTTTAATTTAAAAAAGGAATATCCCATTTTATTCGTTATAAATTCATCCATAAAATGTGCCATTGAAAAGTGGTTGGTGATTAATTTGATTGGAAAGAAGAAAGGCAAAAGGATGGTCGGCAATAAATTTGGGTTTTGGAGGACGAATTGCGGCGGATGCGCAGCGGACCATTCGAATGGCTGTTGCGGCAGCTGCTTCTGTGCCTTCCTCATTTAACTGAAATTTCCAAAAAATTTTTGCCCAAAAAGGAAAAATTTAACAAAAATTTAGAACTCATTGAATAAATCAAAAATTGTTAGAAAGCGCAAAACAGAAAATTAGTCAATAAAATTGGGATTAAATTACCTTAAATATTCTAGGGGAAAGCGAAGCAATATTAAAAAGAATAACAATGAATAACATTTATTTTTCGATTGAATTATTATTTAACAATAAATCGTTTAAAATACAAATTTAAATGCATCATAAAATTGATCAACAATTTTTAATTTCAATCAATTGACAATTTTAAGCTTATAAAATGCCATTGAAGAGAATTTGTCTATGATGGGTAACAAGCAAAAAGGCGAAAGGATGATCCGCAATAAATATTGGTTTAGGGGGTTCAAATCCTGAACAAGCAATTACCAATCGAATGGCTGTTGCGGCAGCCGCTTCAGTGCCTTTCTCATTAACCTGAAAATTTCCTAATACTTTGAATGAAATTAATAAGTTAGAGGGATATGGGAGGGAAATTAGCCGGATGCCAAGATGAATGAGAAAGGCACGTGGATGGGCTGCGGGGGTGTGCAGGATATAGCCGGATTAAGGAAATAAAGTGGGGTAAAACGTTAAAAAGTTAAACAACTGCATGGATTCAGAATGTCTTGCGGATGAATGAGCCGGCGGCATAAATAGGAAGGCTTGGGGGAGGGAGAGAGTAGCTCCACCAACTAGTACTGTAGGGTAAAATTTCTTAAATATAAAGAAAAAATTTAATACTTTTGAAATAATTCAAATATATTCAATGAAAAATTGAAGATTTTAAAAAACATGGATAGAAATAGATGACAAAAATTTCGGTTCAAAAAAGCCATGAAAGTTGAACAATATGGGAATAAAGAATATTTATTTGAATTGGATAACATTTAATTAAATTATCATTAAAAATCGCTTTTCAAAAATTAATGTTTTCTTTAAATGGAAATGGATGGATCGATTTTAAGCTTGGAAAATGCCATTGAAAATAATTTGTGTATTTTGGTTGGAAACAAGTAAAAAGGCGAATGGATGATCGGCGATAAATTTTGGTTTATGGGGTTCAATTCGGGCACAGCACAATTCCGCTATAATAATGGCGGTTGCGGCAGCCGCTTCCGTGCCTTTCTCATTCACCTGAAAAATGCCAAATGCATTTTCCTTAGAAAAAATACAAATTTATTAAGTGAAAGAATTGCAAATATATTCAATCAGATTCATCAAGATTAAGCATGGATAAAAATAGATTAGCAAAATAAATTTCGATAAGCCAAAAAAGCAACGAGAATAGAGCAATATGGGAATAAAAAGAGAATAATGAAATAGGATAATCATTAAAAAAAAATTAATAAATGGATGATGGGTTGATAATTGAATTTCTATCAATTATCAACAATTTTAAGCTTGGAAAATGCCATTGAAAAGGATTTTTTGGTTTGAAACAAGCAAAAATGTGAATGGATGATCGGCAATAAATTCCGGTTGAGGGGGTACAAATGAGAGTTCGCTAATGAAGTGCATTACAATCCCAGTTGCGGCAGTTGCTTTGGTGCCTTTCTCATCAATCTAAAAAGTGTTTAATGGCACATTTTTTAAATTTATTAGCTTCTAATAAAGAATTCAAATATAAATTATAAATCCAACATTTAGGAATCAAAACAAAAAGATTAATAAAAAGAGCAATAATAAATAGACTCTCATAGAATAATGGATAACATTAAATTATTTCTAAAATTACAATTTAGGTAATGTTTTCTTAAAAATGGATGGATTGACCATTCATTTTTAAGCTTGGAAAATGCCATTGAAGAAAATTTGTGTATTTTGGTTGGAAACAAGCAAAAAGGTGAATGGATGATCGGCGATGAATTTGGCCTTTTCATGGATGACCAATGACCGATTCATCATAATTACGCCGGTGGCAGCCGCCGCCTCAGTCCCTTCTTCATTTACCTGGAATTTTGATTTTGCAAATATAATTTTTGCAATTCTCAAATTCCGATTATATTTTTTAGCTATTTAAATATTTTGGCTCAAAATTTTTGCAGAATGATCGAATTTATTAATGAGGAAAATGATGCATTTTAATGTGAAATTTACTCAAATTTCAATCAATTTCGCCGCTAAAAATTCCATTAAAAAGAATTTGGGTATTTCCATCATTGTTTGTGGCCAAAAAGAATGCAAATGGATGGTCGGCTTTGAATGAATCATTCATTGTGGCCATCAAAAGGGTAATTTGAATGCCTGTGGCCGCTGCCGCCTTAGTACCCTCCTCATTCATCTGCAAAAATTTTGAGCCAAAATATTTGCAAGAAATGCGTTTAAAAATGTCAAAATTTGATTTAAATAATAGCAACAAATTACTTTAGCAGAAATATGTATAAAAAATGTTATTTAGAATAAATTTAAAGAGAAAATGATGTCAAATTTTGATAGAACACAGAAAGGAAAAAGGCAGATACTATATTTATTTTTTCCGAAAAAATTAATTTTGGCATTGGACGAAGTAAAATTTTTCTGAACAAATTAATTTTCACAAGAAACAAAATAAATGCAAAATGCAAATGAAATGGCTATTAGTATTAAATTAATAAATAAAAAATTATATTACGAATATGGACATAAAATGCGCATTTGCGATCATTTATAAATAAAATAATTATTTAAGCAATAGCAAAAACAAAATAAATCTTGTATAAATTAATCGACTCTCCACTCTCTCAAAAACAATTAATAAGAAAAAATATTTATCAAATTTGTTTGGGTTCAAAATTATTGTGAAACACCGAAAACATAAATCCACGGGGAATTGAATTGAATCAAAGGGCACAAATAAATTGTATTGGGTTTAACCAAAGAAAAGTCCATTGAAAAGTGGGACATTTTGTTGGTTAGAAAAAAGGAAAAAGGCGAATGGTTGATCGGCACGGAAAATTGGCTTCGGAGGTTTCGGCATCATCGACTTGAGCACAACCCGAACTGCGGTGGCAGCAGCCGCTTCCGTCCCTTCTTCGTTCATCTGGAATTACGGTTGAGAAAGAATGTGCCAAAAGAAACAAAAAAATAAACAAAAATGGGAAATAAATAATCAAATCAACTTAAATTAAATGAAAAGCATAGAAATAAGAAAAAATTGGAAAAATAAACAGAAATTCATTCCCAGATTTGTGTATAAACCGCACCTCAATGAAGGCCTTTTGGATGACTTCACTGATTTGGAGTGGTGCCTCGCGGGTAATCCCTCCAAATTGGGCACTATTTGTAAAGGCACGGGCAATTCCCAATTTCTTGAGTGGTCCATTCAATTCATGGGTGGATTCCAATTTGAATTTTGGCAGCACAACCTTAATTAATTCTATAATTTTTTGTTATCAAAAATGAGAGAAAGTTGAGATTGTTTTTTACGAAAAATTTATGAAAAATTGTTGTTTACTATTTTGGAATGAGAGGGGAAAAAGGTGGTTTTTGGGTGGGACATTGAATGGGGAAAAACACAAATCAATAGGGAAAAATGGGGGAAATTGGCGACCAAAGGCCAACCCAAGCGACCCAAGCAGTGGCAAAATAGCCAACCAACGAATAATATAAAAAATGATGAAACCAAATGCTGCCAGAAATATTTTTATCTAATTTATAGAGAAATTTTTTAAATATATTATCTGATTGTTGATTAGAATGAAACTGAATTGATGAGTAGTAAACGGGAAACCAACCGATGTTTTTTTATGAAAATTTGTTCATTTATTTCCCAGAAAAATGCCAATTAGAGGCCACATATTAATTAATTGTTATAATCTAGGGCTAAATTGTTTGGGGCGAGAGATGGCTTACCTATTACTTGTCCTAATCTAGGGCAAAATTGTTTGGGGCGAGAGATGGGCCTAGGCTCTCGCTCCAGCAGAGCTCCAGACATTCACCGATTGCCCTAAAAGCCCGGACCTTGGCCGATGGCCTAGTATGTCCACAGTGGCCCAAAGAAGGGATAGAGATTAAAAGGAAGTGGATTTAACAATTTTGTACGAGAAAATATTATTTAACAAAGTGAACACCAAAAAGACCATAGGAGATGGGAGGAGAAAAGGGCTGGTTTAAAAAGGAAGATTGGGAGTGATGATCGGACAAAAAAGATGGGTACTGTAGGAGAAAGAATGGAAAGCCCTTCGGCATTATTGGCATTGACACATTCAATATTCAATATTCATCCAATCAAATAAATTCAAATTATCATTTTATTTATATTTTCTTGCCTTTCAATTCATTTTATTTTTCTCGATCTTTTATTTCTATTTTAAAAATTTTGCAAATAAATATGAAAAAAAATAATAATTTTATTTTAAAAATTGTCCATGAATAATTGAATAAATTTTAAATCTCGTCTAAAATGGATGAATTTTAATTTTTAATATAAATAAAATGCATTTAAAAGTTTAAAAAAATAATCAAAATTTTTTTCATTTTTCAATTTTATTCAACCATTTTCTAATCCTAAAAATTCTCAATTCTAAAAGGGCCAAAATGGGTTTTTTAATAATGTTTTCATTATTTTCTCAATTTCCTTCCTTATTCATTTTGGATTTTTCAATTCTGGATGCGAAGCATTCACAAGAATGGCCGCATTATTCGTGAAACATCAAAAATGGCCATTTTCCATGTATTTTTTGATTGACTAAAATAATTATTGATTCAGAATGGGCAAATATATTAACATGAATAAAATTGGAATTGGTAATGACCAATAAAATATAAAAATAATTTTAATATTCTCAAAGAGATTCATACTTTTTTGAAATAGTGAAAAAAAATAGAAATATTACAAAAAAAATATTTTAAAATCCAAAAAATGTGCAATTATTTATTAAAGAATCCTGATGCGCCGGCATGTTTATGGGAACAATGCTCAATTCGCCAGAATCCATGCGATAAACCATGCAATTGTGTAGAAATTCGTGGCACCGGAATTTGCAAATGGAAATGAAGAAAAGAAGAAAGTATTCAAAAATGCAATTTTGAAATATTTCAAATTTATTTTTGACATTTTTTCGCACTATAAAATTATCATCGGAACATTGTATTTGTTGAAATGATTTTCTGGTCCTCAAAAAAGCCTAAAGATTTCTTTCTGTCTAGCATAAATTTTGCATTTTCCTCTTTGTTTCTATCCAATTCCAATTTTGTTTTTCCACAAAATCCAATGTTTCCTCGATCCAATTGTTCAAATTGGATAATAATTCGATGTGTTGGGATGCCCAAATGGGCTCGAAAAAATGAACAAATTCGATTGGCATGGTCCCCATTGGCCAAGGGATTTATGGCCGAACCAGATGCTTTGAACTTAAATCAATTAATTAAAAAAATAATTTGGAATAATTTTACGAGCATAAAAAGGGCAGGCTCATTCAAATTTGTGCCAAGAGAACATTTACAATCCGTGTGCACCACAAGTCCAGTGCCATCCGCCGATTTGTGTGCGCAACTTGCTAATAAATTGATCAAATGGAGGCGGACAGAATTTGTGAATTTCTCCTCTGATAAATTTGTCCAAAGGATGGCAAGTGGCATTTTAATTTGGGAAATGAATTCGTTTTCAACTACCTGTTTATTTATATTTTTGGAACATCAACAAAAAAAATCTAAATTTAATCCAATTTTTGCTAAAAGGGCACCCATTTTGGGACGGCCGAGCATTGTTCTACTATTTGATCGCATTAAAGGAAAAAAATCAAATCAAATACAAAACAGGGCATAATTAATTTAATTTAAATTAAAAAAAACTATCATAAATATTTTTCATCTTGGGAATTTATTTAGTAATCCAATTTTTCATTCTCATCAATTTTCCATTCCAAATTCCAATCATCGTCCTCCTCCCTTTTGTTTCTTCTTTTCCGCTGTAATGCGCAAAATGCCATTCAATGTCAAATGGGATTTGACGGATGTTGGGTCAACATCGTCCGGCAAACGATAATTTCGCTTCACTTCTCGACTCACGGATCCATGCGCATCCGTGTGTTCATCGTGATGACAATAAATGAAAAGATGATCGCCGGACATCATCACCTATGAATAAATATTATTTTTAAATTTTAATAATATTAAAATATTTTAATTGCCTCAATTTCTTGGGGTGAAAAGAAACTGGCATCCAATCCGACTTCCCAACGGTCCGGCAAATTTCGAACATGAATAACATCGTCCTTTCGCTAATAAATAAAATCTAAATATTCATAACGGTACACTACAATTGGGCAACGTCAAATGAACGCCGTTGCTTGTAGCAAGCTTATTAATGAAAATTTTAGTTTCAAATTAAAGAGCTCACTGCTGGGCTATTGATAGATATATAAGATTCATTAGATTTGGTTAAAATTTTTATGGAATTATGTTTCAAAAAACATGACAAATTTGCAAATTTATAATAATATTCTTTTTTATGCTTTTAGAGTACAAATCTGCTCATTCTAAACCAAACCAAATAAATTTTATATCTATCAATAGCCAGAAGTGAGCCCTTTAATTTGACACCAAAATAATCTGTTTCGTCCTTAATGAGTTAAAAAGCGCGCCCAGTTGGAACATCGCCCACTTGAATGGGTCCGTGTTCATAATTTTGTGCCAAACCTGTAATGGCCAATCCCAAAGGTCGGCCTTCCAATCGTGGGTCACATCCACAATATTCATATTGGATATTTGGTTGGTAGTCATTTTAAATATAAATTTGATTTAATTGTGATTTAGGGAATTTGTGGTGAATGATGAAAATAATTGAATTTTGTGGAATATTTATAGTGGGCTTAATGGAATTTGGGAAGTGAAAATATTTTCAAACATCCAAAATAAATAAATAAATAACATCTGCCAGTGGAGAAGGAATAAATATTTACTAATCCAAGGTAATTTAAAAAGTGGTCACCCACTTTTTGAGGATATTTTCCAATGGATTTATTTCGGACATATTTCAAAATTATTTATTTTTAACTAAGAAAATACAATAAAAAATCACTTTGTTCCTTTATAAAATGATTTATTTATCTCTGAGAAGACCATTTCATTTCAATATGAAATCGAGATGGCCTCAAAAATGTGACTGGATTTATTTTGGTCAAATGTACCAGAAAATTAAACAAAACAAAGTTGTCCCATCAACACAAAATGCTGATTTTCCTCCCCTCAGGATAGGCTCAAGTGGAATTCATTTCCATCGCCCATGACAAATTCTTTTAAATAAACAATAAATGGATCAAATTATTTATTTCAAATTCTTTACAGAAAATTGTTCAAAATTGTTGTTTATCTAGAAAATGAAATATGGGATTGTTTATTAAAGAAAATTAAAATAAATAATATTTTTTATTGAATATTTTCATTATATTCACGAATATAATTTGTACCGTATATTGTAATTCATTCCCCTTGAGGCTCATCTTTGACCACCATCGTTGTCATTCTTTCCTTCATTTTCCCATCACCCAAATCATTTTCCTCACTTTCTTTTGCTCCATCTGTTAGCCTCTTCTTCAATTGTTGTGCTTTCCGGAAACGAATTCGTTTATTGCCGAACCAATTTGACACCTTTTCATTCAATTCAAATACTTATTTCCAATATTTGATCAAATTAACTTGTGCCACTGTAATGCCACATTGTTCGGCCAATTCCATTTTGGATGCTTCATCTGTGACATTAAATTAAGATCAGAAATAAATCGAAATTACCTGGATATGGTTGGTTTAAATGTTCCATAAAATATTTATTAAGGATGGAAATGGTCTTAGAACAAAAGTTTTGTCGTTTTTTCCTGTAATTTTTCTGAATTTAAAGAAACAAAAATTGAAAACTTTTCTGCACTGCCAAATGATTTGAGCAAAAGTAATTGACTGCAAATGGCATCACGCAATTCATCGGCCCAAAATTGGGCAGAAAGGCGGATACCCTCGATGAAATGGTCAATGTCAATTTGGGTAATTGGTCGAAGTTGGGAATGAAAATTGAGCAATTCCATTGAATATTTCACACAAGAATTCACATTCTTCAATAAATTAATAAAATATATTTATTTAAATTATTTTTCCCATTTGCCTGTTCAATCAATTTTTCCATCATTTTATATTCCTCAAGACATTCGCGCATTTTTGCCTTCACTTTTTCCATGTCCGCCGAATCCAAATTTCCATCCATTTTTTGAGCACAAAATTCGCTGCATTCTTTCTGCATAAAGTAAATTAATTACTATGTAAATTAAAATAAAATTTATTTACAAATATATTTATTTTAAAATGTTAATAAATTTATTTAAAAAAATTAGAATTCTTTCCGGAATGAAAATCAGAATTATTTCCGGAATGAAAATCAGATTTCCGGAATGAAAATCAGAATTGTTTCCGGAATGAAAATCAGAATTCTTTCCGGAATGAAAATCAGAATTGTTTCCGGAATGAAAATCAGAATTGTTTCCGGAATGAAAATCAGAATTTTTTCCGGAATGAAAATCAGAATTGTTTTCGGAATGAAAATCAGAATTGTTTCCGGAATGAAAATCAGAATTGTTTCCGGAATGAAAATCAGAATTGTTTCCGGAATGAAAATCAGAATTTTTTCCGGAATTAAAATCAGAATTCTTTCCGGAATGAAAATCAGAATTGTTTCCGAAATGAAATTAATTTTCTAAAAATATTTTTTTACCATTTTTTGTTCAACTGTTGACATTTTCTTTTGTTCAATTTCATCATTTTCTCCTTCATCATTAATAAGTCCATTTTGGCCAAATAATAATTTCACTGAATTGGCCAAGCAAATTGTCATTTGTCCTCAAACAATATTCAATTTAATTTAATATTTTTAATTTTACCAATTTTTTGTTTTTCATCATTCAAAACCGAGCAAATTGCACCAAAATAAGGATTTTCTCTTCTTAAAAATAAATGGCGTTAAAAATATTAAATTATTTTGGAACACATTTGGCCCATTAATTCTTCCCGATGTTCGGATACATTCCTCCCATTTCCTTGCATTTTAAAACGTAAATCAGCCAACATTTGGTCGAATCCGCCCAAATATGTGCCAAAAAATATTTGATCATTTGTTGATGGAATTTCATTTTCAGAGGATATCAAAAATTCGGGCAACATTAAAATATATATTTGAGAGTAAATTTGATGGAATTGAATTGACTGTAGAGAATAATTTCCTGCCAATCAACCAATTTAAAGCATTTGATTTTGGCCCAAATTTTCTCGACTGGCGCCAACCTTTGCTGGCTCATTTCCTCCATTATCTCTCCTTATCGAATATCGACCTTAAATCATTTTTACATGGTCCAAATGGAAGGCAACATTCAAAGGAAAGGGTGGAGCTATTTTTTGTATGCAAATTCCTATTATGAAAAAATGCTGCTGGCTGGGCAGCTGCTTATCAGCGAAATTTTGGGGAAATTATTCAAGAGAATTGGAAACGGATTGGAGAGAATTCGAAGTGAAAGAATAAATCGAATGGAAAAATTTTATATTTTTCTTTTTATGAAAAAATAGAATAAAGAAAATTTTACAATAATATCAAATCAAGATTTAATCGGATTTATATTCATCTTCAACAAAATATTCTCAAATTTTTAATGTTTTCTTTCACTGCTTGAAAAGCCCATAAAGAAGCCAATGCCATTCAATTCCATTCTTCGAACATTTAAACACAAAATGAAAGCAAAAAAACAATGCAAATTGACCTTTAAAATTTTAAAATAAGAATAATTGTATAATTACATTTTGATTGAATTTGCATTTGCAAAATATCGAAAAAAAATATGGCAAATGCCTGCCATTTCCCATATACAGTAAAATGCCTTCAAGGAATGGTCATTTCATCAACTGAATAATAAAAATTTATAAGAAAAAGAACAAAAACTGACCAATAAAAAGTAGAAAAATGCCATCAAAATTCAAATCATTCCGTGAAATTGAACAATAATTTTTGCCACCATATTGCATCCATGCCAAATAACATAAAAATTTGGAGCCATCCATCCATCCATCCATCCATCCATCCATCCATCCATCCATCCATCCATCCATCCATCCATCCATCCATCCATCCATCCATCCATCCATCCATCCATCCATCCATCCATCCATCCATCCATCCATCCATCCATCCATCCATCCATCCATCCATCCATCCATCCATCCATCCATCCATCCATCCATCCATCCATCCATCCATCCATCCATCCATCCATCCATCCATCCATCCATCCATCCATCCATCCATCCATCCATCCATCCATCCATCCATCCATCCATCCATCCATCCATCCATCCATCCATCCATCCATCCATCCATCCATCCATCCATCCATCCATCCATCCATCCATCCATCCATCCATCCATCCATCCATCCATCCATCCATCCATCCATCCATCCATCCATCCATCCATCCATCCATCCATCCATCCATCCATCCATCCATCCATCCATCCATCCATCCATCCATCCATCCATCCATCCATCCATCCATCCATCCATCCATCCATCCATCCATCCATCCATCCATCCATCCATCCATCCATCCATCCATCCATCCATCCATCCATCCATCCATCCATCCATCCATCCATCCATCCATCCATCCATCCATCCATCCATCCATCCATCCATCCATCCATCCATCCATCCATCCATCCATCCATCCATCCATCCATCCATCCATCCATCCATCCATCCATCCATCCATCCATCCATCCATCCATCCATCCATCCATCCATCCATCCATCCATCCATCCATCCATCCATCCATCCATCCATCCATCCATCCATCCATCCATCCATCCATCCATCCATCCATCCATCCATCCATCCATCCATCCATCCATCCATCCATCCATCCATCCATCCATCCATCCATCCATCCATCCATCCATCCATCCATCCATCCATCCATCCATCCATCCATCCATCCATCCATCCATCCATCCATCCATCCATCCATCCATCCATCCATCCATCCATCCATCCATCCATCCATCCATCCATCCATCCATCCATCCATCCATCCATCCATCCATCCATCCATCCATCCATCCATCCATCCATCCATCCATCCATCCATTGGGGGAATTTGACAGAATTGCATCGCAACAAAAAAAATTTGAAAGCACAAAATCAAAACCAAAGTTCAATCCAATTTTCAGGCACAAAATCAAACAAAATTACAACGAAAATACAAAATACACAAACAAATCATGAACAAAATTAGAAATAAAAAAATAAATCTAAAAATGATAAATAAAAATAAAAATAATTTTACAACATTTTCAATTCACGCAAACATTTTTAATTATTTTTCAATTTTGAACCTACCGTAGTTGTTGTTGGTCCGGTGGTTGTCGAAGTTGTAATTAACTGGAATTTTAAAAATTAATTTTGAAAAAATAGATAATGATGGGCAAACCTCCGTTGTGGACACTCCGGCGGTTGTGATGTTCGAAGGCTGAACAAAGAATGATAAATTAAAAATTAATTTTTTATATTATTTGTACAAATGTATATATTTTAGATTGAACATTTTTGGATTCTCCTTTTATGGAATTTGTTTATAAAAATTGAAGGACTTTTATGAGTCAAATTTTTGGAAATAAAATTTATTATTTTAACATTATTTTTCATTTTAACAGAGATGAAAATAAATTAATATAAAAAAATCATTCTTTAAATTATTTTAATTTTTTTTTAAAGAAAATTTTGGTATTTTGATTTGAAAAAAAGTGTTAAGAAATTTACCATTCCACTTTGCATGGTCTCATTTCCAGTGGCAAGAGAGCCAACAGCTGTTGTTGTTTGGTTCTATTAAAATTAAAAAGAAATTAATGCAAAAATTGTCACAATTTTACCTCTCCGCCCCCTTCAGGAGGATTGAACCAAGTCTTGAAGGTGTCCTCAAAGAATTGACCATCTCCTCCAAGTTGTTCATTCCCGACCACGACATTGCTAGTTCCGCGGAATTCATTCTTCTTTCCAAGGGCCGCATATCGCTTTGCCGGTTTCGATGCAGATGCAGAAGCATCTTTTGGTTCCATTTCTGCATCAAAGCATCGCGTGCTATAAATAGGGAAATTATTTGGGAATTTAAGAAAATACCAAAATTTAAACCCAATTTTATGATTTTGATAATTTTTAAAATAGTCCAAAAAAGAGAAATAAAATACATTTTACAAAATTTGCTTTCTTTCATTCAAATTTTTGAACAAAAAAAGAAATAAAATTACCGCTCCTGGTTGCAGGTCACCTTCCATTGTTTGAACTCATCTCCTTTCGGACATTCCGCTCTAAAATGATCGAAAACATTAATTGAGCCATTTTTTTTGAATTTTCAAACCGGGTTTGTCCAATCCCAAAGGACAAGGCCGTCAGAATGAAAAGAATTGGGGCCATCGAAATGGCAAATTGGAAAATGATTTTGGTCATTTTCCCTGTGAAAAAGGGGAAAAGAGGATATATTTTTAAATTTGAATAAAAAATTGTATAAATTTTTGAATGGTCCGGAGGGCTAATTCATTTATTTGTTTCACGATTTTGGATAGATTCGAAAAATTATTAAATTGAGAAAATGAAATACTCAAAATGAAAATGAAAAATATAAAAATGATGTGGAAAAAATAAATGGACCATTTTGGGACGGGTTAACTAAAATTAGAAATAAAATAAATGAATGATTAGGAATGGGAACGGGCATATTAAATTTGGTTGGGAGGGGAGTGGAGGAGGGGGAGCCAAATTTGAAGGTGATTAATTAAAATGAAATGAAAAATAAAATGGGAATTGGAGCAATTTGGCCTTTTTTGGGCCAAAGGATGATTGGACCAATTTTAATGTAGAAATGGGCAATGAATGTGGATGGGAAAATTTTGGCGAAATTATGATTGCTCATCACTGGATCCAATTCTTAGAGAATTTTGGGCAAAAATTCGTCATTTAATAATGGAAATTACTGGAAATTTGTATTATTACTTTTTTCTACAGCAGCAGTAGATCGAAGTAAAGTAAAAAATAATTCCATTGAAAGAGTGGAATTGTTCGTACGAAATAGGAATATGAATTCGTTTAAAAAGTTGACTTGGAGCAATATTTGATTGATGATTAGTTAAAAATAAAAAGTAAAAAGAGTGGGTACAGTAACTTCAATTGGATTCATTTAAGAGTACACGGAATAAATGGTTTAAAATTCAATTCAAATAATAATTTTAGAATAAAAAATAACTTTATTAATCAATTAAATAAATTGTCCATTAAAGCAAAATATAGCGATATTAAAAAAAACTATATAGCACAGATATAATATATTTTTGTTAAAATAATTAATTAATATTCATTTTATTTCAATTAAGTGTTCATTTTGCTTCTATTCTTTCCATTTAAACATCCATTGATTGATTCATTCATTTGTTTAAATATACCCGGCTTAAAATTTAAAATATTTATTTAATATTTTTAATTAATTCTCCGACATTTTTACGGCTTTCGATTATTATAAATTGTCGCCGAAACAACTTTCCCAGATGCAATCACCGGTTGCGGGCATTCTCGGCCTTTTCCCTGGGGAATAATGGCCATTGCCTTTCCGGGTCGAGTAATTGGCAAAACTTCACAAATGTGGATTTGGGGAACACTGATGAAAATGAAATAAATTAATGAATAGAGTGGACAAACATTATTTGGGATTGGACAATTTGGGGTTGGACACTGGAAGCATAGCAAACTTGGGGATCGGCTGAACCAGCAGAGGTCACGGGCGCTTGGATCCAATCAATGGATTCCACCAAATCCTTGGCCTTAATTTTTTTGTGATTTGATAGAATTATTCCAATTTTTATTTTATATTATTTTTAAATTTCCCACCTTTCTTTTTTGTGAATCCGTCAAATTCCTTTTGACTTTATCCTTTGTCATTGGTTGCTGATTTTCTTGCGGCGACTTTTGCCTGGACCTTGTCTTCCAATTTGGCTCTGAACTCTTTCGATGGCTCGATGGTGTCCCCAGGGAACTGTTCTTTTTTCCTTGGCTTTCCTGCTTCACCAAAAGTTTTTGAGGGGGCGGATGTTGGCCAAAAGGCGAAGGACTTTTTGAATTGGATCGAATTGCCGTTGGTGTCCCTCGAGAAGATTGACTGCCTCCTAGTTGGGAAAAATATTGTAAATTCACAAAATTTGGTCTACGGTATTCGCATTCGCTGACAATTGGTGGTGGCACAGTGGATGAATGGCTTCGCCGGGAGGCCTGCTCAAATTGTTTATCAAAATCAACTTCGCAATGTTCCCTTTCATAGTCGTATTCCTCAATATTGTTGTTATTATTGTGTTTTTGGTTCTTCTTTTGATGGTTGCTTGGATGTCTTTCCACTTTCTTCTTTTCCTTTGCGCCGCTGCCATTACCCGAAATTAATCTTTTTATAACATTCATTTTTTGCTTAATTATTTTACAATTAATTTAATCAATCTTAGAAAATGCAATTCGAATTTGGATTTATAGTCCTAAGCGAGAACTAAAGTTATTTGTATTTGAGATGAGAATGGGTCTAGGCTCTCGCCCGGGCCTTCGCCGGGGGCCTAAGTTCCTCACAGTGACCCAAAAACGGGATAGGGATTTGAAGGGAAAGAACCTTTAAATTATTATTTATTTGATCTGTTGTGCGGGAAAAATGATAAAAAAAATGACTTCGCAAAGTGAACAAATATTGGTTTAAATTTCAAAAAGAGGGCTAGGGGCAACATTTGATTGATGATTAGGTAAAAATGGGTACAGTAGGATAAATAGGAAAGGCCCTAGGAATTATTGGAATTAACAGCCATGCTGGTCAATAATTAAATCATTAAATATAAATTTATATAGGGCATTTTTATATAAATGATAATTCAGCATTTTGAATTATTAAATACGTTTCGAATAATTTGTTGGAAGGATGAATTGGATAAATGAGTTAATGAGGAAGAAAAATTGAAAATTTTGAACAGCATTTGCGTAAAAATGATTGAATATGAAGGAAAAATATCTATGGAAACGTTCAAAAAAAGAGGAAAACAACAATCCCATTCAATTTTCCCGTTCAACAATGAGAGTAGTCCTCACCATTGGGATGGGAGTGAGATTTGCGTCAATTCAATGAGCACAATTGTTCCAGAAGTAGAAACGGAGGGGAAAAGAGGGCATGACTCCCCTAGGCTAGCAGCAAATTATTTAGCCGAATTTCAGCTGTGTGACTGGGATCATCACCGGGTCAACCACCTTCCCCTCCCATTGGAAGAAGCATCTGTTTAGTTTTGTTTGGGGTAAAATGCCGAAATATGTGGGGGCGGAAAAGGGGCCAACAATAATAAATTGGTGAAGGACGAAAATGGGTTTATAAATGGGTGAATTCTGAATTGAGGGTGGAGGAATGAGTGGGGTGATCTTGAAAAGTACATAAAATAGCCAGAATATTCCGGAATTGCTGGGAATAGCAAGCAAAGGCATTTTCATCAAAAATTTGTTGAATATTTTATGAAAAAAGCAAAATAAAATCAACATAAACAGCAGCAGGATGGAAAAGGGAGATTTATTATTTAATTAATTTCATTCATCCGAGAATATTGGGAAGTGACGACTTTCTTTCAAGCACAAATTATGATCCATTCACATTCAAACTTCACAGCAATTCATTTCTTATGACAGCTGACTTTACTCCTATAAGGCCTATCAATATCAATATCACAAATTTAATAAAATCCATTCATTCAGAAGCAAATTAGAGAACACCCAGGAGTAGTTTGGATTGGGAATTGTTGGAAATGGGAAAGAATGGAATAAATGAGAGATGTTTGTTTATTTGCATTCATTTGGGAAAAACATAATTAGTTTGAATAATAGGGAGAACATGGAATAATTTACACAAAATCGTAAATACTACGGATGACAGGAAATACAATTATGCATTATTGATTATTTACATCACAAACAATAATTATCTTTTATCTTCTGTTCTGTATTGCATTCATTACACATTAGCCATCATATAGAAGCCGAAGAATGTGAAGAGGACGGGAAAAACAATTATGCAACAAACTAAACAGGTGATGCCAATGCATATAATGCTGCCACTGTTGCTACGCTGTTCTGGAAAATAAATGAATGGAATAGATGGATTCAATTCTTATTTATTTATACTTTGATGAATAATAGGAGCAGGATTGGGCGGCGGATTTGGGACCATGATTTCAGTCTGAGCATAATATGCTGGCGGTGGCATTTCCGAATTGATTGTCGCATGAGTTTCGCTTTGTTGATATTCAATGCCGCGTTCTTGATCTTCCATTGAATAATTTTTGAGGAAATAACTTGGAATTTGGACTAAAAAAGAGAGGATGCTGAAAAAAAAATTATACAAAATTCATAAAAAATGAAGTTGATTTACAAATCAATAATGAATGAATCAAATTATTAAATACCCCAAGGATAATATTTATTTGCATTCATTTGGAAAAAAAACATATTATGTTGAATAATAGGGAAAATGGAATAACGAATAATTTACACAAAATCGTAGTGCATGAGAACCAGAATAGGGTTTAAACGGTTTAATACTTTGAATTATGGCCAACAATACAATCACATCCTTCCCATTCACAATTTAAGTCAAAAATCACATATCATTACATAAATAATAAATTTTATATTCCGTTCAAGAAACAAGAATAAAGCTCTAAATTTTTACAAAAATTTTTAAGATTCTTTTCATTCTTAAAAACCCGAATTAAAATTAAAAATGGATAAGCTTTGTGCCGATGTGGCAGCAATTTACAGCAAAGAAGCTGATCATAAAGTTCAAACGGAAAAGTGAGTATTTAATAATGGCATTAATAAAATGTTAATTAAATTAATTAATCAGGCTTCGTAAACTTCTTGAAAATGTCTTTTCCACTTATCCTCAATCACAAGATGCAACAAAATTGGTTGAAACAATTCGACATTTGGTCGAAACAGGTTTCATTTTAGTAACTTTAATTGAATTAATTCAACCAATTTTTCAAAAAGTTGTGAATAATGAGAGCACCAGTATGGTTGTGTCGAGACAATTCCTCATGGACGTTGCCGAACGAATTAGCAAAGATTTTCCAGCAAATTTGGTTATTACAATAGGCGAAGTCATCCTCAATTTGTTGCAGGTTTTTCACATCATTAAAACTAATAATTTGGGAACTTATGAAGAATCAATTTATTAGTCCACAATTTACAAAAAAAGAATAAAAAAAAATACCTGAAGTTTTACAACCTCGTATCGATAAAACTTAAATGGCTAGACTTAGATTAGGACTAAATAATTTTTGAGCTGGCTATGACAAAGGATTACTCCTTCATTTCAAATTGCAGATCAGATTGCATAAGTTCCATGATTTGGGTCAGGAACAGTAACCCAACCACTCAAATCAATTTTCACGAGTTTTAAGCAATAATGGCGGTTCTAGGATTTTCCTAAAGGGGGGAGGCGCGCCACCCTGAAACTGCCACTACCTGATTCTGATTGGGAAGTATTGATTTAGTTATAGTAGAGTAGGCTAAAACATTAGTGGTAACCGGGTACCTCTAACTATAACCAATTTACAACATTACAATTTTCTTACAACTCCGCAATTTCCCTAATTTTTAGGCCCGTGCCATCGCATACGAAGAGCAGATCACACAAATTCGAACAATTTTGGCTGATGCTTTTGAACGTTCTGGCCAATTGGCACAAGCCGCACGCACTTTAATGGGCATTCCACTCGAGACTGGCCAAAGGTTTGTCATCATTGGTGCTTACAAAACTCATAAAAACCAATTTAGAACCTATCGGGCAGATTTCAAAATGAATTTGTATTTGCGCATCACCGAATTATTTTTGGACGCCGACAACATTGTCGAGGCCGATCGCCATGTGAAACGTGCTTCCCTTCTTCAGCAGGATGTCAAAGATGATTTGGGAATTTTGCTAAAATACAAGGTTTAAATATTGATTTTTGTTATAATTTGTCAAAATATTTAAAGTTCCTCTATGCTCGTGTCCTGGATCGTCAAGGCGCATTCATTGAGGCCGCTCAACGCTACAATGAACTTTCCATCAAACAAGGCCTTCCCCAGTCCGAAAGAATGCATGCCCTCCAAAATGCTTTGACTTGTACTTTATTGGCACCGCCTGGTTAATTATACTAATTATTTTGCCAATTTAATTATTTTATAGGACTTCATCGAAATCGACTGCTGAACACTTTGTTCAAGGATGAACGATGCCAACAATTGGTTGGCTATTTGCTACTGAAGAATATGTATTTGGAACGACTGATCCAAGGGTCCGAGGTTTGTGGTTTTTTAATGATTTATGGAAATTGGTAGAGGAGGGACGATATCGTCACCGTCGTTTGTAGCTCTTTAAGAACGAAGCCGATATTGATGATTTTAGTGTCAAATTAAAGAGCTCACTCCGGGCCATCCATAGATATAAAATTTATTTGTTATGATTAAGATTTGATGAAATTATGTCCAAAAAACTATCAAAAATTTGCAAATTTATAATAATAGTCTTTTTTTTCAATAGTTTTATTCTGAACCAAACTAAATAATTTTTATATCAATCGATAGCCAGAAGTGAGCTCTTTAATTTGACACAAAATTATCTATATCGGTTTTATCCTTAATGAGCTACAAACGCCGTTGCCCAATTGAACAGGTTCGATAGTGGAAGGAGAAGGAAGCATCAAAATTTCCATAAAAATTTAATTAATTCAATTAATATTTTTTAGTTGATCGAATTTGAGGCATCACTTAGCCCACACCAAAAATTGCTGGACACCGAGGGCTCTTCCATTCTGCAACGTTCCATCCTTGAGCACAATATTTTGGCCGCCTCTCGACTTTTTTCCAACATTTCTTTCGCTCGACTTGGCCAACTCATCGGCGTTCCCACAAATAAGGTTTCAAAGTTAATTAAATTAATTTTAATATTCACCAAAAATTTAGGCCGAAAAGATTGCATCGCAAATGATTTCGGAGGACAAAGTTGGCGCCCACATCAATCAAATGGATGAGACTATTTATTTTGATGGTTTGGATATTTTTAAAATAAAAAATTGTTTTATTTTTCAGTCCCCGATTCCCAAAATCGAACGGAGGCAGAGATTGCATCAATTTGTGAATTAACAAATTCAATCAATGAACGGTTGGCCGCTCGATTCCCGGAATGGCATGCCCAACGTGTGAGGGAATATAGCACCAATAAAGCATTAAATGCTGCAGTAATGGACAAATAATGAAAAGGACAATATTTATGGATGACTATTTAATTTATTTAAAAAAATTTGGAGACCACTTTACTATCTTATTCACGTTTTTGTTTGGCATAAATGAAGATTTTTATTTTTACAATATGTTTATTTTTGCTGAAAATCCGCTAGGACTGGGTAGCTCAGGCGGTAAAGTCGTTGACTTTTGCAATAGGATGAAAGTTCGATTCCCTGTAGTGGAGTATAATTTTATAAATTTTTTCTTCAAAAAAAAATAATTTGTAAAATCTATATTCAAAATTAATATTTAAAATTTTAATTTCAATTAAAATGAATGTTTGTTACTATGTATAAAAATTGTGAAAAACAAAAATTTCTATAAAATGAGATGTGTTTGAAAATGGAAAAGAGACTAGAAATTTGAAAAATAGAAGAATTCAATAAAAAAAATTAATTTGACACCGGAAAAGGTGGGGAAAATAAAAAAGTTTCATGATGAGAAACGCGTAGACATTCCGAAAAATTTTATGAAATTGTCACAATATAAATTCTCTTTTTCGGGAGGAAATTGTCCGTAATTTATGAGAGAATGAAAATGTACAAAAAAATTGAGATATTTGCAAGCTCCTTTTTCTGGGAAAATAACAAAAATAAAAGACTAGATTTTATAAATGAATGGTGTGGATGGGATATTGGGATGATATTTTTTGATGGAAAGAATTATTTGTTGAATTCTCGAGGCGGCTTCCTCCGATTTTGGGCTAATGTTTTCCATCCAACGCATCCAAATATTTGTAATCAATCAGCCGAGGTATTAGGACATGTCTGAAAATTGGCTGAGAGTTAATTAAAATTGTTTTTTTATGGCCAAACCGAATGGGCAAGAAACAAAAGCAGACAATGGGAAAGACCATTTCGATGAAGGGATAGGGGCTGAAGCCGATGAAGCAAAGAATGAACAGATGAATGATTTGGCATGTGGTGAACAAATGGACTTTGCGTTGGGGCACCCGACGAATATAATGTGTGGGTGGATAGGCTTGCTGCAAAATTGTTGGTCAATTTAATTTGAATTAATATTCTCTCACCTGTTCCGTAATCAAAAGCAACAACCGTTCAACCATTTCATTGCCGGTCAACGAAGTGAATGCCATATATAGGGAGAGGCCATGCAAAACGGAGGTGGGAATCCATTGAAGGGGAAATGGGAGCAAAAAGAAGGTGGAGGCCAAAATCAGCATATGCGCTATCAATGTGGCCAACCGTGTTTCGCGCACATTCATTATCCTATAAAAGTGGGGTAAAAGTTGATTATTCCCTTTTTGGGTGACTTACACTTCATGGACATGCCCTTGGGCGACTCGTTCCTCCACATCGGCCAATGCCCGGACATGCAAAGGGGAATGTGGCAGTGCTCCATGCATCCATGGAAGGCCAACAATGGAAAGGAACTAAATATTTATTCCATTTAAAAATGATTTATTTATTCGGCACAAACGGTGTTGAGAACGGCCACAACGAATAGGTCCAAATGTTGGGCACTTCCCTTCTTCAATTTATTCTGATTGTTGTTGACAATGGCCGAACATATATTTTGGTCCATGTAGAAGAGAAAAGAGAGGAAGAAGCCGAGAAGAAAGCAAACAAAAATTGGGTACTTATGGAGATTGGCCCCTACAAGAGAAAGGACTGATGGAAGGGAGGGAATTGATGGAAGGGAACTGGGATAGGCGACTGCCTGACACATGCCAATCAAATTCTAAATTAAAAGGAGACGGAATCGCCTCAGATTCTTTGCCAAATAATAAATGAAATAAAATTTATTCGCAAGGATAAATTTCACAAACATGCGACCAAAAATTATAAAAAACAAGATCAGGGGAATCAAATTGCTTGCGCCAAATATATTCGGGGAAATAAGACAATCGAATTCCAACTGGCATTTCTGCCAATCGTGATCCTGGCAATCCCAATCCGCTCTATACCCATCAACCTATTAATCATTCCCTGAATTTTGTATCACCCGATGATGCCTCTATCTAGGGTTGGAGAGAGTCGGTCAACCGAACCGAAACCGAACCGAACCGAGGCGATTTTTGGCAAAAAAACCGAACCGAAAACCGAGGTCCGAAAACCGGGAAAACCGAAAACCGAGGGTCCAAACCGACCGGTTTTTCAGTTTTTATTTTTCACCTTGAGGGACAATTTTTGGTTAAAATTTTACCTTATTCGACCATTTTTAATTAAAAATTTTCCCTAACGGGCCATTTTTAGGCTTAAAATGTTATCTTTTGGATCATTTTTGCCTAATATTTTTCCTTTCGGGTCTATTTTTGTCTGATTTTTTACTCTATGGCCATCTTTGACTTTAATTTTACCCTCCAAGAAATTTTTGGTCTATTTTTTTAAAACCATTTTCAACTGAAATTTTTTGCTTAAACGGGCATTTTTAATATAAATTATTTCATTTATGGCCTTTCTTTTCTAATTTTTCTCCCTGCGGGGCCATTTTTATACGAAATTCTTCTTTTTGTGAATTATTTAGGCTAAAATTTTTCTCTGTTGAGCTTTTTTGAAATATTTTCTCTTTTGGGTCTTTTTTGTTGAAGCAAACCTAGAAGAATAACTAAAAATTGAAGTAAAATATTGGATATGTGATATTTGAATAAATTTTCTTTGATTTTTTGCGAAATTTTATGAAAAAATAAATTTTTAAAAATTTTATGATCATTTTTCAAAAAAAAAACGAAAAACCGGAAAACCGAACCGAAAACCGAGGATTTTTTCCAAACCGAACCGAAAACCGAGGTCGGCAAACCGGGCCAACCGAAAACCGAAGATGCCGGTTTAAAACCGACTCTCTCCAACCCTAGGCACACCCAATCTGTTGAATCCCAATGGCAAAAAGTGAAAATGACTCAAAAGAAAATGTATGGCACCTCCTCAACTCTATATAAATCTTATTTCCCCGAATATATTTGGCGCAAGCAATTTGATTCCCCTGATCTTGTTTTTTATAATTTTTGGTCGCATGTTTGTGAAATTTATCCTTGCGAATAAATTTTATTTCATTTATTATTTGGCAAAGAATCTGAGGCGATTCCGTCTCCTTTTAATTTAGAATTTGATTGGCATGTGTCAGGCAGTCGCCTATCCCAGTTCCCTTCCATCAATTCCCTCCCTTCCATCAGTCCTTTCTCTTGTAGGGGCCAATCTCCATAAGTACCCAAAAATTGCTTGCCAAGAAAGGCGCCAGAATTCGGGAATCCGAAAGAGAGGAATTTCGGGTCGCATTTTGAACATGTCCTCTGCAAAAAATGAATAAATGTATTCATTTTTTAAATGATTTTCATACTGTCAATTTCGCTGAATGTGTAGGCACCGACAAATGACATGATGAGGACGGATGCGGGCAGTGCATAATCGGCGAGCCATTCCCGTCGAGAACGGGTCAAATATGGAGTTTTACGAAAATTATAGAGGAATAGAATGGTGTCCAAAATGAATTGCAAAATTCGAATGAAACAATCAATGAAATGGGAAACATTGGAAGGAAAGAACAAATAAGAAGGCATTTGCAGACGGTCAAAAGTGATTTGGTCTATTTGGCCAGAAAGTATGCCAAAAGGGGAATGAATTAATTTTGGGCTAAATTTAGTCGAACATTTGTTTGGTCCACAATTGCCTATACGGCGGTTATATTCGTTACTGGAACATTGACTTGGTGGTCGCCGGCAGCGATTGAGGAGGCAATAGCCTGGCAACAAAATCTGACAAACACATCAATGTTACCCAATAAAAGTGGAGTTTCCTTGAATTTTGGTGCGGATATCCCCTTCAAATTCATTTATTATTAATTCCCCTCAATTGCAGGAATTATAACATGTTTGGGTGGAATTATTGGAGTGGCCTTGGGAAGTATTTGGGCAATTGTGAGCATTCCTTGCTTCTTTTAAATTAATAAAGTTAATTTTATTATTATTAGGCTTGGAAACAAGGAAAATGGTTATTCACCGGTCACGCCACCCAAAAAGCGGATCCCCTCATTTCGGCCATTGGCTCATTTGCTGCAACTCCGGTAGAAAAAAAAACCATTTTTATTAGAGAACATTTTTTTTCTTTTAGTTACTATTTTTGGCCATTTTGGTACATTTTTATTAAATTGGACATAATCATAATTATATTTTGAAGATGATCGATTTGGATCATTTGAATTTTGGTTGGACAATTCTGTTCGTCACAATTGTTGCAATTTTAAATTAAATTTATGGTCAAAACAAATAATTTTAAGGTTTGCCTCTGCTTAAATTGGGCCATAAATGTTGACATGTTGATGTCCATCATTGTTCCAAACCGAAGGAGTATGGCATCGGCGGTTAGTAGTGATATCAAAAATACTGTTTTAATAGTCTATAGAAAATTATTTTACAACCAATAATTGGAAAAATTTGGAGTTAAACTCCTTAATTTGTAAACATTTTTGCATAAATTATAGCAGATTATGTAGAGTTTTAGGGAACTAGGAAATGTATTAAATTTTTTATAAAGTTCATCTTGTCTGCATTTATTTTGAGTAGAGTCAAAAGAGATTTACGGTATAAGTTATACGATGGTAGAAGAATCATAATTTTTAATGAAAATAAGAATGTTTGAAATTGGGACTTTAAGAGTTAGGAGGACTATCAACTATCAAGTAATGAATAATGAGGAGATGTGCCTTTTCTTAATTAATTATATCTACAATAAGAAAAAGAGACAATTGGAGAATATCTAAAATATAAAACAAATAATAGTTATAACTAATATATCTATTTTACAGGTTCAAATTCTTCTTTCGCACGCTTTTGGGGATGCCAGTGGCCCTTGGATGTAATACTTTTAAATATATTCTATTACTAAAATTCAATTTTAATTTAGTGTCGGCGCAATTTCGGATTGGGTGCGCAAATTGATTGCATTGGAAATTTTGATCATTTTTTTAGGTTCGAGGCCCCGCTCAATCCACACCGGCCACACATTTCCACTCTTTGATGGTTGCCTTTTATTTGCCAAATTTTTTGCTTTTGCTCAGCGGGTTTGCCTTCCTCGGTGCCGCCTACACATTGCCCCATACAATCCGACAAATGGATGAGTGGAGGAATTCGACGATTAATGCAACAAGGCAACAACAAAATGGGACAAGAAGAGGTAATAAAAATAGGATAAGATACTGTTTTTTAACCAAAATAATATTTTTATCCAAAAAAAAGTTGTTTTTGACTTTTAATAAATCAGAAACCCTTTTTAGACCCTACGGTATTATTACAGTATTCATTTGGGATTGGGAGGATGGAAAGGAAGGGAAAAAGTGATTGGACTGATTACCTTTTTTCCCTTTTTCAATAATTGAAAATTTGATTGACAGGTTTTGTCGCCTTTGCTTCCCATCATCCCTTTTACCTTCCTTCCTCCCTTTACCGTTACCAATTTGTAGATCTCATCGAGACGCATCGTAAGCTATATCAGATTTTAGCTTAGAATTAAAGTGGAAAACCAAGAAATATGGTTTAAATGGTTTAACTCGCTCAGTTTCAATTTATACTAAGAAAATATAAGTTTTATAGTGTCTAAAACCGATTTCTGATTTATTAGAAGTCAAAAATTACTTTTTTCATAAAAAATACTCTCATAGAATGATAAAAATAATTTGGACATTAATTTTAGTAACAAATACAGTGGCCACATTTGGTGATGGTGGCAACAATACAACAAATGGATATCAGAATGAAGCATTCGAATAATATTAAATTATTCATTTTTACAATTCATTTTCGTGCACTTTTGCTCAATTTTGAACATTCATCCGAATTCTATCCTATTTTCTGTTGTACATTTATCCATTTTAAATGATATTAAACAAATTTTTATAAAATAAATTTATTACAAAATATGAAAAAAAAATGAAATTGCCACAATCAAATAAATATATGTATAAAATCAAAATTAATTTGAGAATTATTATCGCCGCCTGATTATTGAGAAAATGGAGATTAGTATGGCAAAAATGAAATGGGAAAATGAAATAATTGAGCAAGTCCACGGAAAGCCAATTTGTTGGGCACCAAAACCACCCAAAATATTGCCAATGAATGAACTAAATTTTGGAATAAATATTCAAAATTCATTTTGAATTTACCCAAAAGTGGAGGAAGATTGGACAAGGCCGAAAAGGCAGGCATAAACCCGGGTTGAGTCCTCATTGGCTGATTCTTTCCTGAAAAATTGGAAATAATATTAATAAAAATATTATTTTCACTTTGAAATGTCAGCACATTGTTGGAAAACAGGAATATAGAGGGCAGCGGCAGAAAGGCCCAAAAGGGCAAATGAAATTGAGACCAATGGAATTGATCTAAACAAATCGGAAAATGAATGAAAATGTAAATTTTTGGGTCACTTTTCGATTGGTGCCAATGGGAATGGGCCCATCAAAAGTGTGGAACTGATTGCCAAAATTGAGCCAATTATGGTGATGAGAATGGCCGGCCGATGCTCTTTGAATTTTTCCACCAAAATGCCCCAAAATGGGGCACTCAAAAAATAACTGATGCTCATTATTGTGTAAATTGCGCCGACCAATAATGCAGAATTGCTTAACTAAAATTCAATTTGTTTTTTATATTTTTGTGTGGGATTTTTGCCTCCATTAAATGTTCTGGCAATGGTGCCTGATAAAATGAACAGGTGATTCCGCGCAATGTTATCACAAACATTATCAGCCAAGTTTCGCCATATTTCAGAACATTCAAAAAACCAAACTTAAATTTGGATTTAATTTAAGAAAACATTTTTAAAATAAGTTGCCTTTTTCTTTTTTCCTTTTTCTTGGCATTTGCCTTTTTCTATTGTAACTATTTTTGACAAATCTTCTGATGAACCCTCTTCGCCGGATTCGGCCGAATCATCAATGTATGGATTTTCCAAATCACCGGTTGAACAATGTTGAAGCTAAAAATAATAATCTATTAGTACCAAAAATGTTACCAAAATTGAATTTACTTTTAGGGTATTTTTCCTGGACCGCATTGAGGATGCCCTCGAGGAAAATGCCGATGGAATTAGACTGGCCACTTTTTGTGGATTTCGGTTCGTCAAAGTTGTGGAAACAGGCGAATGCAATTCCGGTCAATGCCATCAATGAGCCCATCGTAAAATTTGGCACAATGAATCCGCCCAACTCGAAAAGGGCACTCCCAATGACCGGTCCAGAAATATAGCCAACACCGGCGAATGTTTCCAAAAGACCCTGAAATATTGTAAAATTCCGAAAATGTGCCAAAAAAAACATACACCCAAAAGTGAAATGTGCTCCGGAAATAATTGTGCCGTAATTGTCAGCGAACTGACCACAAAACATGTTCTGGCCAATGCCTGCAAAATTCGAATGGCCAGCGAGACCCAAAAGAATATTGGACCATTTGGGAGAAGGGTGAGCATTCTGAGACGAAATAAAACTAAAAAATAAATTCGAGGCTGATTAACGATTAACCCAAATCCAAAGGCGGTGGCCGCAGTGATGAAAAGGCCAAAGAAAAAGGCCAAAGTTGGGCCAATATTGGTTATCTAAAATAAATTTGCATAATTCCTAAATAAAATCAAATTTACGGACATATTTCCCAGCGAATGGGGCCATCAAGAATCGGCTAAGCTGATATGTGCCAATAATAATGCCAATGTCCCCAGTGCTTATTTCCCTATTATGGGCCTAAAATTAGATTTGAATGTCATAATTTGGTAATGAATTCACCTCTTTTGGATAAAATGCATCCATACAGTTGAATGTGATTGTATTTATGAAATTTGCAGCCATCAATGTGCCAATTATGGTCCATTCCCGTCGATCGAATATCCCAAAAAATTGGGCAATATTTTCGGAGAGTTTGGCAAAAAATGCCATTTTTATCTAACTTAAAGGAAAAATAATAAATTTATGAAATTATTTGAAAATTAATCTGATAAATATATTTTTAATTTAATTAAAAATTATTTTTATTTACTTCTTTTTTTTCTTAATTGAACAATTTTTGTTCATCCCAATTCCAAAATTTTTCTTGGAATCAAAGCAGAAAATATGACAATTCTGTGAAGATCAAAAAAAAAATGGGCAGCAGCAAAAGCAATAAAATTAAAATTGTTGTTTTGAAATTAATTGCTGCTAGAAAATTAGGCAAAAAGTCAAAGGTGAAAAACGTGATAAAAAAGTGATTAATAATTAAATGCTTTGCTAATAAATTGATAAAGATTAATTACTAGTGATGAATTTTATTTGGGGTCAAATGATTTTATTATTGGTCAAATCAAGGAAAAAGTGCAAATTTTGATGAACATTGGGATCTAGAATGGTGCTAGGGAGGGGATATAAATCAAAACAAATGGACATTAACAAGAATAAAAATTCCATTAATCCATTTTTTAATATGATGAGATATAGGAATATTTTTTATCCCATTGTTCGACTGCCTTGATGGGAGGAAAGGGAAATATTCCAAATTTAAATGAATTAATCATCCATTCCTTTGTATGGAATTTCAAATTGGTGATGTCAATGTAAACAAAAATTATCAAACATTTTATCAGCAGAAATACAGCAAATTCTGCTGAAAAATGCCAATAAAAAGGGCAAAAAACACATTAATTAAAAAGAAGAAATCAGCTGATTAAAAAATTATGAATTTGTGTGTGGCATTGCAAATTTCAAAGGAATTTGGGGATAAAAAATTTTCCATTTTTTTATCAATGTTGAATTAAAAATGAATATTAATAAAAAATTGGATGGCTAATAAAAAATAAAAAATTATTGAAAAATTATTAAAAAATTGAGGTAGATCAAATTTTGGGCAAATTGACTTTTTAAAATACTATAAAATTTTGCACCCTTCAGCAAAAGATTAGAGAAGATAAGAAAAAATTAAAATGATTAATTAAAAAGATCAAAAATTATAAAATTTTATTATTTTTGGTTTTTATCTTTTTTTTATGATGGGCAGATTTTGTACGAAATTTGTTATTTTTAAAGTGGCAATAAAAAATTAATAGGCAAATTGGATCTAATTTTTGGGAATTATAATTTTTAGGAGGCGGTAAAAATTGATAAATTTTCAGTAAATGAAATTTCTTCATACAATTTTTCGCGTAAATTTATTTACCTATTTGTTTTCTTAAAAGGAAAATTGATCAGCTTGCGAGGTAATGTACGACACGACTGATCAACAACGAAGTTCATGGGGGCGTAGAAATATTTAGAAATGTGTAAAATGGATGGATGGCGAATTTGTTGACAAAAATTAGATCAAAAAGGTCCCGTTGAACAACCATACATAGAATCAATTTTTAAATGAATTTGTTTTAATATTTTATAGGCGGAATATTATTATTCGTTTTTATTACCTTCCTCATTCCTCTAGCCCAACGGAATTTGAGGAAATATTTTTAGTAATTCGTCAATAAAAAATGTTCAAAATTTTAAATTCTAAAATATAAATAATTCCTTGTCTAATTTATTTAGTAATAAAAGTGAATAGTCAAATAATTAATATTTTAAATTCATAAATAAACAATTCGTCGTCTAATTTATTTTTATGAACATTTTCCATTTACCCTTAGGTATCATCATTAAAAAATGAGGGAAACGAGAAATTGAATGGATTAATAAGTACAGTACAAAAAATGTAATGTTTTATTTTCATTTTCAAAGCCTATTTAGGTCATCATTTCGTCCGCATGTTTGTTTATGGGAATGGAAACATTTTCTAATACTGAAAAATAAAATTCACAAAAGAAGGAATTGGTCCAAAAATGGCAACATCTTTTTTTGTCATAAAAATGATAAAATTTGAATGGAGAATAGTCGAAGTCAAAAATTGGGTCATAAATGAGAAAAAACTGATGACTCTTCCTTCAGGGCTTAATCATTCGTTTTACTTTGAAAATAATCAAATCATTTGATATAAAATTACAATATTTTATACGTATAAAATGACTAAAAATTAATAAAAAAATTGTTTATTTAAATTTTGGCCCTAGTAGCCTTTTTTCACATTATTCAATTTGTTTTCCATTTCAATTGATTTATTTATATTCAATTTCATTTATTTCTTCTTTTTCATTTGAAGTCTATATTTATTCTCGTATGCATCCATCGCAACCGGTTTCGATTCTTTTGTTGGTGTTGCCGGTGGAATAACCTCTTCTCCTTCAGCGGATGCCATTTTCGGTTCCTGTTGTCCAATTTCCCCTCCTTCAAATGGTCCGGTTACTTCTGAATTTCCACATTCTTGCGCTTCATTTCCATCTTCGGATTTGGGTGGCGTTGCTTCCTACAAATTAATTTTGCCAAAATTTTTATCTATATTTTTACCCTTGCCTCTGTTGTTTTGACCACTTCTTCCGCCTCCATTTCTTCTCCATCTCCCTGCATGGCTCCTCCCTCATTTTTCGTGGCTTCCACTTCTCCTTCTGGAACTTGTTCAGAAACGGCAGATTCAGCTGTCATTTGACCGTTTTCCTCCACCTTTTTCGGCATTTCTTGAGCTTCAATTTCCTCTGCCTCAATTTCGGGCCCATCATTTCCCGTCCCCTTTCCCACTACTTCCTTCCCAATTTCACCTTCCAAATTGGCAACATTTTCAACTTCCATCGGTGGATTTTCGGGTGCTTTTTGAGCATTTGATTCTGCTGGATTAACAGCTGATGCATTTTGAGTTGTTCCTGCTGGTGCAATATTAATTCCTAAAATCAAATTTAACTCCATTCTATAATGCAATCCCATTAATTTTTTACCGGTTGATTGACCACTTTTTGCTTTTGGTCTTCTCGTGTTCGGTTGGCGAACTTCCACTCCATTTTCCTTCAATTTTGCCTCCTTTTCTGCCAGTGGTCGATGCGCACAAATCAGCGAACAATACCAACATGGGCCATATCGATTGTAGAGGGCCAATTCCTGGACACAATATCCAACCTGCAATCGGGCATCGCAAAATGCACAAATGAAGCAGGATTTATGGACTAAAATAGGGGAGGGCATTTTGATAGGGAATATACACAAAAATGTTCACTGATTTCCCTTTCCACCATGAATTTGTCCACATGTTGGACTGGGTCACCGCAAACTGCGCACGGAACAATGTCCGGGTCCTGGGCATTGCCAAAGGGTCCAACCCCGGCACTGATCAATTCGGACATTCCAATAAAATATAATTATTAATAGAGTAAAATAATAATTGATGAAATGTTTGAAATGAAGTGGAAATGAGCTTCAAAATTTGTTTTTTGTAAGCCCAATTGGCACTCCTTCCTAAACCATATGTTCCATCTCGATGAATGTGTGTTCAATTCAATAGTCCCATTCATTTTAACATCTGTTTTATCCTTCTTTTCCGGTGGGAATTGACGTTCAAAGGAAAATTCCAGTGAATTTTAAAAATCCTTCCGCCCATCCATCCATTTTCCAATAGTCACCAGTTCAATTTTTCTGATCAATCAAATCAATTTTAAAATGGGAAGGTTCAAAAATCCCAACAAAAAAGAATTGGATAATTAAAGATATGGAAAAAATAAATATTTAACAAATAATTCTGCAAATTGGTTAATTCCAGTGAATTAGCAGGCGCTGTAATATCGGGAATCTCGGTTTCCTAAACATCCAACTTACTTGAGAATAGACTCATTCGATTCGGAATAGTCGATTTACTATCAGAAATTTCTGTACCGGTTTAGGGGTTAAGGATAGGGCGTCGGAGGCTTGGATGGGAATCTATCGGAAAGTATTACTAAACAAATTCATAACAGTCTGAAATTTCATATACATGGTCAAATCGACGAGTCAATGAGACTACTCTCGAGTCTGTACGATGTCTTCAAAGTATAAACCCCGATTCCAGAAATTAGCTAGCCAGGCCTAGCTAAAGCCAATCCCCAGAATTAGCTATAATATATCCATTAATGGGTCCATTCCATTGTTCATTCGTCTATTATTCTCGTTTTTGCACATTCAATCATTCATTCAAATATTCTGCTGGAACATTGTCGTGCAATATCCCCTCTCGTCATCCATCCAGACAAAATATCCGCTAATCAACCGGCTTCTTCGCAATGATATAATCTCTTCGAATCCTCCCCTCATTTTTATTCTTCATTTGGCCCTATTAAGCCATTCGTTTGGATTGTTCCATCCTATTCCCTCCTCATTCCATCCAAAAATGTTAATATTTTTTTGCCCAATTTTGCTTTATTCTCATCGGAATAAACGGATTAGCGGCGGATGCAGAGCCAAAATTGGATGAATTGAAAATTGAGGAAATAAAGACGAATAAAAGTGAGGAAATAAAAGTGCTTGGAATAATTGCCAAAAACAATGTTGGCAATGTAAATGAAACATTGGCAGCAGAAAATGAACTGGAAATTGACGAGACAAAAGGCAATAATCGGACCGAATCAAAGGTGATGTTTTCCGAGGCTGTACGAAATTAATAAGGAGTAGTCTAGGGTCGAAGATGATATAGCTGATGGATAAATTTATATAGCATTTTAGTGTAGGTTTAGCTAAAAATGATATCGAAAGCATTGGTCAATGTTGAATAGTTATTGAACTATCACCAAAAACAGCCCGAAATACCATTTTAATAAACCAATTTGTTATTAACTCGGCAAATATTCAACATTGGGAAATGCTTTTGATATCATTTTGTAGCTAATTGTATGCCAATAAAATTTTATATAAATTAATCCAGCGACTTTATCATTATCGCCACTAACTCTTTCCATCCCCAATTGTCTTAAAATCATGCTGGTTAATGATGAATAAGCCTAAAAAGAGGATAACGCATTTTTAAGCCATTTCCACATTAATAGATTCACCATGGATTGCCCATCAAAAATATTGCGGAATTCCCATTCATGGTCTCACTTTGGGTGGGCGGCAAACGACTTTGCACTGCCTCCTTGATTAGTCCTTCGCATATTCTATCCGCCGCCCATTGTTTCGGTTTGGAAGGAAATTACAGCATTTTGGCCGGAACAGTCGATGCCATCCAAAACAATACAAAATCAATTGGCAAAAACATTGTGAAAGCACATATTTATTCGGAAGATTTGCTGGGAAAGGATTTGGCCATTGGCGTGGTCAATTTTTTTCATTTTATTTTCAAAATTATTCCAAATCAGTTGGAAGAACCACTGAAAATCTCGGCCGAGATACATCCAGTGAAATTGACAAAACGAGCAAATTTGGTGAATTCCAGTGCATATATTGCTGGATGGGGGCGAGTTGATGGTTAGTTTATTTATTATATGTAATGGCCGATTTCGGAAATTGGCTTTTCCCATAAAAGACCAAGATTTTAGTCGACCAATTTTGGGAATCTCGGCTTCAAGCCAACCCAGAGAGTCGAGAATAGATTCATTCGACTAAGCATAGTCTATTTAATCTATGAAATTTCAATTTCAGACCAGTTTAGGGATTAGGATCAGAGCTAGAGATAGACGCCTGAGGCGGGATAAGAATCTAGCAGAATATGTTTACTAAACAGGCTCTCATATTAGTCTGAAATTTCATAGACTAATTCGACAATGCCGGGTCGAATAATGGGTCTATATAATGACTAGAAGCCGAGATCCCCGAAATTAGCTTGGCCAGCTTTTAATAATTCCCTAGAATTAACCAATTCCCAAACATATTTGTGTTTACATATTTAATAAATATTCATTCATAAATTAAATAGATGGAAGTGCCCCAATCACCCTCCAAGGGGCCAAAGTTACAATTTGGCCGAACGAGGAGGAAAAATGCGATGGTGTATTGGCGACCGAATTGTGCGCATTTGGTTCGGTGGCGAAAATACCTGCTTTGTATAATTTAATGAGGGGCATTTATGAATGTATATTTTTATTGAAGGGAGATAGTGGTGGCCCATTGCTCTATAAAAATGCGCAATCAAATGAGCAATTTAATAAATATTTATTTAATATTTTGAAGAAGGCTTTTTCATTTTTATGCCAAAATTATTTTTGACCCAATAAATTAGAAACCGGTTTTTTCTACAAAAATATACTAATTTGTAGATCTCATCGAGACGGACCGAGTAGAATGTAAAATGTCAGGTTTTGGCCCAAAATTAAAGTTTTTAAAATCAAAAACTGGAAATATGGTTTAAATCGCTAAGTTTCGATTTAAAAAAAGACGCGTGAGATCTACAAATTTATATGAGGTTTGTTTACGGTACTATTAGCAGATAGCAGTTGGGATTGGGAGAATGGAAGGAAGCGAAAAGGAATGATGGGAGGAGACCTGTCAATCAAATTGTCTGCTGAGAAAGGGAATCAATCCAATCAAAAGAAATCATCCTTTTTCCCTCCATCCTTACAATTATGTATACTGTAATAATACCGTAATGGACTAAGCCCGGTATCAGATTTATTAAAAGTCAAAAAACTAATTTTGGGGAAAATATTTTTTGTTTTTGAGGTAAAAACCTTCAAATGTTCTCTCATGCAATCCTCGAATAAATCCTTTTGACAAAGTGAGCAAACCACCCTCTCATAAAGCATTTTATTCCGTTCCTTTTTTTCCTCCCGACTCATATATGTGCTCGGAGGCGGCGGTTGCGTAAATTTTCCATCATTTTGTTGATAAATTGTATATTTTGGTGGTCGACCACGCCGAGGCTAAAATTTGCAATATTCAATGAATATTTTTGAATATTTATTGACCTGAAGACTCGGATCTGGGGCCGCTTTATTCGGATTGGCGAGCGGATAGCGCTCATACCATTTTTCCAATTCGCTTAGCTTAACTTGATGGTAAAAGAGAAGATGGTGTCGAAGTGCCTCGAATATTTGGTAAACTCGGCCACAAACCTTTCAATTAGTATTCATTTATTTTTATTTAAATTATTTTTATTTTACTTTGCAATAAATCAACGAGTCGGGCTGCCTTAGTTTTGAAGGCATCAAGAAAAGAGAATTTGGATTATATTGATGAACAATCAGCCGTTCTCTCGGCTTTTGTTGGCCATCATTTGTCGAATCGGAAAGCTATCAAAATGAGTTTTATTCATTTTTAAACCCCCACTCCACTCCTCCACCTCATTTTTAAGGCAAGTTTTCAAAACGGTTTTAACTGGCAATTCGTTGATTTGGGCAGAATTTGATGGTTTCCCATCGTTTCCAATGCTGACAATCCCATAACGGCCAACCGTATCCCTTTCCTTTTGTTGAATTTGATTTGATTTGTCCAAATTAATACGAAGAGGTTGTTGCGATTTTTGGACCTACCAATTTGTATTCAAAATTATTGGCAAAATTTAAAAATTTATTTTTCCCATCTAACATTTTGCAAAGGACGACCGTAATGGAGAATTGCCGGTTTAAGCACAAATTTTGGTTTAGTAAGAATTTTTCCAATAAGATTTGTTTTAGTTGAGGACAAATTTGAATTGTTGGAAAATTCGGCCGAATTCATTTCAATTTGTCAAAATGCCCCTTTTTATAAAAATTAATTATTTTGAGAGTAAAATGTGTAAATTTTTGTAAAGTAAAAGCTTCAAAAGCATTGAACTGAATGCTATTTGTGTAATATTCATTGGTAAATTTCGCGATATTTATTGATTTCGGCCGCGCGGAAGTTTTATAAAAAAATGTTCATGGGATATAATGTGTATTATTGCAATATTTTCAGTATGCCAAAATATTCATTTTAATTTTCCTAAAAATTATATATACCATAAACCATAATGATAGTTGATAAAATATATTATTAGAATATAAACCATATATATAATGATAGTTGATAAAATATATTATTAGAATATAATATAAACTATAATGATAGTTGATAAAATATATTATTAGAATATAAACCACAATGATAGTTGATAAAATATATTATTAGAATATAAACCATATATATAATGATAGTTGATAAAATATATTATTAGAATATAAACTATAATGATAGTTGATAAAATATATTATTAGAATATAAACCATAATGATAGTTGATAAAATATATTATTAAAATATAAACTATAATGTAGGGTTGCGCTCCCGAGGGTCGGGGGCGAGTTGGACGGGGGCGGGGGTGATCGGGGGTGGCACCTTCGGGGGCGGGGACGGGGGTGACCTTGACGGGGACCCCCGCGGGGATCCCCGCGGGGGCGGGGGTAGCGTAAATTTTTTAAAAAGCCAAATTTTTCCAATAAAAAATTTTTTTGAAGAAAAATTCCATCTAAAAATGGCCGCGCAGCGAAAAATTTTACCTAAAAATAGCCTCGCAGAGAAAAAATTTAATAAAAAATTTAAACCCTTCAGTAAATTCTGTGGGGGGTGCGGCACATCTCGAATTTTATCTCAATGCGCAACCATACGATTGGGCTGAAATTTTGCCCAAAGATTCTTGGACATGTGCGCAACAATTTAAACAGAAAGATTTTTCACGGCACCGTTACGACCTCTCCTTGAAATTTTCAAAAACGGTTTAAAACCCATATTTTTTGAGGTTTTTCGACCATAACTCGGTGCGCTTTCAGCGCGCTAACGTGCGCCCGACATATATTGTGCAGTTTTGAAAGGCGCGTCGAATGAGCTATCGATCTCGAAATTTGGACAACATGCCACAGAGTTGTGCCGGTCTCGAAAGTTCGGCACAAAGTGCCAAAATCGAGATTTTTCGAATGGAACATTTTTATATGTCATGTGATATACCATTCGAAAGCCCATGAAAAACTGAGTAAAATGATGATGATTGGGCTCGCTTAGCTCGCGCTGCAAGCGCGCGCGCAGCGCGCGAATACCAAAAAATGACTAAAATGAGGGGCGAAGCACCAAAAATGACTCAGAGGTGGGAAAAACTAATAAATATGAACAAAATTATAATGTTGGGTAAAGTGAGCGAGCGAAGCGAGCTATGGGGGCGCGCGAAGCGCGCCGGCTGTTCGTGGGTGGGGGTGTGGGGGGTTTCAGGGGGGAGGGGGAGGGGGTAGCGAAGCGAGGCCGAGGCTCCCGGAGCGAGGGAGGCCCGCGGAGCGGGCCGACCGAGCGGAGGGAGCCGAGGCCGAGCGTAGCGGACCCCTCCCCCTAACCCCCCTGACCAACGAGAAAGTACAAACCGAAAAAAAATAAATAATTATGAAGTATAAGTTTTATATTATTAAAAGTGTATTTTTATATCTAATCTATAAAGAATGAAAATATTTCTTAAAAATTTTTATTAAATTCCGCAAAGTTCTGTAGAAAAATTTTGATGTAATAGAATAATATAAGTAAAAATATCTTAAATCCAAATTTTTGGGATTTTTTTAAAGTTGCGCAAAAAAGTTGCTAAGCACAATTTTGTTGCCATGCAACTTTATAAAAAAAATAATATTAAATTCAGAATTTACATCCTTCATTGATATATATTATTAATTTATTTCATGAATAAGTCGCGCTCGCTTAGCTCGCGCCTAAAGGGGGCGGAGCCCCTAAACCCTCCAAAAGGGGGGCGAAGCCCCCCTAAACAACAAAAAATGTACAACTCTAGGAAAAGGTTTTTAAATACTGAACAAACATAATCACCACCACACTACATGATGGCTGTTAAAAATAACTAGACCCGGGGCTTGCCCCCGGGTCTAGTTTAAACCCTTCAGTAAATTCTGTGGGGGGTGCGGCACATCTCGAATTTTATCTCAATGCGCAACCATACGATTGGGCTGAAATTTTGCCCAAAGATTCTTGGACATGTGCGCAACAATTTAAACAGAAAGATTTTTCACGGCACCGTTACGACCTCTCCTTGAAATTTTCAAAAACGGTTTAAAACCCATATTTTTTGAGGTTTTTCGACCATAACTCGGTGCGCTTTCAGCGCGCTAACGTGCGCCCGACATATATTGTGCAGTTTTGAAAGGCGCGTCGAATGAGCTATCGATCTCGAAATTTGGACAACATGCCACAGAGTTGTGCCGGTCTCGAAAGTTCGGCACAAAGTGCCCAAATCGAGATTTTTCGAATGGAACATTTTTATATGTCATGTGATATACCATTCGAAAGCCCATGAAAAACTGAGTAAAATGATGATGATTGGGCTCGCTTAGCTCGCGCTGCAAGCGCGCGCGCAGCGCGCGAATACCAAAAAATGACTAAAATGAGGGGCGAAGCACCAAAAATGACTCAGAGGTGGGAAAAACTAATAAATATGAACAAAATTATAATGTTGGGTAAAGTGAGCGAGCGAAGCGAGCTATGGGGGCGCGCGAAGCGCGCCGGCTGTTCGTGGGTGGGGGTGTGGGGGGTTTCAGGGGGGAGGGGGAGGGGGTAGCGAAGCGAGGCCGAGGCTCCCGGAGCGAGGGAGGCCCGCGGAGCGGGCCGACCGAGCGGAGGGAGCCGAGGCCGAGCGTAGCGGACCCCTCCCCCTAACCCCCCTGACCAACGAGAAAGTACAAACCGAAAAAAAATAAATAATTATGAAGTATAAGTTTTATATTATTAAAAGTGTATTTTTATATCTAATCTATAAAGAATGAAAATATTTCTTAAAAATTTTTATTAAATTCCGCAAAGTTCTGTAGAAAAATTTTGATGTAATAGAATAATATAAGTAAAAATATCTTAAATCCAAATTTTTGGGATTTTTTTAAAGTTGCGCAAAAAAGTTGCTAAGCACAATTTTGTTGCCATGCAACTTTATAAAAAAAATAATATTAAATTCAGAATTTACATCCTTCATTGATATATATTATTAATTTATTTCATGAATAAGTCGCGCTCGCTTAGCTCGCGCCTAAAGGGGGCGGAGCCCCTAAACCCTCCAAAAGGGGGGCGAAGCCCCCCTAAACAACAAAAAATGTACAACTCTAGGAAAAGGTTTTTAAATACTGAACAAACATAATCACCACCACACTACATGATGGCTGTTAAAAATAACTAGACCCGGGGCTTGCCCCCGGGTCTAGTTTAAACCCTTCAGTAAATTCTGTGGGGGGTGCGGCACATCTCGAATTTTATCTCAATGCGCAACCATACGATTGGGCTGAAATTTTGCCCAAAGATTCTTGGACATGTGCGCAACAATTTAAACAGAAAGATTTTTCACGGCACCGTTACGACCTCTCCTTGAAATTTTCAAAAACGGTTTAAAACCCATATTTTTTGAGGTTTTTCGACCATAACTCGGTGCGCTTTCAGCGCGCTAACGTGCGCCCGACATATATTGTGCAGTTTTGAAAGGCGCGTCGAATGAGCTATCGATCTCGAAATTTGGACAACATGCCACAGAGTTGTGCCGGTCTCGAAAGTTCGGCACAAAGTGCCAAAATCGAGATTTTTCGAATGGAACATTTTTATATGTCATGTGATATACCATTCGAAAGCCCATGAAAAACTGAGTAAAATGATGATGATTGGGCTCGCTTAGCTCGCGCTGCAAGCGCGCGCGCAGCGCGCGAATACCAAAAAATGACTAAAATGAGGGGCGAAGCACCAAAAATGACTCAGAGGTGGGAAAAACTAATAAATATGAACAAAATTATAATGTTGGGTAAAGTGAGCGAGCGAAGCGAGCTATGGGGGCGCGCGAAGCGCGCCGGCTGTTCGTGGGTGGGGGTGTGGGGGGTTTCAGGGGGGAGGGGGAGGGGGTAGCGAAGCGAGGCCGAGGCTCCCGGAGCGAGGGAGGCCCGCGGAGCGGGCCGACCGAGCGGAGGGAGCCGAGGCCGAGCGTAGCGGACCCCTCCCCCTAACCCCCCTGACCAACGAGAAAGTACAAACCGAAAAAAAATAAATAATTATGAAGTATAAGTTTTATATTATTAAAAGTGTATTTTTATATCTAATCTATAAAGAATGAAAATATTTCTTAAAAATTTTTATTAAATTCCGCAAAGTTCTGTAGAAAAATTTTGATGTAATAGAATAATATAAGTAAAAATATCTTAAATCCAAATTTTTGGGATTTTTTTAAAGTTGCGCAAAAAAGTTGCTAAGCACAATTTTGTTGCCATGCAACTTTATAAAAAAAATAATATTAAATTCAGAATTTACATCCTTCATTGATATATATTATTAATTTATTTCATGAATAAGTCGCGCTCGCTTAGCTCGCGCCTAAAGGGGGCGGAGCCCCTAAACCCTCCAAAAGGGGGGCGAAGCCCCCCTAAACAACAAAAAATGTACAACTCTAGGAAAAGGTTTTTAAATACTGAACAAACATAATCACCACCACACTACATGATGGCTGTTAAAAATAACTAGACCCGGGGCTTGCCCCCGGGTCTAGTTATTTAATATCCTACAAAAATTTGGTCAAAATTTCCCTATCGAACCCCATTTTCCCTGAAAAATCCAATAATATGGGGTGTATGTTCACCCCCGTACCCCCGCGGGGGTGGAGGTTCGGGGGCGGGAGTGATCGGGGGTGGGACCTTCGGGGGTGGGACGGGGGTGAGATTCAAACCCCCGCGGGGACCCCCGTCGGGGGTGACCCCCGCGGGGACGGGGGCGCAACCCTACTATAATGATAGTTAATAAAATATATTATTAAAATATAAACTATAATGATAGTTGATAAAATATATTATTTGAATATAAACTATAATGATAGCTGATAAAATTAAAATATATTATTAGAATATATGATAGTTGATAAAATATATTATTAGAATATAAACTATAATGATAGTTGATAAAATATTTTATTAGAATATAAACTATAATGATAGTTGATAAAATATATTATTAGAATATAAGCTATAATGATAGTTGATAAAATTAAAATATATTATTAGAATATATGATAGTTAATAAAATATATTTTTAGAATATAAACTATAATGATAGTTGATAAAATATATTATTAGAATATAAACTATAATGATAGTTGATAAAATATATTATTATAAAAAATTTTGTAAATTTAATGAATTCAAATATAATTATTATTTCTCATTGAAATTGAAAATTAATTAAAATTGTTTTCCTTACCTGCTCATTATTGTCAATTATTATTTGTCCAATTTGTTCAGTATTATCAGCCTTCAATCCTTGAACAATTTGCCTTTTTTGTCGATTCTTCGATTTTTCATAAGCCATAAAATTCCGGATTTGTACCAAATTTGGGAAATGTCCAAATTGTATCTTAAAATATACTTTCTAATTTTATTACAATAAATTCTCACTAGAAATTCATTTTGAATTTGTTTTGGAGTATATTTTTCCATAATTTTCTCCCGAACGAACTCCTTTTGTTGCGATGTAAATTTTGTTGAGAATATTTCGTGTTCATGTTCGCCGGATTGTTCAACAATAATTTCGCCATTATTTTTCTTCACTTTGATCGATGCTGTACAAAAATTGCCATCACGTCTTGAAAATCGACAATGGAAATATTTTGATTCAAATTTGAGGCCATTATTTTGATTATTCAATGTCCATAAATCAGCATTGGCGGCCATCCAATTTTGGTAATCCTCTTCATGTTGAAATCTCGCAATTTCTTCGTATAATTTTCTTGTTCTTATTGGTTTTATTTGATTTAGATTCATCTCTGTAAAAATACAATTTTTGGGTTGTATAATAATGATGAGATTAGGGTTAAAATAATAATTTTCCAACAAAACTTAGGTAAATTGCCGAAAAATATTTAATTTTTAACAGCAGATAAGATATTCTGTTCTGTCACAAATCGAAGCAAAATTTATAAAGGGATAAAGGGAAATGGGAAATATTTAATTTGTCGAATAAATTATTTTTATCACAAAAATATTTTAAACCATTTTTGGTAAGTATTAAAAAAACCGGTTTGCACCGATTATATGCGCGTGCACGATTATATTTTTTAATGTTTTTTGCCAAATTAAATAGTATTCTTTGTTTTATATGTCTAATTTAACCGGAATCCGAATTTTGGCCTTTATTCTGCCGATTTTATAAGTAAATGGTTTTAATAAAAAATAATTTGGTTTTGATGTTTTACATTGTGATTTTTCCATTGAATATCCGCTAACTCTACTTACTTACAAAGATAATAATTTTAAAATTAATTAATAAGATATATCGAAGGAATGAATAATGACGATTCGGCAATTGGTTATTGGAAGACGAATTTGTTGGAATTGCAGGAGAAAGCGCCAAAACCGAAAATGGTTAAATGTTGTGAAATTCGGGCAAAAACAATTGAAAAACCCGAATTTTATGGTCCCGAATTCCACGGCCTCATTGCAAGAGAGGAGGCAGAAAAAGTTGGAATTTGGCCAAAATTTGCCACAATTCTCTATATTTTAGCTACTTTTTTCTGCCGGCGAAGGCGCATTTTTGGTTCGAGCCTCGCGGCGATCGGCTGGAGCTTCGACGCTTTGCATTTTCTTTGATGGGGCCGTCATAAACTATATGCTCTATTTTGACGGTGCCCATTATGTTGGCGATAAAAGGTTTTAAACCCATATTTGATTAGAAAAGGCAAATAGTGTCTGGCAAAAACATCAGGATAGATCGTTACATTAATGGCCATTTCATTTTCAGCTTTTTTGACGAGTCATAAAACACAGCAAAAAAAGAAACAATTTGGTGCAATCTTTATATCTTTGGAAAGAGCTATCGGAGCCTATAAATAGTGAACAAAATTTTTTTTTGATTAATTAAAATTTAAAAGATAATGTTGAAAAAGTGAATAAAAGCCATCTTTCTTTATTTAGAAGCTTGTAATTAATAAGATATCCTACTTTTCATAAATCTCTTTAAACTATTCAATCGAGTTCAAATAGCTCTTTTCAATGATACCAAGATTGCATTCAAAAAGTTTTCTTTTGTTGAGTTATAATTTATCAAAATTGCTGCCAATGAAACGTCCCCTCTGGCAAAACATTGAGAATTAAAAAATATTTGAGAGAAGCAATAAAATATAAATAAGTAAGGAGTCGAAAATTGCCGACAAAATAAATTAATGGCTAGAAAGAGATTAAAAATCCCTATTGTAGATTTGAAAGCATCGAAATGTTGGTTCAGGATGGCCTAATTTGTATGTATGTGGAAAAGCATGCATCGGATTATATCAAAAAAATGGCAGATGAGGCCATTTATGAACAAAGTGAATTATTCAACATTTTCATTTTTTATCCAACTTTTAGGCCCCTATTCCCAACATAATCGATCCACGGAGGAATCCCAAAATGGGAACAATGGGAAAAGGCGGCAAATTGCTCGATGCCATAATTTTTTGCCATTCACATTCAAAATGCCACATTATTGCGATTTTTGTCGCAATTTCCTTTGGGGTTTAGTTCAACAGGTGAATGTGGACAACCGTAACCAAAATCAATTAATTTTATTAGGGAGTCCGATGCTCGGATTGTGGATTTTCGGCTCATCGAAAATGCAGCGAAAAAGCCAGAAATGATTGCCAACCGGAGGCCAAATATGTGAAAAGGATGTTCGCCGTTGATTTAACCACATTATGTACAAAAAAGGGGGGGGATTGGACTTAAAGGAACTACCTTATTCCTTCTATTAGAAGCCCAGTCTCTAATAGCAGCTCACTTATTAGAGAGGTTCTGAAAATTAAAGCCGATGGGCTTCTATTAGAAGAAATACGGTATCCAAAAATCATTTTATCATTTATATTTCTATCCTAAATTCATTTTTGAAGGTCTTGCCCACGGTGTCCGAATACCCCTTCCATTGAAATGTTGCATTGAGGAGGTGGAACGAAGGGGATTGACAGCGGAGGGAATTTACAGGTGCCAAAAATTGTTTTGAATAAAAATATTCGCAAAAATTGCAAAGGGTTTCCGGCTCATTTGAGCGAATTGACAAACTTCGCCGACAATTTGATTTTGCCCATTTTGTTGATCTCAGCCAGGAGGAAGATATTCATACTGGCCAGTAAATCAATTAATTTATTTTAATATTAATTTAATTCAATTTTAGTCGCCGGCCTTCTCAAACTTTACCTTCGACTTTTACCTCAACAATTGGTCAGAAAAAGAAGGGAAAAAATTTGACATTTTTGTAGGTTCCATTCTCCGTTTTTGGTTCACTTCTTAAAGCATACACAACAAGCAAAGAAACACCGGAAAGGATTCGAAATTGCAAGTAAAATAAATTATTTTAAAATTGGGGAATTGTCTTTAAAAAATTAATGAAATCTTTGAAAATTTCAAGGAATTTCCAAAAATATTTTTCCGTATTTCCTCTATTAATGGCCCAGGTGATACTATTTTTCAGAGACTCAGACTATCCAATGTCGAACCAAAAATGACTTTTATTATTAGAGGGGAGCAGGGATGGGTTGGATCTTCGATTACTTTCATTTTGGCCCGAAACTTCGGTCATTTATGGCATCGAAATTATGTTTGAGAATTTTGGACCCTCCGAAATTAGATTTACGATTTTTTGAATCATCGAACCCATCCTTGGAGAGTAGGATTTTATTTCTCAAAATAAGAGAGTCCCTTCAAAAGGAACAAAAAAAAATGCATATTTTTTCGGGTGGGGATTTTTCTGCCGTGAGATTTGGGTTCTTTTGCCGAGAGATCGGTTTTTTGATTATAACTTTTTTGTGCTTGATCCCAGACCTCCAAATCATTTAGCTATTTTATAGAGCTCATCGAGATGCGTCGATTAATGTATAATTGCCGGGGTTTGGTTCAAAATAAATGAGTTATAAACCAAAAACCAAAATATGGTTCAAACGGTTTAATACTTTGAATTTTAGTCAAATCTCGACAAATTATACATCAATCGACGCGTCTCGATGAGCTCTATAAAATAGCTAGATAGTTTAGGGGTTTGGGATCAAGCACAAAAAAGTTATAATCAAAAAACCGATCTCTCGGCAAAAGAACCCAAATCTCTCGGCAAAAAAACCTTTTACTCTATTTTTCACCTAAAAATTCTAAAAGAGGGGCTTTTATTAAAAAGGGAGGCTTCAACTAGAAGGGTGAGGGCAATAATAGAAGAAATACGGTATTCTTTACGATATATCTCCCATTTTCGAAATCAAAAATTCATAAGTCAAATCGGCAAAAAATGATTTTATAATTAATTATTTTGCAGGGATGCATTGGCGGAATTGAGTGAAGCAAATCGTGACACATTTCGGTCAACAAATTATGAATTTTTTAAAAAATTTTTGAATTTTAGAGCCCTTTTGGCCCATTTGAGGAAAGTGGCCGAATATTCGGTAGAGAATAAAATGAGGTGGAAATTTTAATTAAATTAAACTTTTAAAAATTTACAATTTTTCAGTGCCGAAAATTTGGCCACAATTTTTTCTCCCACAATTTTTTGCACTGGCAATTCCCCTTTTCCCTCTTTGCCTAACCAAGTTTGATGGAAATGATCGCATTTTTTGCTTAATTTCCCATTTTTCAGCAACATGTTCTACTTCATTTTTTGATCGTCAACAAATTATTGATGGAATAAATTATTTTTAATTGATACTCCTTTTTTTCCTTTTTTTAACATAATTTTTTATAATTTTATTAATTAAACTCATCATTTTTTTGTAAATTATTTCCATATATTTTTTGCCAATTTAACATAAAATGATATCATGGTAAATTTAATCATTTTTTAACATTTAAAAAATAATAAGTTGTTATCGTGAATCAAATTTTTTACCAAACTCTTCCACCTTAAATTTAAACTAATAAATTTATCATCAAGCAAATTTATAATTGGCAAATGTTTCATCCATAAATATCCATTTTGATTTGAAATTGGCCTTAATATTAAAGAATAATTCTTATTAACTAAACCCAACAATTTCGACATTCAAACAGGAATTACAATACTCTCCATGAATGTGAGCGATTTTATGCTTTAATATCCCATCAAATCGCTAATAAAAGATTGGAAGAAGTTTCTTTTACGGTTATTCCATCAAAATTCATCAATTCCCCAGCAGATGCGCTTTATGTTCCATAAGCTCACTAGCCACCGATTCATTTGGCCCAATTCTTGCTAGCTTTTCCCGGGATATTTGGAGCGTGCGCCTTTTAGGACTTCTAAATCATCGGCTGAATCTGGCCATAGATTTGTGGAGGTATTGAGATCCATAGATGGAAGAATTGATTGGATCCCATGCAATTCTGCTGCTGAGGCATCCCATCATATCCCCTTGGGCGAATATACTGCTTTCCTCCTTAATCGCTCAATTTTGGATGCTGATTTTGGGTTGGGTATATTCGTGTAAAACCAATAAATCAATTCATTCCATTTTGATTCCAAAAATTGGCCAATTTTATTCCTCCCCAACAATCACACCGATTCCTTTCCCGGATTTTTGATATGTGATATTTGGCCAATGCTCCTTTATCCGAAGCAGAAAATATCGGTCATCAAATCCCACTCACTGCCATAGAGATAAATCATGGTTCATATAAATTTGATTCCATTGGATTCCTTTTGATTTTCTGAGGAATAAGTACTTTGATGATGTCATTAATTAATTCTCAATTTTTCAAGAAATTATGGGGGAAAATTGCCATCTTTGGCTGGCTATACATTTTAAGTACAATTCTAACATTTTTGATCATCAAAAGAGAGAAAATTTATCTCTACATTAATTAATTAAATCACTCATCAGTTTTTTGACATATCCAAAAACCAAAATCAGATAACGATTATTCTAATTTTAGCACTTTTATTCATCCGAGAATTCTGTCACCCATTTCGCTACCTTTATAAATAACCATTAATTTAAAAATTGCATAAAATTATGAATAAACACATAATTTTCTCATTTAATCATATCCCTCTATTCTGCTCCCATCGCGACATTTTTTATGCTCTCCAAAATTTATTCAGCCATCTCCAAATCTGGCTGTCATTCCCAGAAATAAAAGGAAAAATTCGCACTTGGAATAAAGTACCTTTAAAAATTCGAACTTTGTGGAATTAATTAAATTTCATTAAAATGAAATTAATGTGGCAGATTTGGCCACAAAAATGTATTTTCATTCATTCACCCCCTTTATTATTACTCTTATAATGAATTTCATTGGTCGGCAGGGCAACAGGCAGCCATTTTGTTGTTTCTAATGGCCAATTTGGACACCTTTATCCCATTCATCTATTTTCTCTTTTCATCTCATTTTAGGGCATAGCATGGGCATCGGCAACAAATTTTCCCTTCAATGATTCCCTCGTGTGCTTTCCATATTTAGCCGATTATTTAGAGGGACACACAATTTCCCTTAAAAATTCGCCTATTTTGGCCATTTTAATTATCCCTTTCCCCTATGTTGATTACTGACAGGCAAAATGTCAGAATAATGGTCGTTGAATTATGGCTCTTATAGTTTTGATTTTGTGCAAGATGCGCCTCTACTTTACCATATTTATTATTCTAATTAGTGCCTTTTTGCATGCAATTCCTCTGATGAGTCCACAACAAGAAGCGGAGAAAAGGATTGAAGAAGGAAATAAAAAGGATGAAAAAAGGGAGAAAGGAAAGGAAACAAAGGATGATGAGAAGAAAAAGAAGAAATCAGAATTATAATTCTGCCGGCCCAAATTATATTTTGTTAGTTGTATTAAATTTATTAGTAAATAATTATTAATGTAAGACTCAATAAATTTATGCAAATCTACCGGTAATTGAGCATCAAAAACAATGAAATGCATAATGGTGAGTATATGCATATGCAATTATAAATATTATTAACATTTAGAAAATAATCAAAAAATGGGATGATTTAGAATTCCAAAAAGTGCATTCAATGAAAAAATAGTACAATAAATGTTCCAATGGAGATAGATTAAATCACTTACATCTAAATATTGACAACCAATTTTATGGAAAGAAATTCGTTGGACTTGAAATTTTTGGTGAGAAGAATAAAAAATTCACGGATTCCATGAAAATTTAAGCAATTTTGGGATTTGAATTTGTGCAAATAGTAAAAGTGAAAAGAAGGCCACAAAATTATCGAGGAAATTTTCTATTATGGTCATCGCGGCTCCGGCACGGAAATGGTCGACGGTTTTCTTCGACTCCTCAGCTCCACTGGACTGTGCTGCTCATTATTGACTATTGGTGTGGAATTTCCCTGTTGCTGAAGTTGAATTTGCTGCATTTGTGCTTGGGCACAGCCATATTCAATTTGAGGCCTCAGTGCAAATTTGAGCATTTCCGAGAGACCTGACAATTCTCGTTGGATGTCTGAAATGAATGGAAATTAGGTTATAAGCTTCAAATATAGAATTTTATATTTATAAAAACATATTTTGTGAAGAATATTTAAATCTAACCAGACAATTGGTGTTCAAGTGAGGTAATGCGCAACGCCATGCCCTCCTTAATAATGAAAACTCTTTTATTTATTTCACAAAGTCAAATAACAATAAAATTGGGCAAGCCCACACCTGAGTGCTATGCACATCCCTCATTAAATCATGGGAATGCGACGTTGTCTTGGCCACATCTCCAAGTGATACTCGATTCTCTTCCAATTTCCTTTGACTCGTTTTCAATTTCCTCAGAGCACAAATCGCAACCAAGAATTTCCTTTGGTGATAACGAATTTTGCTAGGGTCAATTTTTTCTACAAGGCGACGATTCTTGTAAATCAGCCAAGTTTCACGCAGAACATTTGCCTAAATAAATTAATATAATTTATATTTTTGTTTACTTATTGCTAACCGCAATGTGTTTCATCTCTTTTGTATGTTGTGTTTCAATCATAAAATTATGGACATGTTTTTCGGCTCGAGTCAATTCCAATTTTCGTGCAATGACCGCAACAACCTAAAATTATAAATGATATTTCCTTTAATTGAATCATTTAAATTGTCAAACCATCGAAGAAGTACATGTACCAAGAATGCCAGTAACAACAGCCATTATTCGGCCACATTGTGTGTTCGGGACAATATCACCTTTATTTATTTATCAATATCAAATATTGAATTCATTTCACTGACCGTATCCAATGCTTAAGAAAGTGACGGCAATGAGCCAAAGAGAATTCAGATAGCTTTGATGTTTTTCTGCCTGAACACTCATCAAAGGGTCATCCGTGTCATGATGTCTAGAAGAAAAGAGGAAGAATATTCTCAACGATTCATTGAGGGCAAATTACCTTTCACAAAGGCGTAAAATATAGCCTCCAATCATCCACAGAGTAGCTGTGAATAACATAAGTACGGTACCAGGGCAAATCGTCATTAGTGTTTTAAGGATGAATTTGGCATCCGTTTTTACTCTTAAATGGTAACATTTTTATGGAATTACTACAAGAAACTCTACCTATTGAGACCGGCAATCGAACGTGATGCTGCATCAGTGAAAAGTCGGGAATGTAAAAGCATAACTCGACAAAGCCAATAAAGACGGAAAAACATTACTATAAGAAATTGGAAAATATTTTATATTTTTGACAAAACTAACGGATTGAAAAAAGCACATCCAATGGCATTCGCATCGGAATCTACAATGAATGATTAATAAATTGGCGAATGAATTATTTTTAAACTAACCGCTTGACCTTCCGAGTTCACTGTTGTAACATAAACGTCCAATTGGATTGGCAAAGGACAAATTGCGCATGCAATAATTTCAACAAGAATTTGCATTGTTTTTCGCCATGTTAAAGCGATTTGCCAGTCTTCGGCACTATTTGCATTCATAAAAATCTATAGAAAGAGAAACGAGTCAAATGATAAATATGTATAATTCACCTGTATTTCATGCACATGAAATTTGACAACAAGGCCAACAAGTATGATAGTGCTAAAAACATTGATAATTTTAAGATTTTAACCATTTATCAATTATGGACTCACCTTAACATTATCAATGTTTTTAGAATTGTACAAATGGCCCAATTTTCCATATAGGCGAATTCGTTTTCGACAATCATGATGACTGAAAATTTGTTAGAAAATTTATTTGAAGGCAATAAACAAACTAATGCCAAAAAGGGCAAAAAATAGGGCATAATCGGAGGTGATACGCCTTTTGTTGAATAATTGTTGGCGCTTAATAAATCTGCCGCCTCTTAAATAGAAATATTTTAAAAGTTGGATAAGTTGGATTATATTCATTAGAAACATTAAATTTCCAAACTAAAGGATATAACCGGAAAAACGGACCGCTCTTTCTCTTTGACAAGTGGCTGTTTGACTGAACAATTTGATTCGTCAAGAACACTGCCGAGACCACAACCTCCTTTTTCGCTTCCTCCACCTCCTCCATTGGGAAGTCCGGTTCCTGTTCCACCAATTGATGAGACAGCTCCTTGCCTCTGGGCTTCCACATCGCCATCAGTTAGCACAAGTGAAAGTGACTTTTTCAACAGAGGATCACCTTTTTAAATTTGGATATTTTTAAGGGTATCCAAATTCACAAAGAAAAATACAAACAAGCACAATTACATAACAAATAGTCTATCTTTTCTATTATTTCATATATAAATATAATACAGAATACCGTTTTATTGTTTAATTTTTTAATATTTATAAAGAAAAGCATACGCTTGAGCATCCTAGCCCAGCTGGACCCAGAATGCGTTGCAAAATGGCTTGTTCTCTTTCGTTGTTCATTAGCAGTGCAATCGCTGAACAGCGTTGATGTCCATTTTGACCAGAAATTGCCGACATCGAGTCGGGTCTTCGCATTGGTTGAATTCCTCCAACACCACTAGATCGAAATTCATTTGAACGGCAACAGATGCAATCAGCACCAGGACCAGCGAAACTGGCCCTTTGCTCCAAGGATTGCCCTTCTTCAATTGCCCTTTGCTGCTGACAATTTTTGCAAGTGCAAAAATTGGCCGCAATCACTTTTGGAATGGCACTAAAGGCAGATTCGCTACTGGAACGTTGCTTAGTCGCTGCTAATTTTAATCGGGCCGGATCGCGTCGGAGAAGAGTGACTGCCGAAGAAGGACATAATTTTTGAGCGCTTCCAAGTGGAGTTACGGTTCCTGATTCAACTTGTTGTGCTATTTGATGGAATAGTCTTGACGGCATTTTTGGGGTGCCATCCACCCGAGATGATCTCTCCAATTCTTTTGGCCTTTTGCCATTTCCTTCTTTTCGATCTTTCTCTCCTGGATTATGGCCAAATGTATCAGAGGAACTTAACATTGAAGAAGCGGGTGGAAATGAAGGTGGCACCAAGGAGACAAGTTTGGGCAATGAGCCGCTGGCAGTTGGTTCACATCCAGTTTTTGCAAATTGTTCCGTGTATCCATCTGTTGTATTCAAACGACCCCGTGGAATTGGGCGATGGCGAATGCTGCCCGTTCGATGGAGAGAATTGCCAGAGGAACATTGGGAACATGGGCCACCAACACCAGGCTGATGCCCACCGTTGAGTGAGGAGGCCGATGAATCACCTCCACCCAATTCAAATCGTAAAGAGCAAGAATGAGGTGAATTACTTGTTGTGCTGTTTGGATTGGGATGATCGGAGATGGGGCAAATCCCCACAGAGGAAGCCATAAGGCGGGGAGAAGGTGCTGAAACGGAGGCACAAATGCATTGTTCACGGATTCCATGACTTTCAAATTAAATCCAGTGTAAAATTTTAAAATAAATCATTTTTTACCCCAATACATCGGCCATCAATTGATCCCTCTGTGCCGGCGTCGCTTCACTTGTAGTCCTTTGTTGTTGAAAATGATTTCGCCTTGTGGCTGCGGCCATCAATGTTGAATATCGTAATGAATTGTTTGGTGAAAGTGAGCCTTTTCGATGTTTACTAGTTGCGCCTCTTCCAGTATTTGGCCATGGCTGGCTTTGCTGTCGATTCCAACCTCGTCCACTTCCGCCACTTTCTTTTCGATCTCTTTTGCCAGAATTTTCATGTTGAATTTGTTTTTGATGAACAGAGGCAGAAGCAGGCGATGCTGGCCCTGTGGCAATTGGGTTCGCCAACGCTACAATATGTCGACCCAATTCACTGCCTCCAAATTGATGGCCATGCATATTTTGATGATCAGCAGAAGACAATTCTTTCCTCAATTCCGGATCCTGAATTGGATGAATTCGAGTCGGCGGTGGAGAAATGCTCCCTCCAAGCAAAGTATGATCAGGAGGTGCTAACCAGCATTTTTGTTGTTGATTACTTTCATGATAACTAATTGAAAGTGTCGCCGTTCCCGTTGGTGTTCCATTGGCCATTGTTGTTTTTTCCATGGAATTACTTCTTCCAATCAACAATGGTTGCTCATCCATTTCCATTCCAAGCGTTTCAGGCTCTTCCTCAGCAATGCTATTTTGTTGTTTTAACAAAGCTGACATCATTCGGGCAACAGAGGCGGAGCCAGCATTTTGAACACGAGTTGGTCCATATTTTGGTGTTGATTGGGCAGATTGTGCCCCGGGTGGTGGCGATGGATTTGGAGAACAATAATGTGGTGAAATTGTGCCCAATGTGTTCGTTGTCAATGCAATGCCTCCTCCTCCATTGCTTGCCAAAGATGTGGCTGATGGTGATCTCGAAGAGCCACCGCAATTTCGATTGCCACTAAATAATTCAAATTCCTGAGTTTGCATATCGACTGAGGAATTTCGAACAAGGAACGCTGTCGGTTGACCGGATATCCGATTTGGCATTCGATTTGGTGAAATATTATTGTTGTTTGGAATTCCACCATTCGGGCCCCCTCCATCTGGGAATAGAACGACAGCAGGCGGTGGTGTTCCTTGGCCTAATTGTGGAACACAAACTGTAGATTGGCCACTTTCATGCCTTTGCCTTTGATGGCCAAAATGTTGCTGGACGGATGAAGAGGCACTTGATGAGATATTATTTGGAGTTGATTGAGTGGAATGCGTGGATGATGATGAATTATGAGGATTGTTCCAAAAATTGGGTCGCATTTTAATTTGTTGATTTGGGGAAAGAAGTTTGATATGGAAGAGGCATATTCATGTGCAATGTTTTTAGGGTTTGCTTTAATTTTGTTATAATACAAAACAAATGTGAATTGTTATTTGATTAAATTTGTTGAACGAATTAAAACTAAAGATAGAAACGAATTGTCCATTATTATATTATTACATTCTTTTTTAATCTATCAGCAAAAATGAACACTTTTATGGTCAATTTGGCATATTGACGGGATTATAGTCTAGGTGGGGGCTACGATTGTGGACATTTGAATGATTGTAAGAAAATGAAAAATAGACGGCAATTTTGCGTTTAGCCCTTTTCTCGCGCCATTAATCCTTTCTTTCCCTTTACTATAATTTATTTTTTTGCCTTCATTCATCCACTACGGGAAATACTGCTGAGCGACCTTATTTTGTTGTAAATATTGGCCAAACCAATCCGAATCTAATCCAAAATTTGCTTGCCTAGTGACCAAATGAAACGAGGAATTTGTACGCGCGTGGGCAATCCTATCGTGCGGTTGGACTTACCTCAAACAAATTCCACTTATAGGGTGAATGAGTATTTAAAATAAAATCATTGTGGAGGTAAAGTAATTGAAGAAAAAGGTAGCTTCAAGCGATAATTGACTTGTTGGCACTGGTATCAAAAATTTTTTAAAATTAATTTAATTGAAAATAAGTTTTGAAAGAATTGAGAAAATTTTAATTTACAATTAAAATTAGGCTGAACCCACTACTGGGAATATATGGCCCAGAAAGGAAAATTTATATCTATGGCCAAGAAGATTCAGTGTCTAACAAAGGGAGCAATTCATCCAATTGATTAGGTGCAAAGTCTTGAATTTTTTGTTATATTCACGGGAGCACATTGCGTGACTTCCAGGGAAAAGGGAAGGGTGGGCCACGGCACCTCCCGTTTGATGTGTGCTTATTTGGGCGTGAATGGCAAAGTGCTAATTGGATGGGAAAGGCAGGAATTGGGGGCGGAGGGGTATTGAACGCATTTGTGAAAAGGAGGAAAGGATAGGCCTTACACCTATCGATAAGATAAAATGCTTGAAAATTTTTATCAAAATGATTACTATTAAATATTAATTTTCACAAAGAATCCATTTTCACAGTTAATACTAAAAGAACGATGATGATGTCTGATGTGTATTTGAATGTAATAAAATAATAAAAGCCTAATAATAATAAGGAAAAGCTTGGGATGGGGAAATTTGATTAGAATCACCAAATAGGTGAAAATAATTTGCCACATCAAAAATTCATTGAAAATAATTTAATTTCCCTTTAAAAAGTGCGCCCTGGCCAATAAAGCACCACTTTTGGAGAAAATAATTGGAAGGATTTATGGCCTTTGAATGAGGAAATTTTAGTGTAAGATGCTAAATTTAGACGAAAAGTGGAGATAAATGTGGGAATTTGAATTGTGTTTAAGCCTCGTGAAGGTCATTTGCATGAAAAAAGTGTCAAATTCAGTGAATAAATTTGAGTTGATGAAAGAATGGATGGATGGATGGAAATAAGCCAGGATAAATTAGTCAAATATTCATCAAGAAAGTAAATTATCTGTTGGGGTTGTTTATTTGACCGGAATCTAGAATCGACACTTTATTTTGGCTTTCTTTATTTCACGGTATTTTATGGGTTTTCTTTTGTTTTAATTAAACAGCCCATCAAATTGGTGCAAAATGTCAATATTTGGATTGGATTTAGTTTTATTTTCATCAACAATGCCCTTTATAGGAAGAAAATTATCCAGTCAATTTCTTTGGTCCACATTTTGGTTTATGGGAAAACCAGCCGATGGCTTCTTCACGCATGCGCGCTCATTTTGCCTTTGAAATGAAGAAAGGGTGTTGGGATGATGGATGGGAATGCCGTCAACCTGCCTTTTCGTCCTTTTGTGCCGGCTTTGGATTTGGATGAGGAAGACCCTCTCTCCTCATTTTTCCCTATGTGCTTTTGTGTCAATGCTGTTGCCGGCGGGGATGCCATCCTCGCTAATTGGTTTTTTGGTAGGGGGCCTAAAGCCGCTTTTGAAGCTGGCAGCAGGCAAAAACGCGCGTCGATGAATGCCAGAAAGGACACAAACATCAGCAGCTGAAGGTGGTTTTAGATTTCTGGAACCATCAATAGAAAAATGGAGAGGATAGCGCCAAAAAATTAAAATGATGGCCAACATTTTCGAATAAATTTTTTGTGTATTTGAGTTTAATCAGGAATATGTACGAATATTCAATGAAAGATATGGTTAAAGGAATAAAAATAAGAAAAATAACAGTTGAATATTGTATAGAGGGAATTAATTTTTTGAAATTTGCATTATAAACGAATTTGGTATTTATGAATGAATGAGTCTTTTTTTACAGGAAATTATGTCCGACTCCAAAATGAGAGGAATTGACGCATTTTTCCTTCCAAATTGGAGTATTTATGGCGCGAATGGATTGATGAGAATTCTGCTGGACGGCCTCATTTCATGGCCATAAAATTGTCCAAAGGCTCCAATGATGAATTTGTTGACCCAAAGCATTAAGGGGGGTAATAAAGGAGGTCAGCAGGAAAAAAGCAGCAACAAAAAAGCAAAAAATGGAGAAAAAGAGGTGAAAAAGGTATAGTGAAAAAAAAAGAAGGAGTAGGGCCATTTTGGCCATGCATAAAATTCAAATGTGCGGAGCAAACCTACCCGAAAAAGCAGCCAGCCGAACGCCTTTTGGTGTGTGGGCCAACCTCAGAGCCTGCTAACAGATTCTGAGATTCTTTGAGGCCCACGGCTATCGAATGGGCCAGCTGGGGGCTATTTGGGAGGGTCTTTTTGTGGGTTTTGTTGGTTTGCGCCAAATTCCCACCGAAAAAGAGGCCGATTTCTCTTTCCACAATTTTATTGGTTCAAATTCAAAAGGAATGTGTTTTTAGCTCAGGTGTTTTTTTGGCACCATTTTCCTATTTCGAAAATGCAATAAAATGCTCCAGGATTTCAGATTCTCTTTATCAGCCAATTTTCCATTTGCAAAAATTAATTCCGAGATTTTAAAATAGAAAAGGAAGAAATGCGGAATATATGTATTTCTTAATTAATTAATCTTTCTTTCTTTTTAGAAAAATACAAAATTATGAAAAACACTATAATATGATAAGGGGGAACTATAAAATAATTGTAGGATATTTTCTAGGGATGATGTCAGGGAAAATTGTTTTGTTTGTATGAGTGAGCAATTTTATGAGAATAATATGCACTTTTAGTTGACAAAAATATTTATGAGTGAAAAGATTAAAGAAGAAATAAGTAGCGGATGTTTTGAATGGAATTGCGCAGAAAAATGCCGACAGATTAGTGGTTTGGCATGGAAAAATTTCGACCAAAGTGGTTTTACAGTTCTATGGAATTAGTTTAGTTGTCTTTCCGGATATAATTTAAATTAACATTTAAATATAATAAATAATTTGAATAAATGAAATAAGATTTCTATACTCAAAAGGATAAATGTGAAAGCCAAAAAAGGTCGTAAATGTTTCGATGGAATTACTGGTGGTTACTGGTTAATGAATGTTTATTAGAGGGAAGCGTTGATGGATTATTGACTTCCTGTGGGGAAATGGTAACCCAAAGAGGATAATTACCTCCGGGCCAAATTCCAAATGGAAAACGAAAAAATATTGCCTAGGCCATATTATTTTGTGTGAAATGTATTTTTGGTTGAAAATGACACATTTTTTGTATATTGCCTGGGACAACGAATTTTTGGGAAAAATGAACATCCACGGAAATGCAGGCTTCTGATAAAATTTTCCATCATTGGTACATTTAAAATATTTTGATATGGTAAAATTGAGTAAAAATCTACAGATTCTAAATCGAAATAAAAAATATTCTGGTGAAATTACGCAAATTTTTGTGATATGTGATTTTATTGATGAGATCAAAAAATTATTCATTTATTGACAAAAAATAATTCTCTGGGTCTATTTTAGTCGATTGAATGAACGCTTCTTTCCTTTTGTTGCGAAAAATGGAAAATGTGGAATTTGGAAGAACAAATTCATTTTTATGATTGTTAGAGTAAAGTGATAATGGTAAAATATATGCAAATTGTTGAACTCTGCTGCATTTGCAAAAAGAGCTTTTGAATGGATTTCCCTCGGGAATATGCGCAATGGAAAATGGCTGGAAATAGAAGCGAAAATTGTCCAAGAAAATTGATTATAAATTATTATCAAATTTGGGTTTTGTTCAATGGGAATATTGGCTGTGAAATGGGTGAAAAAACCTTCTTTGGTATACTTTGGTCTTTTCACTCTTTTTGCCTGTGGTCAAAATATTCAGGGAATTTGATATTTTTTAATGAAAAATGGATGAATTGAAGCTTCTCGCCTTTTTGGCCAAAGTTCATTGAGTTAGGCCAAGATAACATTTATTTGGCCATTGTCTATTTTTAGTATGCATTCACCACCAAATGCGCAAAACAAAGCCCCTTTACCCATTTAATTGTTATCGACTTGGCAGTTGGTATTCGGGAATGAATGACAGCGAATTTTCGCCAATAATTTTATTTATATTAAGCATAATTATAATTGGGATATTTTATAATGAATTCAGTTTCGTTTGTCCATTTACTTTTAATTTATTTTAATTTTTTATTGAATTCATAAGAATGGTTTAATTTGTTTTTAAAATGCATCTTTGAGGAAAGGATGGTTACATGCATTTTAGATGAGTCTTTCCGGTTGTTATGGAGAACAAAATGAGCTTTTCTCAAAAAATATGGCCATAAAATATTTGTCTAGAACTTTAGGATAATAAATGTTTTTTTTTCTTTTCATTTCATTTACACAAATAAACGAACAATTCAAACAAAAACAACAACAAAAAACCATGAAAAATTAATGTTAATCTACCTTCTTTAAGCCTTGGCTCAATGATGATAATTGGTTCAGATTCCGACGTTTTTTCATTGCTAGCAGCATAAGAACCTCGGCGTTTATTCAATTGTTCCAAAACTAGGGGAGATGTAGTGGCAGCAGCTGTGACAGCCGCCAAATTGTGGCAACTTCCACGAATTGCTTGGCCTAAACAAAAAAATTAATCATAAATATCAGATATATTTTAATCGAACCAGCGGCATATGCCAATTCATGGTCACTTTTGCCAATTTCATTTTTATTTCCGGCGGACCCCAGAATTGCATTTGCAGTACTAACTGCTGTGGCGGCGGCTGGTCCAGCTGGCGATTGGATTGGCCGATGATTGGCCAAACTTAAAAATTCTTTTCCAAAATTATTATGAAAAACTTGACTGACGGAGTGGAAGCGATGGAACTGGCTTGTTGGAGAATATTTTTGAAAGGTGTGATGGCCCCATTCATCAACTTAAGGTAAAGGAAAATGTAAATTTATGACAATATTCTTTAGCCAAACCATCCATTCGCGCGAAATTTCAGTCAAATATGTATCCCTTAAGTGGCCTTCTCGTTGATCGCCTTCATCAAAGCTGGAATGTGCCGATCGAGTTGGCGGATGTTTATGATGTGGAATGCCAATTGCCGCCCCCGGGCATGTGACATGTCCAGAACAGCCTTCAAAAAAATATAATTTCTAATCAAATTATTTTATGTTTATTTTTTGAATTTTTTCGCCCATTTTCAAATATTGTTCGAAACTGTTATTTTTTGTGTTGCTACAAATGCTACTATTCGCAGTAGTCCTTGGTGTTGTGAAATTATTCAGCGCGAATACGGCATATGTGCAATTTTCAATGCAACATTCGGGGCATTGACATGGCCAATGATGTTGACTTCCCGATGAACGTCGGTCCATGGAAATGATCGGCACTTGAATGGTGGAGTTTTTCTTTTGTAATTGTTGTTGATTTTTGAGGGCAGGAAGGGGCGAAGGATCCCTTCGAGGGAATGAAGAATGCCGTCCATTTGGTGGCTCATTTGAGGAAGATTGTTGAGGTGGATTATTGTTGAGATTTGAGGGAATTGGAAGGATTGGCATGAATTATTAACTGTGAATAAATGGTTCAACTAAAATATAATCAATGGACAAGAAAGAGAAAAGTGTGTCGTTATCATTAAAGGCAAAACAAACATTTGGTTTGAGGATTTAGAAAGTAAAGTAGACTAATAAAATGAGGAGATTTTGCATTGAAGACTTATGGAATGGAAGAACCGAATAGCGGAAACTTGTTCAGAGGAAATGGGGCTTTTATGGGATTATACCGGCCGTTAAAGTGCCATTCAAACATCTTTATCCTCTTTTCATGTTAGGAGAATGAATTTATAGTAGATAATTTTTAAAAAGTTTTTGGATTGGAAAAGAAATTTTGCTGAAATATCAGACGAATTTCAAGGAAGTAAAAAGGTTTGAAAAATTGAATAAAAAACAAAAGCCAACAATTTTCTCACTTTTTCAATGAAAAACAAGCCGGCATTTTTATATAGAAAAAGCAGCCAAAAAAGTAAGGGCACATTTGGAGCAAGAAGAAGTAAATGATTATTTCCCTTCCATCGAAAGAAAAAGGGCGCCATTCGTTTTTGAACATATCACCGAAATAGGGTTTGTCCGTTGGAGCAAAAAAAAAAGATTGAAAGAGACATGGACGAGACTAATTCGAGTTGAAACCGTGAGGAAAAAGCCAAAAGATTGTTGAATATGGATGGAAACCATTTCGGAATATGGACAAAGAGCCTGAGGCTGCTTATTAGCCGAGGGAATAAAAGGCCTAAATGCCAAAATGACATGGAATCACTTGAATGGCATTTGTGGCAATGCGCTTGAAGATTTATTTGTGTGGTCGAAAAAAAATTTGACTCTAATTGGGCTAAATGATTTATTTGGCAATTGTGAAATAACCATTTTCAATTTATACTAATTGTTGACTTGGGTAATTATGTTATACATATTTTACATTAGCAACAAAATTTGACAAAATTCAAGGAAAAAATTCACTAAAATAAACTGTCTAACATGAATTAAAATATATATATGTTTAATTCGGAGATTTATCCTAATTAAGATTTGCCACCCCGTAGATGGAATTATAAGAGAAAAATGGGATATAGGCGTTGTAATTTCATCGTAGAGAATTTGGGCCCAGCCCATCCTCTCCTCATCCTCATTCATATGCCCCATATTTTTCTCATCCTTTTTTTCCTTTTGTTCCCTGAAAATTTCTTGAAGCATTTCCGGTCTGCCCTAATAATTGCCAATTTTGCTAATGTCCTATTCGGTTCATGTATTCCACCCGAAGATATAGAAAAATTATTGAATTGCTACTGGTCCCATATAGAGAAAATTTTCTGGTTATAAAATAATTTTGACAGGAAGATCTTTTGAAGTAAAAATTGAAAAAAATGACGAATTATCACCGTTTAAAAATTGTATTTTTCTTTTTTCATTGTTATCCACCTTTTCCGGTTATTTGCACAATTTTTTTTGTGGACAAAAAATGGAAGGAAAGTTGTTTTGAACGGTCCATTTGGCCTGGGTTTCACATTCCCTTGGGTGAAAGGGGGGAGAACAATTTTAAAATGTGGCCAAAAGAATGAGCGCTAAAGGGCCGAAAAATTTTTCCAAAAAGATATTGTAAATAGCTAAATATTTTTCAAAAAATTCTCATAAATTTAGAAAAAAAAAGAACTGTTATTGATTTACTATGAAAAATGGTGTTGATTGAGTCAATTTTCACCCGTCAAGAGCACGAGAAGAGATGAGGGTCGTAGAAACTTTCCCTACTTTTTCCTAAATGCAAATTGTAAATATAAGTGTGCGAACAAACATCGATGTGAATTGTGAATTGAGGGCTGAATGAAAGGAGGAGGGCGGAGGGGTAAGCTTATTGGCCCAAAGGTTGGGACGAAAAGTGAATGGCTAGATAAAAACAAAAAAAATGGATTGCGCAAAAAATGAGAAAAAGGAAAAAATTTCAGATGACTCGTCAAAATTGAGGGCGAAATTGTAGAAGAATGCGGAGATATACAAAAGAACGCAGGATGGGGGAAAGAGATTAACGGATGATCAAGTTTTTTCCCGGTCGGTCAACTCTGTGAGACTAGGACTTTCCTAAGAAGTTGACTGGTTTGTCTTTTGTCTATTCTTGACTGGATTTATCATTTTCTGTTTACTTTGATTTGAGACAAATAAGATCAAGGAGTGGAACTTTGTTCTCAAAAGCAAAGGTACTTTTATTGAATGAAAAAGAATAGGAAGCATTTTGAATTGGCCAATGAAAAGTCCAAATTGCGCAAATAATTATGATGGCCTATGAGGCAGGAATATAAAATGATGAATAATTGTATTTTACTGAAAATTAATTGATATTGACATTAAAATTATTCCCCAAAGGAATTTACAAAAAAATGGGCGAAAAAATTCATTTTTGTAGTTAAATTACCAACCTGGCGCCCCACAGAATAGTCCAAGAACATGGCCAGGATGACTTTTTGAATCACGACTAGTGTCACCTGAACAGAATCCACTACGTCTTTCGGTGCGAAATCTGGATCCAGTCGAATTTGGTGCTGGGTCGTCGATGTGCCCACAAGAATTTGATAAGGACATTGGATCGGTGGTGCGAATGTCAAAAGACTGAGAAATGAATTGAATATAAAATAGAATCAAAAGTGGATTATAAGAATTTTTAATTAGGAAATAAATTCATTGCTAAATTAAATTTGAAAATTGGATTTTATTTTAATTTTTGTCAATTATTATAATTAAGTTCATATCATGCAATTTTTCCTTTAGGCATAAAAGTCGCAAAATATGAATTTAATTGGAAATTGACTTTATAGTTTATTCCTTAATTTAAATTAAATCGGACAAAAAATTGCCTTAAGCATTTTGGAGATTTATTACAGTAAAAGAATTACTTGATGGAATGAGCATGGACCGGCTCGAGCCCAAATTTCTTTCCTTTTATTGCTGCTAATTCCAGCCGTATTTGGAGCCGAATCAGTGGAGCCTTGATGTCGATTTGCATGCGACAAAATGGCCACACGTGAGGCGCACTTCGCTAAAATGTTTCCATTTTCTTGATTTCTTACAAAATGATTTTGCCTGTTGAAGGCTTGGACAAATCGGATTGGCATTGGCCACTCTTTTGGGATTGTTTTTGAAAATGGGAATGATTGGGTGGAATGGACGAGGCGGTGAGAGGTGTGCCGCTGCAATCTTCAGGCCGCAAATTCAGAGAATATTTTGGCTTCAACATTCCAAAGTTGGTGGAATTTGACAACAGAAATTCTTCTTCACCTGCGATGGAATATGAGAAATAATTTGAAAATTAAAATGACGAATAAATTTAATAGAATTAGACGCGAATGGTGCGGGAAAAATAAATAAAATGATTTGTTTCTATTTTTGATTTTTAAGCTTTATTAGCACACTGACCTGTTTCCAAATCCATTTCTAAATCCCATAATTCAGTCAAAGACATTGATAATATTGGTCGGAAATTTCAAGTTAATTTTTTTTTTCAATTTTTTGCTAGTTTGAAACCGTCTAACTTCTTTCTTTGGAATTTAAACAAAGACTTAAGACCATCTTCATATAGAAAAAGGTGTCAAAAAATCAAAAAATCAGTAACGGAAATTTGTTGTTGCAAAAACCATGGAGACCAATTTTAACAAAAATGTTCAAAGCACAAAGAAACCAAAAATTTAAAGAAATTGAAAAAAAATCTTCTGAAATATTCCCAGGGGACAATTTTAAAGTGCCCATGAAAATGAGATAAAGGAATTAGGAAGAAATTTTATTTCGATTTTATTCAGAATTTGTTGAAAAATGCCGCTACATTTTTCATTGCCGACATTTTTGGCATGTCATAATTATATTATTCATTTTTTCAATATTTGTTTTATATTTTAATGGCAAAAAATTTGTGAAAAATTTGTTGTCAGAAAAATGAGGGAACGAAAACAATCCATCGAGATTCAAAAACAATAACAAATGAAAAGGGAAATGAGAGTAAAAGGGTGGGAAATAGTTAGGCTATTAAGCATTTAACCCTCCTTTTTCTATTGAGAGTGGCTTTTCAGTTTTCACCAATCTTCAGCATGAGATTGGATGATTGGTGGCCAAATAATCCATCATATGCCAATGTCCTCACTGATTTTTCTGGCGGGGAATTTTGGTTTGGTTTCGTGAGAAGATGAATTTGGATGGAATCCTATGATCCACATATGTTTTTTTAGCAAATTGTATAAAATTTAAAAAAGTTATAAATTTAAAAAAATAACTTTAAAAAATTAAAAAAGTTATTTTGATCAATAGAATTTTCGAAATAAATTTCCCTCAAGAAACCAAAAATCTATTCGAAAAAGAAAAATTAGAGGTCATATGGAAAGGAATTTGGAGTTTGGAAGGAATTAGGTTTTGGTAATGTGCATGGATGAATGAATAACAAAAAAAAAAGGTAATGAGAATTTTATGGCCAAAATGAGGGAATAAAATTTGAATGGATGATTAAATCCGGCATAATTTAAAGAATTTTATGGAAAAATTAGAGGAAAGTTTTCAAATACCTTTCAAAAATTAAGATAAGTATTTTTGGGTACAAATGACAAAATTCAATCCATAAATGTCACAATTTGATGGATATCTTAACGGAAATTACAAGAAAAGAATTGGCTATTTTATTTTTGGTCGATAATTACAGATTCATTACATGGATTATGGCCATTTCCTCCAATAATTATAGAGGATATTTAGCAATTCTTTTTGGGCTTAACCAAAAAATCAAAGTAAAAAGAGACTTCGCCGTGATTATCTATTATTAAAGGCAAAAATAGTCCTTAGAAATTATTTTCTTTTACACCATTAATTAATAAAGAATATTTTGAAGAATTTATTCAAGTTTTGATGGCCAACATTTTTAGTTATGAAAACATTCCTAAAGTATCAAGTTTTTGGCACACTTTTGAATATAATTTTGGTCCACAAATGATGGCCCATTGTTTTTAATAAGATGGCCTTTTCTAGCCTTTCCCTCCCCATTAATTTATTGAAAGGCCTCAATTCCTCGTTTCCATAATTTTCAATTGGATTTGAAGAAAAATTAGGCGTGGAGGACATTGAAGCGAAGGACAATTGAAAATTTGACAAGCACAAGATTTGGTGAAATGTGTGAAGGCGGATGATGAGAAAGGGGATAAAAAGCGTGGGACAATTGGGCCGTATGGACTTCTCGATTGGATTTGTGGGCAATGAATGTGCGGGGAGGGGAAGAAAGCTAGGCAAGGCCGTTGGCACCTTTAATTGGCCCCGAGAACATGAAAGGATGCCACAAATGGGAAAGGAGAATGGAATTTGGAATTGGGCGGCTGGATTTGGTGTATTGGAATTAGAATTATGGGTATGGAAAATTGGCAGCTGGATGCTGAATGCAACGGCAAAAATGAGGGGGAGATAAAAAAAAGATGCCAAAATGGGTACAAATGCAAATATAAATTTGAAAAGCAAAAAATAAAAATGCCAAATAAAAACTGTGAAAATTCGATCATTTTCAATGGGGGATAATTCAAGAATGAAATTAAAAGGAACAAAATTATGTAAAATATTCAATAGGCTAAAAATCAAATATTTGTCCAATACTCCAATTTGAATTCACTTGTTTATGATGGACTAAAATTGTTAATTAAACCCCAAATTGTTGGCCAGAGGGAAGGTTCAATATCCCTTTAATTAGATGTGACCAAAAGCAAATAAACATTGTGGGGCATGATGGATTTGAGGGAATTGAATGGAATTGAATGAATGTGGGGGAATAGGAATGGATGATAAATTGGCCTAACATAAAAATGGAAAAGTCTAAAAAATGTTGCCAATTAAACAGTGAAAAAGGGGAATGATGGATTAAAGAGGAATTCATGGCCATAAATTCAAAAATATATTTATGCTAATTTTATATGCCGGAAATGTGCATAGGAATAAATAAGGAAGTCACAAGTCAAAAATTATTTGCAAATGGGAAAATTGAAAGTCCACTGTAATTTGGTTGGATAAAAAAAAGAGTTGAAATTGGCAGATGCTACAACTTTATTGCATGTTTCTTAAATTATTGAAAAACATTTTTAAATTGAGCAGAAGACAATCACTTTTTATGTAATGTTTTTTGTTATGATGATGGGATTTGACTGGGAAAATGCTTCATTTAGCAGGCACATGCTTTTGTTTTGATGGGAAATAGAAAAACATATCAAATTGTGGATCATCTTCACGGCAAATCCCTCCTCCCTTTTTTCCTTCCGCATATTTCTTGAAGTAAAGTTTTCATCAAAATTCCCCTAAATATTCCACCACACTCATTTTCTCCGCCAAAAGTACTTTTCCCACCCAATCGAGACCAGTTGTTTCTGGTGGCAGCCTGGAAAAGCCCTCTAAACCTTTTCCCCTTCCTTCGTTTCCATCTGGGCCTGAACCGCTTCCCCCATTGAACCTCTGGTGGGTGGGCCAATGTTTTTGTCGATGGCTGGGAGCTGGGACCCTTTCAAAAGGGAATCAATCAGAAGGAATGACGTCAACGGAAGAAAATGGAGACCACCAGAATAATTTAATGCTTATGAGGCTAATTACAATTATAAAAGTGCTTTTTAAGTTTAATTTTAAATATTTAATGGAATACAAAATACATGGATATTTTGAAGATTTCTTTACTAGAAATTCGAGTTTTGTGTTTTTGTCATTTTTTAAATGTCACATTTTGTCCAAGCTTAGAAGGAGTGAAGGAGGGAACGGTCAATTTAATTGGGCCAAAAATACATTTTAGAGTGTTAGATAGTTATTTGCCAAGAAAATTAGACGAATATTGACCACTTCATAGAAGACTTCACAAAATGTAAACAAACAGGCCAAATATAGGGCAGAATGGAGGAGAAAATGGGTTTAGCTGTGGCAATTTTGTTGCTCTCTGGGGAATCCGCCTCTGGCTATGGCCCAAAAGCTATAAGCCTATTCGCCCATCTCCAAAGAAAGCCGCCTCCCTAATAAAGCCAAATCCCACCCTGAAGCCAAATTGGCCAAGTGTGAAGGTGGGGAAGGGAATAAAAATAATGTGGAAGAAGAAAATGTTGGATTCCAAGAATGACATCGTTTTATTTTATTCATCGAAAATGATCCAATTTAATTTTTAGGCCAGCTTATTTTGGAGTTATTTCGATGAATAAAAATATCTATTGGAGCTTAAAAGAAATAACATTGTCCTTCAGCATCTATCGGTAATTTTCGCATATTGGCCAAAAGGGAAAAAAGAATTGACAAGGAAAGAAGTGTCAATTCTCTATTCCATGCTCAATGTCCATCATTAGACTTCATCTTCTCCTAGTCCAAATTTAGCGAAAAAAGAAATTGGATGGATTGGAAGGAAAGAAGAGAAAAGGATGGAATGGCCAATTGGCCAAAGAATGTGGCCACAAACTTTATGTCCCAGAAAGCTGAATGAGAATATGGACTAGTCCTTTTAAGGGGATTTTGGGATGGGAGCCAGAGCCAGCAGTATTTTGGTAAATCATTTTCGGGGATAAATGAGTGGATCAGATTACATTCAACTTCCTGAAATATTTTTAACATTTTCGATTCGTGGGATATAAAATTGCGTGGGAATATTGGGAGGAAAATTAAAGGGATTTAAATTTTCGACAAAACCAACTTGGAATTGGACTGACGCTGGCACTGCTCATTCCTCGCCGTATTAAAATTCCGCCATTCGGTTGCTGTTGGCAATTTGGCAACTGAAGAAGGGAACGATTCAACAAAAAGCCATTGGAATTCATTGTAGCAATTGCACAATTTTGACAATTAAAAGATGAGCAGAAAAATTTGGAGTCGATTTGCTCTTGCGAATTACCTGAAAAAATTTAATTTTGAATTAAAAAATAATAATAAAGTAATTTTTAAAGCCTCTATGAGTAATAAATTCCCTTGGCCAAAAATATGAAACCCAAATATTTTGGATTTTTGACAGATGGAATGAATATTTTATACATATTTATAGCTTTTATAAGTCAATTTTGGCAACCATTTTCCCTTCCATTTAAATTGCAAAATTGAGAAGCGTTGACCCAGAAAAGGGAAAGAACATATTATTTGGGAATTTTACGGAAGAACAAATAAAGTCCATAAAGTATAATATAAAATACCAAAATGAGAACAATCATACAATGATACCTCCAATTTTTGAAAGAATTTCTTTTTTTCTATTCACTTAAAAAGGTATTTAAAAACAAAGTTGTAGGCTAAAAATGGAAAGAAATGATACCATTTTCAAGGATTTCACTTTACTAGGGTTTTTATTTATTTTAAGCGGATAAAAGTGCCAAGTCTGGCTGCCAATGAAAATGATATCATAAAATAATTCCCAAATGAATGGGAGTTGGGCCCAAATAAACGAGGAATTAGAATATGAATTAGTTCAATAAAGATATTTTATTTGGAATTTAAAACTGTGAATTTATGAAATAATTATTCAATCTAGATGGGGATGCATTTTTGAATTCTGACTCATTTTATCGTGTTTCCGACTATTTTGTGAATTCAGGATTCTACTAAAATTCATCCATTCTATCTAATTTAATAATAATTTGTGAATGACCTGCCGCTGGGCAAAATCCATGAATGGAATTTCTTTTCCGCTGATTTTGATTTGGAGGGACCAAAAGCTGTGGACTTCCTCCCCCTTCTCTGGAATTGGATTTGGCACACGAAACTGTTGGTCGACGAGGCCTTTGAATGGCCGGAAATGCCGAAGATGAGCAAGAAATTGAAAGGGACATTTAAAAATGTGAATATTTTCGTGGAAAATAAGCTTTGATAAAAAAGAATAATATGGAGATTTTTGTCGATTAAATTCCTAAAATCATTTCTACATTATTTAGCTTTAAACTCCCTTAATCCGTCCGCCTTCCTGATTTTATTTTTTTTGTACTAAATGTTGGCTTATTTCATTGGAAAGTAAGAAATTTTAAATGCCATTTTGCTTTAAGACGATAAAAGGACGAAACTACTTTTTGAATTCTTCGATTTTTTGCCCAATTATCCCTCCCGAACCTTAGACATTCCACTTTGAGTTTTGGTAAACAAATTTTAAAAAATACTTAAAAAAAGAAAGGAGAAATGAAATATATTGTTTCTTCTAGCCAATGAACGAAAAATGGTGGTCGATTGGAAAAAAGCCATTCTTTTCAATAAAAAAAAGGTTAAAAGCAAAATTTCGGCACTTTTGCTCTTTTCCTTTTTATAAAATTGTTAAACTTTTCGGGAGAATGAAAAGAAATAAACGGCCAAAGAATTTTTTGAGGAAGGAAGTTGCCCTCCGGCCCTTTGCACATTTTGGTTCTTTTCACCGTCTTCTATTGCTCAACGGAAATACTTGTATAAAAATATAGCAATTTTCTGGAAATTTATTTTTACTTAAATTTGAAATAATAAATTTAATTACTTTTTGAATAAATTAAAGCAAAATGAATGAGGAAGGAAATAATTTAAATTGAAAACAAAAGTTGAAATTGGTGGCTTACTGAGGAAATTTTGACGGACTATTTAATTTCTGTGGGAAAATTGCCATTTAACTGATGAGAACATAAATTTTCTAACATTAAAGCTTCCCAGTATTTGCGCCAAATGGCCATCAATCAGAAAAAAAAGAGAAAATGGGAAGGCAAAGTGCCAATTAATTGCCGTAGCGGCTGCTGCCAAATTGATGCGCTTTTCCCTTCGCCCAAAAAGGCACAAGCTATTTTCAACATTTCGCTGCAGTTTTTGCTTCTCCCAATTTTGTGCCAATGTTCGTCTGGACAGCAGCCTGGGAACCCAAAAAAGACTGGGCCGTCTATTGCCAGCTGAAGGATGCTGAAGTGAAATTTTGGTGGAGGCAAAAATTGGGTACGGAAATTTGGAGGCCAACCGAATCGGATTACATGGAAAAAGGATTGGCCATTTTTGTGGAATATTTTGATGAATAAGAAAGAAGGAGTGAGACGGAAATATTTGTATTTGTGCATTGCGTGATGATGGCCAAAGAAGTGCGTTTAATATTCACAGAAAAAAATGATTTTCAATTCAACAAATTGAAAATCCAACAAAGAAAATGAAAATAAGCTTTAAAAAAATTAAAAATATTAAACTTTGTGCCCATTGATGGAAGCCATCTCAAAGAGGAAAACTTAAACCAGAAAAGTGCAAATGTTTGTTTCTTTTTTGATTCCTCCCTGCAATCAAATCAGGCAAAGTTGAATGAAATTTGATAACCTAAAGAAATGTTGGGATTCCCCAATAAAATTTTACCCCAACATTTGCTCTTGGACTTTGGCCAAGGCCCAAAAGAAGGCTGAAAACATTTGGATGGCCATTTTTCTCTTATTTAAAAATGCAATTTGTTGCCATTCATCCAAAAATGGATTGTCTTTCAAATTAATGCCAATTTTAGAAAGAAGGTTCTATCCTAAATGGATAAAAACAAATTAAATAAAGGAGAATGAAAATTAAATATGGCTAATAAATGTTCATTCAAATCCCTTTGCAATTTTTGGTCATTTTGATTGATTATTTAGTTTCTATTATTACAATTATAAGCCAATGACATTATTCTTTACGAATATGACAAAATCATTGACAGAATTTAATTAATATATTTTTTAATTAATCATTATATTATAAGAGAATTATGCAAATTTTTCAATTAAATTCAAATAATTATAAATTTGATTAATAAATATTCGTTCTTTCAAAATAAATTGTTTTTTGCCTGCTTCCTCATCAGCTTTAATCGTCAAATCGTGTTGTTCATCAACGCCGCCAATTGAATGCGATTAAATACATATGGAAACAAAATGGATGAAATTCCTCCAAAATCGAATTAACCAACCAAAAACACTTTGATTGTCATTTGGAAAAAATTATCGGGGCGTATAAGCGATTAGAATCTTTCTTTTTTGCTCATTTTTCTCATTTTCCTTTGTCGAATTCCAAGAAGAATGGTTCTTAAATTCTTTATTCCCGACTAATTAACCCCCAAATTGTGCGCAATTCTTCCTTCAACCATTATAAATAGCGACGACCAATCCTCTGAATGGGAGGGACCAAAATTGGGGATTTGAATGAGGGGCGGAGAGACTGTAACCTCAACAAGGGATTTGGGAAAGAAAGGGAGGTTAAATATGAATATTGAAGGAAGATTGGCAGCGGGCATAATTCGGCTCATTGGCGAAATACAAATATTAATTGGGCGAATCTAATAGTGATATATAATAATATATTCAATGAATTCTCATTTATTTTGAATCATCAAAAAATTTCGCTTGAAGCCATTTTCCCGCAATTTTCCCAAATTAAACCCAAAAATAAGGGTCAAATTTAAACTCAAAAAGAATTTCCCCATTGCTCAACGCGAATCAAGCAAAATGATTTACGACTCAAATTTGCCCCAGATCAGGGTTGTATTTGGGCAAAAAGCATTCATCCCCCCTTTCTTCCCATTCATTTTGATTTTTTGAATTAGAATTGGAAATATTCCAAACAAGTAATAAGTCTCCTAAAGATGCATCCCTTTACTCTGATTTATCTTTTTACAATATTTTCCCCAGACAATTTCATTTTTTAATATGCTTTATTCCATATTTTTCCAAACAACATTTTGTCCCCATTCATCTTCTAGTAAACCCAAATCCCATCATCCCATTCATCCAAATACAAACGCGCGACACCAATTCCCTTGCCCGGGGGACAATATCCATGGGAAAAGGATTGCATTGTTTTTTCGAGTTTATTTTTCCATTAGAAGGGGCGAAAATTCCATTAGGAAATGGGCCTATTGTTTCCCCCTCCAAAAATGTTATCCATACAAAAATCCTCCAATAGCCCTTATTTTCCATTAATTTGCCTCCATCTTATATTGCCCCCTCAACTCATTTAGGGTATTTGGCCAATTGTTTGCTCCTCAAAAAATGAATATTCATTTGGCTTTTTCTAAACAAATAAATAAATGTATAATTCAATTAAATTTAACATATCTCTGCTTTCCTTAATTCAACATTGAATGGAATTGTTTTCGATTTAATAATATTGCATTTTTTATTTGATCTCAGCAGAACTCAAAAAATTCATCTAATTTTCAAAACAAAAACATTGATTTTTTGAACAAAAAACAATTCAAATTTTCAAGTATTTAAGTGGGAAGGATTCTATGCCTAAATTATTCCTCAAATTCTTTAACATTATTCGAGAATGAACTTTTCCCATTCCCCTAAACTCCATTAATTCCCCCAAACCCATCAAGTAAACAATGGGGGATGAACACAAAAACTACAATGCCCCAAAACCACTTGGCTCCAAATAGAGTCCATTTTGAGGGGCTAATCGCGCCAATCCACTCCCCTCATCCCCCACCAATGTTGGCCACTGAAAACATGGCCCTTCTCATTTGTTAAGATGACTTCGAGAAATTTTGGGTGTGAGGAGGGTGCTGAGAAGGACTTGGCACAATTTTATTTGGTGAAGGAGAAAGCCGTTAAGCAAATACATTGGTGAAGAGCTTATCCTCCTGCATCCCCCCCCCCCCCCCCCACCTTTCCCTTTTTAAAATCCACCATTAAAGGGGAACCTTACGGGTTTAACACAAAATTAGCAGAGAAAGAATGGACGACGACGGATTTGTGAAAATTAATGGTGAAAAGTTTTATTGGCTGCCCGGATTAAAAGGGCGAATTCGGGGCACAAAACCTCCTTCCGGAATGACTTATCCCCTTCTTTCCATTCCAAATGATGATTGGATTGTTGTCTCATTTTTGCTGACGTCCTTTTATTTAAGTATGGATTAACCGTATGCATTCTTAAGTTATAAATAAATTGTTTCAAAATTGAAAAAAGGGACATTATTCCCTATTCTTACTGTAAAAAATTGAAATAAACATTTACACAGAATTTTATTTCCAATTTAAGAAAAACATCATGCTATTGGGGATTTATTTCGTCAACGGAATCAAGTAAAAAAGAGGAAGATTCTATTTTAGCTTTGACATCCTTCACCCAAATGTAGATCCTCTTTGGCCAAAATGATTATGCCGATATCCTTTGTTTATATATATTCCCCTCCCCTTTTTGCATTGGAAATATGCCATCGAGGGCCATGGAAAGAGGATCGGATCAAAAACTTGCCATTTTGGGAGGAGTATTCCTTGCAAATCCGATTAAAATCACCCATACATTCAAATGGGGACTTTGTGTGGACATTTTTAGGGCTAATCCCACAAATCCGCATTTTCCATCCGAAAAACATGTCTTTGCCAATGCCAATTTTATATGAATTCCCCCTACCCTTATTTTCCCATTTTAGAAAAAAAATTAACCGGCGCCCATTTTATTAGCAATTGTCCAATTGACCTTCAGACTGGATCATTTCAATTCAGTCAGTTGATTCCATTTTCCAGTTTTATTTTCCCCTTTCATTCTGAAGTTCCAACAAAATTCCAAATATCAAAAGGAAATCCTAATAAAAATGTCTTCTTCCGTCGCTATTTGCTCATCCAACCATAAGTTAATTTTTATTTATTTTTACAATCCTTTTTTATTTTACCGAAAATATTATTTCGTCGAATTTCTCATTTAAAATTCACCATTTGTGAATTAATTTCTTTCCGATTATTATTTTATAATTTAATTGGTGGATTTATTTAATTTGGATTACCTTTTGTTGGCCACAAAATCCCTCTCCAAATAATTCAATTCCAACATTTTTGCCAATGTCCACTGCCAATTTGATTATTTTGAATGAATAAGTAAGCAATCAGTGAAAATGAAAATGATGTTTGAATAGTGAAGAGAGGCAGAAATGGAATTATTGGGCTCAGCTTTATTGAAAAGCTGGCAAATATCAAAGAAGGAGAAGGTTAAGGCCAACAAGCAAATTAACAACAAAAAGGGAGGCATTTGATGGCCGACGGTAATTCCATCCTTCCATCCATTTTACCGTTGAGTACCTCTCGGAACAGCCGGCGGACGGTAAACTAAATATAATGGAATTACCGGGAATTGCCCTCCTCTCCCCCCCCCCCCCCCCCCCCCCCCCGTTGATCCCTCAAATGCGCGAGTTGGCGATGAAAAAGTCGGAATAAAGGAATTGGAGAGGAAAAGCCGGCGGCGCACTCAACAAATCCTTTTGCCCACTGGTTGGTTGCCTTCGATGGTAATTCCATCCAATCCCAATCCCCAAAGCCATCAAATTCGTCGGCTGATTATTCTGGATTACCGCTTCCTTTTCCCCTTTTCTTCGCCAATCGCCAGCCGCCGATCAAATTGTGCGCCTTTTCGCCGCGCACAATCCCCCACTAATTCCATCAAAATAAATCATCGGCTCCGCCAAATTTTGTAGCAAATATATTTTTATACAGTACTTATTAGTATCACTTTGACATAATCCAAAACAATCAGTGAAAAAGGCAACTAACTAAATTGTAAATTCTTGGTGCAACTTAAACTTTTTCTACCAATGAAAGTCATTGCATTTTGCCCCGCCCACTCTCATTATTCATTTAAAAATAATAAATATGTCCCCAGCCACTTTGGCAAATTCAATTTGTCCGCCATATTTTCTATTAGAAAAGAAAATGTTGAATGGAATTGAATTGAATGAAGGAAAGGGGAGGAGGGGGATGGGGGGATTTGGCCATTTTGCCCGCCCCGCCGGTAATCCAACTAATAAGCCGTTTGGTGCACACAAACAAATTGTGGATAGGCAAAATTGTGAAAATGGTGGGGGACATTTTGGTGGGCAGCCGAAGGTGGGAAAAAGTGCGCGCCATTCTGTCCCCATTTCCTCTGCTCAAATGTTGGAAAGGCTGTTTTGCCGATTTGCGTGACCAAAGTCGTTGGGGCACTGATGAATGGAGGAAATAATGTCCTGCGACTATTAGGAGGGGGGACAAACTCCCACGGAATTAATTGGGCCCCTTCCCAAATATGCCGGCTTTTGCTAAATTGGCAGGCGGATTTGCATTCATTTTCATTTTAGGAAAGCGGACTTAAATTCAATGGCACATTCATTTTTGGCAATGAAAATGTGCCATTTCGACTATAATTCATGCCAATATTTCATTTCAAATTCTCCTTTCCCCCACTAATTCATTTCCCACTGATCGGATCATCCACCAAATCCTTTCCATTTTTAATTCAAAATTCCTCTATCAAAATCAAATTCAAAAAAAGATACAATTCACTAAATATTGTTGACTGTCCCAGATTAAAAATATTCCCCATTTTGCTTCCCGGAAATTTGCCCTTTTAAAAATTCAAAAATGGGCAATTTTAAAATCAGATAATCAGCGGGCAAAGGACAAAGAAAATTAAATGCAAAAAAAGGGGGAATTTGAATTGAATTTGATGGATCCAATCCGTGTTCCATGCTCACTGGCATTTATAGGGATTAAAGATTTCATAATTCTACACTCACATTTGAATATTTTGCCCACATTTTTCCAATCCTCCCTAAATCCATTCCACTCCTTCTCAATCCCATTAAATGAATGAAAAATATTTCTTTCTCCCTCTAATCTTCTTAAATTTATCCAATTCCAATATTTATACTGCTCAAAAATATTCCCCCCGGTGGAAATAATCCAAGTCACTAATTCTCTAATCAAAAGCTAATTTATAAAATTAAACCGAACCAAAGACCCATCCAAAAAAGAATTATTAAAATTGGCTGCCATTCATTGGAGGAATATTTTGGTAAAAATCCTTTAAAATCGAAGAAGTAGCTACCGTAATATTCCCATCCCCTTTCTTTACTTTTCCTTTTACCTACCAAGCATTTTTGCGCGCCCCAAACCTTTGTTGTGTTTACTTTACCCCCCCCCCCCCCCCCCCCCCTCTTTGGCCACATTGCCATCTGCCTCTGCTCACCTTTTCCCTTCTTAAACCCTTTTTTTTACAATGCAGAATTTGTGAATGGCTTATTGCAGTGCCAAAAATGAAAAAGAGGTTTTTGGTATTGGCCTCAATGTGAGCCCAATTTTCACACGGTTCGGTGGATTCGGTGCCTTCAAAATATTGGGAAAAGCGATCCTTATGGGATGACCCTTTTCCATTTTTAATTCGGTTCAATTGACGCACCTTGGAAAGGCCAAATTGAGCTGAATGCGGCCTAAAATTAAAAATGCGCGGGATCGGAAAACGGCGGGAATGCCGGCTTCCTCTTTGTTGACCAAAACCCACCTGATGCCACCTATTCCCAGCAATATTGTCGGCCAATATGCCCACCCAAAATGCTGGCTGTGTCCTCATCCACAAAGCACAGAATCCTCCCTTTCCCCCTATTTTCAATCCTATTGTCGCCGCGCGGGTCGGCGGCACTTCCTTCGATTTTCCCAAAAAAGCTAGCCAAAATTGTGCCCAAGAATGAATAAATCCACCCGCCCATTTTCCGCCATCAATTGGCCATTCTCCAAATTATGGCCTCAAATAATGCTTTGCTGCTGTCCTCTTATTAATTTGGACCGAATTGGGCGAGGCTAATCCCCTCTTTCCCCCATTCATTTCCGTCCTTAAAAGGGCACGCAGCACATTATGGTACCGAAATGGGGGCACCGCATTAAAAATGTGTCAAAATCCCTTTGCTTTGCAGTCCTAAAAAAATAAATATTTTTATTGGACCCAATACCGTATTTTTGGTTTTCAAAAGAATATTTGAAATTGTAGACCAATTTTACTTTAATATTATCGACTATTCACCCATAAAGAATAATTGTAATTGTAATTTGATTTATACATTATATGAAATCTACTAAAAAATACTTATAAATTTATTTTATTTTATTTTCACAGCCGAAATAAAACATCCTCACTAAAAATGTCCAATCACAATTTTTCAATTGAAAATCTTCTTTCTGCCGGCACAATTCCAACCGGCGGTTGGCCCAATGGCCTAAACCCTGCTTCAATTTTTCCCCAATTCATCAATGGCCAATTTTCCCCACCATTATTCCCTCCGTGGATGATGCCAAATGCAGTTGGGTGTTGGCCACCGCCACAGCCAATTCCAATTTGGGCTCCACATTCTTCGAATTCTCCGTCAACAAATTCATCGACAAGTCCAATAAATGTTCAGCAGAATGGTGGAGGATCCAATAAAAAGAAGTCAAAAAAGGAGAAAAAATCAAAAGAAATGAACAAAAAGGTGGGTTTTTATTATTTTTGGATTTTTGGGGGTTATATTCCAACAAATTCATCAAAGTAAAAAATAAATTACTGTAACCGTAATCCTCTTTTAAAGCAATTTAGTTAAATTTGTCACTAATTTTCCCCTTTTTGCATTTCAGCAGGAATCAGTCGCAGCCACAAATGTTTTGGACAAAGATGACAAAAATAAAAATGATGGTGAATTGGCTGATCAATTAAAAGTGGATGATTCATTGCCAAAACAGCCGCATCCAATTATGCCAACTGCCGGCATTCCATTTCCTTTTCCGCATCCATTTTTCGGTAGGCCATTTTCAATTTTCTCAGCAATTTATTGATATACTAAACTATTTCCGGTCGATGCCCTTTCCCCCTCCCATTCCAATCAAATATTTAACCTTTGCCGCTCTTTTGGAGCAAAGGAATGCGCACCATCATTGGAAGGAATCGCCAAAACCTAAACCCTAGGCTAAACCTATTTTCTCCCTCAAATTCATTCATCATTTATTTCGCTTCATTGGTTTATTCCCCATCTCGCGATTATCCATCTATCCGTCCGCCTCAAGAAGAAGAAAAGTTTTGGGGTTGGCTGTGATTCGCCAAAATGCCGCTAATTCATTTATCGCGGTGACCAATCGCGCATTCGGCTCATCCTTCCCCCCCCCCCCCCCCCCACCCCACCCATCCAATGAGACTCCACTAAATTCATCAAGAGGCTCAGTCACGGTTGACTTCACCCAATCGGCGAGGAAAAGGATCAACGCTTTAGTGGAAAAATGAAAAGATATTGAAAATAGGGAAAATTGTTGGGAAAATGAAGAAAGTTATGATTTTCCCTCGGGAGACATTGACGGGAAATATTATTTTTTGATGAAAAGGATCTAATATTTCTATAATACCTGGGTATTGGGTATAGGAAAACATTCCCCCTTTATTTAAATCCAATCGGATACAATATTCCGGAAATCCATTGAAGAAAGGGAGAATATTTTTGGCCTTTTTGGCGCATGCCGATTTGTTTACTTTGGGACTTTTTACCATTAAAATGCACAGATCCGACTTTACTTTCTTTTTAAGGCATTCCAGTGTTTGGTCCGCCGCCTGTTGGCCTTTTCCCAAATGGATTTTTGGCACCTCCGCCGATGCCAACTCCAACTTCCATTTCATCGGCATCCGACCATTCGCAGGCAAAACAACAAAATGGAAATGGTCCATTGGCACCGTCCGCCACCGTTTCCGTTCAATCGACGGCGCCAATGCCGAAACCACCAAATCTTCTTTTGCCGCCAAATTCAAATGGGACAACCCCAACATCGACAATGGCCACTGCTTCGGCCCTTTTTAGTCAGCTAAGCGGCAGTGGAGGCGGAGGGAGTGGAGGCCGTCGAAAACGCCGACATCGAACAATTTTCACGGAAGAACAATTACAAATGCTGGAACATTCATTCAATATGACACATTATCCAGGTGAGAATATTTGGGGTGAATTAAGAAATGGGAACTCCCAAAATTCGTAATATTTAGTGTAACCCAATCCAATCTTAAATAAATTTAAAGATGTGACTGTTCGGGAACATTTGGCCATTCAATGTGAATTGAAGGAGGAACGAGTGGAAGTTTGGTTCAAAAATCGACGGGCAAAACAACGGTAAAAATGGCATTAAATAAACTGTTTCATCTTTCAATTGCCTCGAATTCTGCAGGAAGAAGACACGTGAGGCACAAGCATTGATGGCAAATGCAAATGGCCCATTGGTCCTTTCAACAAATGATCGTCCAACATCCGCTGATGATTCGGAAGATGAATTCGATGGCCATTTATCGCCTGCTGCAGGAAGACAAACTCCGGTGAGCAGCAAAGCACCAAAAAGGAAATCAAAAATTGGAGAGGAAGATTTGATGGGGGAACAGAAGAAAATGGCAAAAATTGAAGTGGAAATTTCGAAAATGGAGGAAGAAAACAATGAAAAAACGGACGAAAATGTGAACGGGGGAAATCATGCCTTAAAGAAGGACAACAATGATGGACAAAACTGCCAAAATGGTGAGCGGCTAATTTTCGAACTTATTATTAGGCAAATTAATTCCTTCCTTCCTAATAAGTATGTGATATTTATAATAGTCCTTATTCCCAGTACTAAAGTTGTTCGAGGCGAGAGTGGGCCTAGGCTCTCACCCCGGGCCTTTGCCTGGAGTCTAAGGCCTCCAGTGGCCCAAAGAAGGGGATTGGGTTAATTGGGCTAATCTTTATTAAATTTGTTCGGTAAAAATGTGATACATATAAAGAACATCGTAAATCTGTGGAGAAAAGTGAACATTCATTTAGTGGGGAAGGGATGGATTTAAAAAGGCAGATTGAGGCAATATTTGATTGATAAGGCGACAGATGATTGGACAAAAGTGGGGGTACAGTAGGATAAATAGAAGAAGTCCTTACTTCTTAGGTACTAGTATATTGGCATTGAATTTTATTTGATACCAATTAAATAATAATATTTTACAATATTTATTCTCCCCCTCAGGTTCTTCTCGTCTGAAAAATTCCAACGCAGAAGTGGATAAGAAAAGAGTACAAAAAGCGGAGAAAATCATTTCAATTGCTGAAGGAAATTCGCCAAAATCGACTGATCACTCTCATTGTTCCACCTCTGCTACCAATCAGCAATCTACGGCAACCATTGGTGGCCAATTGGACCTTTCCATATTCTTCACGCCTCAATTTTTGGCTGCCAATCTTCCTTTCCTTGGTGCCCCCGCTCCTCAAGAACCTTGGGTTTTGCAACTTACCCAAAAGCTCCAATCCACAAACGCCGCAATGCCATCAATGTTCCCTTTTCGTTTGGGCCCACAAACGTTGGAGGAAGAAATTAAGGCAAGTTGGAGGATTATAATGGGCGAATAAAAGAATTAAGAAAACCAATTTTAAAATATTCAGATGAATCAATCAATGGCCAATAATCACTGAATGAAGGAATTGGCAATTGGATTGGAATCTCAATAAGAATTAATTTTGAATGCGGGTTTCGGTTAATTAAAGAAGAAATTGGAAATTACAAATAAATTTCCATCCAAATTGACATTATTATTTTATATTTCATTCATCAATTTTATTTTTATTCATCAATTAATTTTGACCAATTTGTTCCCTCATTTATATTTTGACTGGTATTGTTTATCAATATTTTTTGTTTCCTCTATAATAATTATTTCCGCGCAAATTTTACAAAATATTCAATTCACGACAAATATTTTTCCAATCAAATTGCAAATAAAATTTTGCTTTATAAAAATAAATAAATGCAATCAAAAATTGGCAAATGAATTCCAAATATTTTCATTCCCATTTTCGGCATTGTTCGAACAACTTTTTTGCCAATTTTTTGACCATTTCCATGGTAACCTTTTTGAAAGGGTGGGAAAATGAAGAGGCGTAATAAATTGAAAAAAAAGAGGGAAATGAGATATTGGCCAACCATCATTTATTGTCAATTTTGTGGCCATAAAACCTACTGAGCATATATTTATTGGCCCAATTAAGCCACCTTTATTCCCCTTTATTTTACCTTATTAGTTCCTTCCTTTTTGCACCGAATCAAGTCATTATTTAATTAATTTGGAGGATTAGTGCATGCAAAGGTCAAAATATTTTCTAATTTTATTAGATTTTTGACACTTTTTGCCACTTGGTAGATTATTTGATGGAATGCGCAAATCCCTAGATGCCATAATCTTTATTCCCCACTCTCTAATAATTAAAAGAGTATTTACGATAATTCAAAAGAAAAAAGGAATTGGAAATATCTTTTGCTGTCTTTATTCCATTCTTCTCATATAATTTTACTGTAACCTTTCTAAGCAGATGTGCTCAAAAATGGAAATTGACTCGAACTCGACCCACCTTTTGTCTTCAATCCTTGTAATATAACTAATAATTCCCATTAGTGTTTAATTTCAAAATAGTGTGTTCATTGGACTTTTTGGCACTTTTTTTGTAGCCAATATCCGCCTCCGTATTTTTCTATGACAATTTCATAATTCACTGTATTATACAATCAATTAACCCAAAATGCTGGCCTCAATTTTTATTAATCCCCAGAATTCAATTTTTCTTCGAAATTGCGCAAAAGTGCATTTCCTCCATTTTTCAATTTCCTTTATATAAAGGGAAAAAAGTGCATTTTCAATGAAATCAATTTTGTTTTAGTAAAAAAAATGAAATTTTGTTTACATTTAATTTTCGCGTACTCTGATGAGAGAAAATTCAAAATGGGTAAATATTTTGGGAAAAAATTAATTGTAAATTCCATTTTTGATTAATTAACTTTGGCCATAAAGTCAATTTTAGTCAAAAATCAAATTTAATTTACTTTACCATATTTATGGCACAAATTTAGGCTCGAAAATTTTATGATTAATTCGATACTGTTGATCTATTGTCCCTCTAATTTTCGTTATTTTGCCAATCTTGGCCTCCACTTACAACCTAAAAATAAAATTAATTGTGTATCCAATGACAATTCCCCTTCCCTTCCCCCTCAAATTTGCATTCAATTAGTTTATTCCCAATATAATTTATTTAATATTTATATCCACATTTGCCCTCCACTTTTTGTCGATTAATCTTTTCTACGCCATTTGAATAATTAATCCTCCATTTTCGAATATTTTCCTCAATCATTTGGTTCAATTTCCGACTACATTTCTGATAAAGTTCTCGTACTTTTGGCGAAAGCGGCTGAAAGGCGTGCGGTCGAGGGTGAAGGCGGAACGGCTGTCACATTTTTTGGCTCTCGAAACCTGTTTTTTTTCATTCCCGTCTGCCTCCAATTTTCTATGGTCTCCGCACGTACCAAAAGGATCAAATCACTGGGACAAAATAAACGTAGGCTGATTTGTGCGTTCGCGACATTCGATTGCCCCGTTAATCGTAAATATTGGGCCCAAAACAATTCCACCCCTCTATTAAATTTGGCGCTGGCAGCCACAACCCACAATTCATCAAAAACGAAATCCAAAATAATCCAATTTGTCTTATTCATTCCTTCTTTTTTCTAATTTGTCCATGTATATCATCAATCAAAAATGAATTGTTCAAAAAATTACATAATTATCATTCGGTCTTTTTATTTATTAGGTTTTACCCAAAAGTTTTTAAAAATTTTTTCAAATTTGAGGAGGAAGATTTTGCTGCGGGGGGGGGGGTGGAGGGGGAACACGCAAACAAAATAGCAAATAGAAAGCATTGAGAAAGCATTCGAGAGTTGAACGAATCAATCAATAGAACGTGGAATTGGCCAAAAGCGAAAACATTGAGAGGGAAAAGAGGAATTCACTCTCAATTGGCCAAGCGCGTCGTCCAAAGCACTTTGGCCCCGTGAGCATAGGGCGGCGACCATTTCTGCTGGTGGGGGAATGTTTGTTCAAATATAGCAAAAATTGCGGGAAATTGGCGCACAGGAAAGCCGTATGGAATTCATCCAACCCAAAACCCTAGAGCCAATTGGAAATTAAGCAAACCAAATTTGGCAAATATAAATTTATGTGAATTAAACATTTACTATGATTTTGTGACCTTTAACCTATTTGAAAAAACGGAAGTCAAAAACGGAAATATTTTTCCATTACTTTGGGAGGGAAAATTTATCGCATAACTCAAATAAATATTCATATATTTGCCAAATTCTATTAAACATTGTAAAATGTAAAGTCGACCTAGAACAGGAATTGGATGCTAATTTAAAATTTGTCTCGATTAAACGAACTCTTATATTTTTAAATCTTTGCCAATTCGGCGACGTCTGTGGGCTTTTTGGCCAAATTTCTCTCCTTTTTTTGTAGGTATAATAATTGAATTTAGCATCTTTCCCTCCCTTTCTTTTTAGCTTTATCTTTGCTGCTGATCTTGGACAAATTTTGCCCCAATATTCCCCAATCCCATTTTCATTGATTGCTTTTATCCATCCATCATCCCCCAATATTTTGCCAATGCCAACGTCCATTTTCAGTTCAATAATCTCTGCAACTTTTCCATAAAATTCAATTTAATTAATTGCCATTCATAAGCTAAAATATTAAGTTATAATATAATGCCCTCCCCAGTTCCAAATTCCACTCCAAATAAATACGATCATTTTTTGGATCCAATTCCCAAAATAGTCATTCTCATTCCCTTTTTAATAAAATGCCATTTAAATTGAAAGAATGCTCATTTATTTAAACAATTTTCCCCTTTTATTATTTCCATATTGGTAACTTTTCTTATTAGTCCGAAACACATCTCATTGAGCCCAAAGTCGAGCGCAAAATAAATCACAATTATTTTAATCATTTTATTTCCAATCCTTTGAATGAAGGCATATCATTTGAAAAAGAAAATGCTTGTGGGAAAATTCAACATCAAAAGAATTAATAAATTGTGAATTCACATTCAAGTTGATATTAGTCGATGTGGAATATTGCCAAATTTGGAATGTTTAATTTCCCAAAAAATAAATAAAACTATTTTTATCGAATTCATTCATCCCTAATTCATATATTCGGTGGGCATAAATCTCGAAATTTTATTATTGATAATATCCGTCCAGCTGCCAGCATCAATCAAACTGGACAATTCACAGTTTTTCGGCATGTTCCATCCGTCATGCTCCTCCAATTCTTCCATTTCATCCTCCAATTCGTCCATTCAATTCCCTTTCAATATGCCCCCACAATCCCAACACCACCAAAATTATCATTTTCCCCAACAACTTTTGATCTCCGCCGCCGCCCATCAACAATTGGATGCCCAAATTCCTCAACAACAAATGACCTCAATGGCCACATCCAGCAGCAATCGGAATGCTCAATCCGGTGAAAGATGTGCCGTTTGTTCTGACATAGCACAGGGAATTCATTTTGGTGTCATTGTTTGCCGTGCATGTGCCGCTTTTTTCCGCCGTTCAACAATTGCCAAACGCGTATATAAATGTCGATTCGATGGAAATTGCCCAATTGATCAACGAGGTTTTCCCTTGGGAATGGCCACTCTCAAATACGATTTGAACCCAAAAACTCTTAGCTTTTGATCACTAATAAGATATTTCCCATCCGTTATAAATTTTCCATTCTTTCATTAATTATTCATTTTTGTCAGAAGTTCGATGCTCTTGCCGAGCATGCCGTTTCGCAAAATGTTTGGCACTTGGAATGGATGCAAATGGTTTATTCCTCATTTTTTCATTATTATAATTTTACAAATTCGTCAGCCGTTCAAAAGCATCGCGACCAAATTGGGCCAAGAAAAAGGGATCGAAATTCGACAGAAATGGAGAGAATGCAAGGAGGAGAGGCAGAAGAGGAGGAACCGATGGAAATGAAGCCGAGGCTTTTGAGAAGTTCAACGGAAGAGACGGAGCCGCATATTCAAGTTGTGGATCATCCAAATATTGGCACAACTTTATTGCCTCCTTTGACTTTGATGGGCACTTTGGCCCAAAAGAAGCCAAAGGAAGAAGTAAACGATGAAGACAATGTGAAAAGGTGAGAGAGACGATAGACGAATAAATTAAAAATAGCCGAAATGTAAAGAAAATATAAATAAACAAATTAAACCATTACCAAAAAAAAAATAAATATTTTTGCCTATAATTTTGTCAAATTCAATCAAATATTGGCCTATTTCTGTGGAAATTTCCCCAGGGAATAAATGTTCACATAATAACAACTTCATTTTTGTAGCCACAATCATCTTCTACATCGAATCTCCCATCAAGCCCCCCATCAATCAGCTGAACAAGTTTTGCATTTTGAGGATGGCAAATCCTACACACTTTTGGGCCCATCACCACTGATTATGCCGAAACAATCCTCCACAACCACTTCCATTACAACCAATGCTCATCAAATTGTTTTTGACCGTAAACAATCAACAAATTTGGGGCCATCCATTTCCGAATTACTCCTTTTACGCACATTACCTTCGGCATTTTCGCCTCTCAATCCATCATTGGCCAATGGCAATAGTCAGCAACCGGATAGTGGAAATGTTTCGGCCAATTCCTCGGCCTTTTCGTCCCCTTTGAATTTGACTGCCGTCGCCGCCGCCGGGCAACAATTTGTAAGAAAATAATTTTTATCTTCTGAAGTCCATTTGTTCTTATTTCCTTTACGAATCACAACCTTTCCTTGATAACCTTCAGGAATTAATTTAAAAATTCCCCATAATTTTGACAGTCCCCAATGAATTCAATGATTGGAATTGCCTCCTCTTCCTCATCGTCCGGTGGTCCCGCCAGTGTTTCAGCCCCATCAAATCCATTTATTGCTTTATCCCCTATCGCCTCTTCATCCACAGCCATTGCCAATGCCAATCCGGCCAATCATTCTTCTGCCAATTCCCAGCCACTTTTGACGGAAATGCTCCGGGGTTACCACAAATTTTTAAGCCTTCGACGCACTGCAAAGCATTTGAAGGACGGCGCATTTGAAGAGAATGGACAATTGAAAATTGAAGTGAGTTATTCCATGGAATTCTTTGCATATTCGGCCATTTTTAGACACTAGCCGAGGGAACATATTCGGATCATGTTGAATCACTCAAGGCGGATATGTCGCTACTTTCAGAAATGGTTTGTCAAAAAATAAGACCACCTTATAAATAATCATTGTCCTAACAAATAAATTCACCATGTAATTTCTATTATTTTGCCCATTCCAGTTGGATGAACATTTCCATCCTTTGCGGGCCCATTTCAGCACCGATTCAAAATGTTCAATGTTGCGCAATTTTTTCGGGCCTTTTATCATCGCCGAACGATGCCATTTGGCCTCAAGGCATTTTCCTGGCGAGGACAGCCGACTTTTTTGTTGTCCGAATAAATTTTTGTATATTGATGAAAGATTGGAACGGTTCGTTCCTTTTTAGATTCTCTCGCCCAATTCTCATTTTACAGATTTTTTGCCGTGGAACAATGCCGGACAAATCCAGAGGAAATTGCCAAAGTGTTCCATCCAGTGTTTGCAAATTTTCAAAGGCTAATTCGATGGCCAATGGCCAAATTACAACTCAGTGACGCTGAATTTATTGGACTAATTGGACTTCTTTTCTGGAATCATCGTGAGTCCTCTCCTCACCCGAATTTTAAATTCCCAATAAAAATATTCCCGGCCGTAAAGGAACTGACCCGTTGAGTGATGAGGAACGAAAAGTGGCTTTGCAAACGAGGGAACGCATTTTCGCGGAACTTTATCAAATATGTAGGACAACAAATGGTGAAGAGGAAGCCGGAATCAGATTCGGTACCCTTCTAAATATGCACCATTTTTTGCAGGTAAATTTTGGGGCTAATTTAAATTTTAAATTGGGTTTTAATAATCAAAAATTTCCTTAATTATTATGGTACCAAATAAAAAATTGGATTAATTACAAATTTTAAAATTCAAAATGATAAAAAAAGCAAATTTTGAAATGTTTAAAATTGGAAAAAAACTTTCTTATATTTCAGAAATCTGCATTGGAAATTGCTTCTGCTTTTTCTTTGGTGAATGTTGTCCAAAAATTCCAAACTGACCAATTCGTCAACCAATTCCATCCACTCATGTTTTGACATTATTATTTCATTTTTGGCCAATTTATCCATTCATTTTGTGTTTATATCCCTCATTTTCATTTATTCCTCATCAAATCCACCGGTGTAATAAAAATTGGCCCAATTGCCGTTTTCAAATATTTATTTGTGAATAAAGCATCAAAATAATTTATCTAATTGAAAACAATGAACAAATAATAAAATAGAGCCTAAAAAATAAAATAGGGCAAAATATATTTTAATCATCCAAATCCGGATCAGGCCCTTCTTTTTGTTTTGGTTTTTTCGGTTTGGGTCGAAATCCTCGCTTATAAATGAGCCTCAATTTTTGTCGATAAACACGCAAATCAGGGAGCAAAACAATGAAAAGTATGGCCAATAAAACGGGATAAATGGGCAGTGTCAAAAGCTGAAAAAAGGAAAAAGGATAAATAAATATTGTTAAAAGTGAATATTAACTTAAAATTAATATATTTTGATTTATTTAATATTTCTAATTTGATTTTAATAAATTTTTTAATTTGGATAAGATTATTATTTAAATTTGGCATTCTAGGCTCATAATTAATCCATTTAAAAATGAGAACAAATTGATTGGTCTTGGCAAGTATCATTTTTTGTTAATTGTATTTTGGACTCACCCGATCGCCCAATGTTATGCGAAATTCATCCTCCGGATCGGGTGGTGTCTTCGTCTTTATTTGCTCCTTCTTCGCCCTAAATTAATTTAAATTTTATTTAATGTGGCCAATTCCTACTCGCCAAATTCCATTTTGACATTTTCCTTTTAACCATTCCCAACATTCCAACAATTTGTCTTTGTCATAAAAAAAGAAAACAACTTCAATGGCAATCAGCGCAATTATGTACCATTCAAGTCGATGTGACTGTAATTTATTTGGGCAAAATAAATTTACAAAAAAAATACTCACATATCTTTGATTGAGCATTTCGTGAACAATTTTTGAGAAATTTTCACAATAATTAATCCTTAAAAAATAATTATAAAATTTTTCTTTGCGGCTAACTTTTCATTGAGAGAATTTCTTCGATTGATCAAATTTAAATTTGAGGCCAGCGAATTGTAAAGTCGTTCCGAATTGTGCAAATCCCTGGAAAATTAATAAAAATATAAATGTTTTTAAAAATAAATCGAACCAATAAATATCTTTGTCCAGTAAATCCGTCGTATTCAAAATGTGACTGAAAGAAAGAGGAAATTTATTATTTTATTTTACTAAAATTCTATTTTTTAATTAACATAATTCTATTAACTTTTCTTAAATAATAAATTTGTGTAAAAAGGCATTTATACCAGTATTTATTTAATATTTTCCCAGATAAAATTTAAATATTAATTCATTCAATTTTTCCTTTTAAATAAGCAAACCGAATGTGCGCTATTTTTCCGATCATTTCCATGGCCTCTTTAACCTTCCAAACCAACTTTCCATTCTTCATTTTTTCAATGCATTTTTCCAGTTTTTCATCCTCCAAATCACACAAATTCTCCTCCAAAATTGACAATCGAACTGAGGCGGCCATTGCATGGGAAAAGGCAAATCGTTCTTGGACAGTTTCGGATTCGTTAAATGAGGAATAATAATTGAAATTGGCCGCATTTAGGTGCAAATCACGGTCCAAATAGATTACATTTTTTCCAACATTCGAACGAGCGGATCTGTGAAAATATAAAATTAATATTTTTGTAATATTTCAAACCTGCTGAATTCAACGTTCATAAATTCCTCTTCGGATCGTCGAAGGTCGCTATTCACTAGATTAGTGGCGCATTTCTCCAAATGACCAATAATTTGGTCCCGAGTTGGTGGACTAAATTCGAACAAATATTTTTGAGTTTAATCTTTTCCTAACTCAATATTCCAAAAAACGACAACTCCGTCCTTGAAAACATAGAATTCCCGAATAATTGGTTGTCCTTTGGCATCCACATCGTCGGCCATATCCATATTTGAAAATATTTTTAATTTCCTTGGTTGGCATCGAATTGCAATTGGCGGTTCACTTTCGCGGTCAATTGTTACTAAAATGATGATTTTTATTGTAAAAATGATTTTTGGAGTCACATGAAACATTTTTGACGTCGAATTGTTGATTGAACACCGAATTGCGTTCCAATTTCTCTAAAATAATTTGTGGTCAGAATATTTGAAAAATATATAAAATTAGGCAAATAAAACCCACCAAATTCAATGCTTTCAGCCAACGGAGTGCAATACATTGTCTGGCCGTCCAAAGACTTTGGTTTTGGCTATAAAAAATGAATATTTTTTCTTCAAACTCTCTTGAATCTTTTACTTACTCTTTTAAATTTACGTGTTTTTCGTTTGTTCTTTCCTTTGTCCTCTTTTTTTGGTGGAGGACTTTGCTCAATTCTTGTTTTGGTGATTGATGGTTGCTGCGATGATGATGAGGAAACCTTAAATTGGTCAGCGAATTTTCTTTATTTTTAAATCAAAATAACCTGCTGCTCTCCGTTCGATTGTTTCTGTTGCTGTTCAACATTTTCCACAATTTTGTTTGTACTGAATCTGTTGAGTCCCGTCAAATTTAATGATAAAATTGCCGGCGATTGTTTCCGCTGTTGACTCCTCATCAGAACAATTTGCATCGAATTCAAAACCAATCGTCGATACATTCTTTGATACCAAAATTGCTGGGTACTGATCTACTTCGATACTCCGATACTGAAAATGAAAATTTAGCTAGAAATTGGAAGAAAATTATATTAAGATAAAATTAAGAGAAATATTTGGGAATATTTCGATGAATTAAACCATAAAACCTCCTTCCCAGCAAGCGAAATGCGCAAATCCAAAAAGAGAGAAACGAGCAAAAAATCTTTATATTAAATTCCATTAAAAAAATATAATAAATCTACTATTACTAAATGAGATTGTGTGTGTGTCAGTGTAAACATTACGCCAAAAAATTTAAATATAAAATAAATATTTATTTTTTTTTGGATGAAATGTCTTAAAAACAAATGAAGCTTAAATGACTAAAAAATTCATCAAAAAAATTATGAAAAGTAAAAAGTAAAAACATAGTTGAGAGAGCAAAAACACAAAATATTGGAAGAACAAAATGTTTGTCAAAACAAAAACATAAAATGTAATGGGACAACAAAAACAAAAAATATTTGAAAAACAAAAAAAAAACACAAATTTTTGGGTGAACAAAATCATAAAATATTTCGATGAACAAAAAATTAAATGTTTAAAAAACATAAAATGTTTAAGAATAAAAAAATTAAATGTTTAGGAAAACAAAAACAGAAAATTTTCGGCGAAAAAACACAAAATGTTTGGGAAAACAAAAACAGAAATATTTGAATGAATAAAAACATAAATATTTGGGGAAAGACACAATGTTTGTAGAAAAACACAAATATATGAGGAAAAATACAATGTTTGTAGAAACATAAATATTTGGATAAAAATTTGATTAATGAATATTTTTTTCATTTTATTTTTATTTTTTGTCTTTTTTTATTTTCCTTTTCATCAATAAACCATTGTAGGTTTTTGTTTGGGATTATAATAAACGAATTTCTGTGTCCGAAATCACTTATTATCTAAATGAGTTCTGTTCGTTTGTGTGTGTAAACATAATGCCAAAAAATTAAAAAAATTTAAAAATTGGATAAATTGTCATTTTTAATAAAAATTATAAATTAAACTAAACTAATAAAAAAGTTTGAGAAAATAAAAACAAAATATTTGGTAAAAAAAATGTTTGGGAAACAAAAATAAAATGTTTAGATGAATAAAAAGATAAAAAGTTTACGAAAGAAAATCATAAAATGTTGGGAAAATAAAAATAGAAACTCTTTGAGAAAAACGAAAAAATTAGGGAAAAAAAAATTTTGGAAAAAAGACAAAAATTAAATGTTTGAGAAAATAAAAACAAATGTTTGGATCAAAAAAAAAACACAAAATTTTTGGCAAACAAAAAAACGAATATTTGGGAAAGTAAAAAACGCAAAATGTTCAAAAACACAAAATGTTTATGAAAGTAAAAGCACAAAATGTTTGGCAAACAAAAAAACGAATATTTGGGAAAGTAAAAAACGCAAAATGGTTGGCAAACAAAAACAAGAAATATTTGGGAAACAAAAACATAAAATGTTTAGGAAAGTAAAAAACACAAAATGTTTGGCAAACAAAAACAAAAAATGTTTGGCAAACAAAAACACAAAATGTTTAGGAAAGTAGAAACACAAAATGTTTGGCAAACAAAAACAAAAAATGTTTGGAAAACAAAAACACAAAATATTAGGAAAGTAGAAACACAAAATGTTTGGCAAACATAAACAAAAAAAATGTTTAGGAAAGTAGAAACACAAAATGTTTGGCAAACAAAAACACAAAATGTTTGGCAAACAAAAACATAAAATAATTAGGAAAGTAGAAACACAAAATGTTTGGCAAACAAAAACACAAAATGTTTGGCAAAAAAAAACATAAAATGTTTAGGAAAGTAGAAACACAAAATGTTTGGCAAACAAAAACACAAAATGTTTGGCAAAAAAAACATAAAATAATTAGGAAAGTAGAAACACAAAATGTTTGGCAAACAAAAACACAAAATGTTTGGCAAACAAAAACACAAAATGTTTGGCAAACAAAAACACAAAATGTTTGGCAAACAAAAACACAAAATGTTTGGCAAACAAAAACATAAATGTTTAGGAAAGTAGAAACACAAAATGTTTGGCAAACAAAAACACAAAATGTTTGGCAAACAAAAACACAAAATGTTTGGCAAACAAAAACATAAATGTTTAGGAAAGTAGAAACACAAAATGTTTGGCAAACAAAAACACAAAATGTTTAGGAAAGTAAAAACACAAAATGTTTAGGAAAGTAAAAACATAAAATGTTTGGCAAACATAAACACAAAATATTAGGAAAGTAGAAACACAAAAAGTTTGGCAAACAAAAACACAAAATGTTTGGCAAAAAAAACATAAAATGTTTAGGAAAGTAGAAACACAAAATGTTTGGCAAACAAAAACACAAAATGTTTGGCAAAAAAAACATAAAATGTTTAGGAAAGTAGAAACACAAAATGTTTGGCAAACAAAAACACAAAATGTTTGGCAAACAAAAACACAAAATGTTTGGCAAAAAAAACATAAAATGTTTAGGAAAGTAGAAACACAAAATGTTTGGCAAACAAAAACACAAAATGTTTGGCAAACAAAAACACAAAATGTTTAGGAAAGTAAAAACACAAAATGTTTAGGAAAGTAAAAACATAAAATGTTTGGCAAACATAAACACAAAATATTAGGAAAGTAGAAACACAAAAAGTTTGGCAAACAAAAACAAAAAATGTTTGGCAAACAAAAACACAAAATATTAGGAAAGTAGAAACACAAAATGTTTGGCAAACATAAACAAAAAAAATGTTTGGCAAACAAAAACACAAAATGTTTAGGAAAGTGGAAACACAAAAAGTTTGGCAAACAAAAACAAAAAATGTTTGGCAAACAAAAACATAAATGTTTAGGAAAGTAGAAACACAAAATGTTTGGCAAACAAAAACACAAAATGTTTGGCAAACATAAACAAAAAAAATGTTTGGCAAACAAAAACACAAAATGTTTAGGAAAGTGGAAACACAAAGTTTGGCAAACAAAAACAAAAAATGTTTGGCAAACAAAAACATAAATGTTTAGGAAAGTAGAAACACAAAATGTTTGGCAAACAAAAACACAAAATGTTTGGCAAACAAAAACATATTATGTTTAGGAAAGTAGAAACACAAAATGTTTGGCAAACAAAAACACAAAATGTTTATGAAAGTAAAAACACAAAATGTTTGGCAAACAAAAACACAAAATGTTTGGCAAACAAAAACAAAAAATGTTTTTAGAAAAAAAATCAATGTTTGGAGAATACAATAATCTTTGGAGAAACAAGAACAGCAATTTAAAAAAAACAACAATGTTTGGAGAACAAAAAACAATAATGTTTGGAGAAACAAAAACAATACAAAATTGGAGAAACAAAAATACAAAATTGGAAAAAGAAAAACACATAAACATAATGATTGGATGAAGAAAAAATATAAAATATTTTTAGAAATAAAAAGAGATAATCTTTGTGAAAACAAAGATAAAAATATTTGTTAAAACAAAAAAAATTGTTTAGAAAAGCGAAAATAAGTTCTCTTAAAGTAATGTAATATTATTAAAAATATTATAATAGTATATACAATTTTTTTTTACAAATTTTTAAGATGTTTTACAAGCGCTCGGGAGCCGCGAAGCGGCGACCGAGCGCTTGTTAAATAATATAAAATATAGTTGACAAAATATCCAATATATTTTTTTATTTTTTCTTATATGAAAAAAATACAGAATTACTAAATTGTTAGAGATTATCGATTAATCACTGGAGAACGGATTTTTGTTGATATCAATTTTGTTTGCGATCTTAAAATAGCCTAAAATCAACATAAAATATGTTTTTAATGATTTGCATGAAATTTTATTTCAATATTCATCCATAATCATCACCAATAAATCGTATTTATGGAAATGAATACCTTTAAGCATGTTTTATTGAGATTTTTCACTTTACGTGGACCCAGTTCACAAATAGGAGTAGGGTTCCATATAGCAGCCAATCCAATATATAATTTTAAAATAATAAAGCAATAAATGGACATTCGCCTTTAACTCAAATTTCTCTCAAGTTATTTGGCTATTCTTTTCCAAACAATTTTTACCTAAACAAAGGGACACATTTCCCGACTCTGATGCACTAATTGCGTGAATGCCAATGCCCTTTAATTCTTCTTCAAATTTGTACTTTTCCTCATCATAAAAATGCATGTTTTTTTTGGCCATCTCTTAAAGTTCTTCCTTTTTTTGTCCATTTTCCCTCATTTTTCACGCTTCTTCAAACATTTTCCCCCTTCAATGTTCAATCCCAAGGATTACCTCTATGTACGCCCCCAATGATTTTATGTTGGCATTTTTGTGTGCCCCATTGTTCCTTCGGAATTTTATCTTTTATTTCTCCACATTTGTCGCTTTCAAAATCCGCCTCAAATAATTTTATAACGAAAATTTAATTCATTCCAAAAAAGGTCGGCGCTTTATGCCCTTCGATGACTCCATCCATCCATCCAAATTTTCCCTTGGGACCATTTTTAAAGGGAATCCACTTTATCTTTCATTCCAGAGTCCAGTAGAACCGACAATTTTTGATTTGCTCGCAAATTGGCCAAAAAGGATGCAAAAATGCCGCCCACTCTAATTTTGGCCAAGATGAATTGTTTTTTTTGTGGGGGCCAAATTCAATTTATAAAGAGAATGAATTCAAAAAGGAATATGTCAATGCCCCTCTTCCATTGAGGGGGAATTTCCGGTCAATCTTTGATTCTACCAAAACAATAAGAAAGTTTGTAGCAACTTTTTCGCGTGCCTTCCCTTCCCCCCCCCCCCCCCCCCCATACTCCTTATTTTGCCCTTCGACCCCGATTCCAATTTTTCGATGAATTCCATTGAATTGGTCATGCATCCATTCATCCATTATTCCCTGTTGCGAGATTTTGGCAATCCAACAATGTTCTTTTATCATTTTGACGAAGAAACATTTTTTTTCTTCAAATTATCTAATCCTGTTTTCTTCTTTCTCATTAAAACATTTCCTTCATTTAATTTTGATGCTTGCGCGAATAAATCCATCCGACAATTTTATTAGCTCAATTTGTCCGGTTTTTGGTGCTAAAAGATGTTATGGTTTTGATATTCTCATAATAATTTTGTTGCTCCACTTTATGGCTAAACAAAAATAAATAAAAAATTGGCATTTTTATGGGATTTTGGCTGAAATTGATCAGAAATGTTTGAATTGCTTCTCCGAAAATCAAATAAAAGTAATAATGGCTATTTTGAATTTGTTGTTTTCCTCGAAAGTGAATGCGCCTCCGTCAAAAATATTGGCCCCAAATTATGGCCATTGAAATTAATTTGCGTCCATTTTGGCATTGGCACTGCCATTGGCACGCCATACCCCAATTCCAGGTGGCCATAATGGCCGAATGCAAATTATTTCCTTATTTTTTCCAATAATTCCAACTTTTATTCATTTTTCACCTCCCACGCTATTTCATCATCTTCACATCAATTTTATTGTATCTTTATTAAATATTTTGATTTATTTTTCATGGAGAAATTTCCCAATATCCCTCCGGCATATTTCATCATCGCCAATTTTTCCAGACAAATTTCCCAGAGTTGCGCTTTTTCTCAAATAAAGGGGCATTTAAGCATTGCAAAAAATTGAGGCAGTCTGGAATTTGGAACAAAGTCTTCTTTGCCGGCGACTCATCAAAAATTCTTTTTTTTTTCCAATTTCTTTGCGGCCGAATAAATAAATAAAAAGTGGTCGAAGAGCGCCAATACACAGACCATATTGGATTATTTTTTAGAAGAAAATTCATCAAAAAGTTCGAATTTTAACCAAATTTTCCTTAATTCCTAAATATTTTGTGATTCTCCACTTAAAAATTTGCTGTTCCTTTGGGTAAAACTGGTAAAAATAATACCTAATTACTTTTAGGGAATGGCATGAGAAATGTAGATGAAAGAAGAAGGCCGACATATTTTCCCTCAATTTGGGCAAAAACATTCATTTATGTAAATTTGAAAATTTAAAAAAGTTAAGGAAAAATTAAGCCAAAATTTCTCTTAAATTCCTATACCTTTTCCTATAAAATTTGCCTTCTTCCCTTTCAAATTTGCGACATTCATCAAATTAAATTTCCTTTAATAAATTCGCACTTTACGGGAACTACGTTTTGTTGTCCAAATCTTTTTTCCCTTTGTTTTTGCAAACAAAATTTGTTCATCCAATTTTTTATTGTTTCCTCCCACGCAAAATTCATAGATGGAATGGGGGGGGGGGGGGGGGGGGGAATGCCTTCGGCAATCTCTCAAAAAGCAGAGAGGGGATCGGCCCTTTTGCTAAAATGCCGCCCTTCAAAAAATATGCTTGCCGAAAATCCACACAAAAATCTCATCGTCCAAAGTGCCAATGGCGTCATTTGGCACCATCTAAATTTAATTGAATTGCACCGCTCGAAAAGAAGATTGGCACGTTGAAAATATACCGCCAAAGCGAAGATTGGGCCAAGATGGAAATAAAGCTCCGCAGAAGGGTTCAACAAATGGCCTCCTTCATTGCCCCCGAATGTTTTGTTTAGCAAGCATCACCTTTTTGGTCGACATTGCTCCCAAGGGTTTTTGGGTCGTCTAGGCCAAACCAAGATAATTCGTTGAGAATTGCCGCACCCACAGACGGAAGATGCCATTCAACAGTTCTGCAATTGTTTTCCATTTTTCTCCTTATATGTGAAGAGTCTGAAGCCTCCTCGACCTTTGCCAATTGTTTTTGTATTCCTTCCCACCCACTCAAATGAATCGTAGTCCTCATTTCAATTCATTTTCACCAAATTTAGCTCATTTTTCATTGGCCCACTTCAGAGCATTTTATGCCTAAAATGATGTGCCCAATTGATAATTTTAACAATTAAATATTAACAAATGACGCAAAACCATTCAAGCCTTCATATTCCTTCTTAAATATTGCCCTAATTCTAATTTGAAAAATTTTTAAAATATTTAAAAAGTTTGGTAAACCATTTAACATTATTTGATGGAATATTCAATATTCGTGCATTTGATTAGATAATTTTAAATGGGAAACAAAAAAGTAAATCTAATTTTAGAACATTGTTTTTGACCAATTTCGGCTACCAATAAATACAATAAGCCTCTCCCAAAAATAGGGTCAAATGTTTAATCCCCCATTCCTTTTGATGGATTTGAGCTCATCAATCACAAAATAAATTCCTTTGTTGTCCAACCCACTCAATTTTGGCAATTCGAATGCCAAAAATGGCCAATCCATCTTTCTCTGTATGTATATGGCCATTTTGGTTTATATAATAAATAAAATATTTTTTGAAAATTATTTTTTACTTCTTAACAGCTCCAAATACAATTGGGCTGCGTGCCTGCCATATTGATATTTTGAATGGCATTCCATCCCAATCCCGGATCCATGTCTCGCAAAATTTACAATAAGAGGAAAATGTGACTGACTGAATCAAAGCAATTTAAGCCTCTTTTTAAAGGTGCAAATTGGCCATCAAAAAAGCATGGAGAATGGCGTCATCCTCGCTTTGTCCCCGCTTTTCGTACCCTTTGCCCCCCCCCCTTCAATTGATGCCTTTGGCACCGGAAATAGTTGAAAAAGTGAATGCGCACATTTTCCCCTTTTTCTCATAAAAAAGGGCAATTGGTTGAGGAAAAGGAAACCAATGGGAGGGAGAAAAGAAAATGGCCTCAAGGCATTCATTGGTTGACAAAAAATATTGTTTTTAAGGGCAATCCCCCTTATTTTCTTTGTATTTGTAGGAAAAATTTCCTCAAAATTCAGAGGAAGGGGAATTCAATGAGAATAAAATTTATTTCAATTTAATAAAACAAAATTTATTCCAACGACGGAATTGACCGTATTCATTTATCCATCTTCTGCTGCGTTTACATTTGGGAATTTCCAAAAATAAATCATAAAAGGATAATAATTATTACGATTTTTGGCCAAATCTTCTCCTCATTTTGGTCCTTGTTTTTGCCCCCCCCCCCTTCCCCATCTCATTCCATTTTCACACACCTCCTCAAAAATTTTGTTGCCTTTTAAAAATAATCCGGCCGAAAAACACGCACGAATATTTAATTTTTCGAGAACTCAAATTTTCGTATAAATAAATGAATTTTTGGAGGACCCTTCTTAAAAAGTAGAAATATTTTTTTCAAACATTTTATGAACTTATAAATACTTAAAATAGAAAAATCCTCCCGATTATGATTAATTTTACTTTATCTTATTTTTTAATTGCCAGTTCATTATTCTTTGTGGCCAATTAAATGGATTCTAAACCAAACCCTAAATTAATTTAAGCAAATGAATAAAGGAAAAATGAATAATTAAATTTATTTGGGGTAATAGTAATTTAACAAATAAATAATTTTACCTACTAAATTAAATTTATTTTTTCTCACATCAAATAAATTATTCAATTCATGGCCAAATGATCACCAATGCCCCATCATTTCCGGGCTTTGTTATTTAATTTTACCTTTTTTCATTTACATTACTCATTGTGATTATTTTGCTGTTTAATTCTTTTAAAAATTTGAGATTAAATTTCCATAAAAATAATTTTTCTCATATTTTTTTTTGTTTTTCGGGAACCAGAAAAGGTCAAAACACAGCAACAAATTTGAGCGAAATAAAATAAATTGAAGGGATGGGAAAATTGCAGCTAAAAAGAAATAATTTTTGCTCTTATGTTAGTTCCATTATATACCTAAATATATTCCAAAATCAACAAATTTCATCGAAAATTGCAAAAAAACTTTTTGCTTTCCCGAATTATTTTTACTTCGTCCTTCGTCGTTCATCTTCTCCTCTTGCAAAATTCCCATAAATTTTTTGACCAAAAATGAAATTAATCTCTGGGAATTTTTTTTTGTTTTAAGCGGTCCCATTTTTGTGTCGGAATTTTTTCCTTTATCCTTTTTAATCCAATTTGCCGCAACTTTTGGCATTCCTTTCATTCATTCCTTTTCCGGACCTCCTCATTTGTTGGTCCTTCCGAATCGCTCTCATTTCTACCCCGGAGAGTCAAATAGCCGCCCGCGCAAAATTCCTTCAACAAAAGCAGGGCATATGCCTTCATTAGTATAAAATATTCATCCAATGGCTAATAACTCAAAATCTACTAGATGCACTTTTGTTGTCCAATAACTCCATCGTCAGTCTAATAATTTTGGTCAATTAAAAGCTTTATTTATATATGTAAAAAAGAACAATTTTGAAGAGAGACCATTATTCCGCAGTTTTTTCCGGTGCCAATTCCCTCTCTTGCAATTACAATATGCTTCGCTTTATCAAATTATTGGCTACTTTTTTGATAAAACCAAATTTGCCCCCCCCCCCAAAATATTCCAAAATTAAACATTTTTTTGTGGCCAAATTGAATTTCCTTCAAAAGTCAAAACCAAATATTTCTCCATTATTCTTTAAATAATTCCCATGCTAGAAACAAAGTTCAATAAATGGATGTAGCGAATTGGCGATTTTTGGAATTTATCCAAATTAAAACCAATTTTTGACTTAAAATATATCTCTCTCCCTCTTCCTTAACAAATTCAAATTCAATGAAATGAATTATTAGAGGAAATAATTACCCTTAAAATGTATTTTTCATAAATCCTTGCATTTTATTCAAATGATTAGATTTTAAAGGAAATACATTAATTCGGGCAATTTAACAACAAAAAATGACAATGAAACAAATTAAATCGGTCATCAGCGACGGCATTTCTCCCATCCCCTCCTCCATCGTCTCCAGCTTATTAGCATCATCAAATAATTCATTCCACCACAAATTTGGCCGAATTGCATCGATTTGTTTGTTGGCCATGTTGATGGCCACAATTTGCCATGCTGAAAGTGATGTTCCCGAGGATACTCGAAGGTCGAGGCAATTAGGGAAAATTGTCCAGAGGGCATTTTTGCATCCAAAATTTGCCCATTTGTAAATAGCAAAAAATTCCCTCATAAAACAATTTTTATTAAATTAAATAGGCTAATTCTCTTTGACATTGCAAAAAGAATCATTAAATTCAGATGGAACAATGGAGTTGGCCTGTGGGGCAAGCGATCAGATTCGGATATGTTGGACGGAATGATGCAAAGGGTCCGTTCACAATTGGGGATTAAATTTTTAATTAACAAAATTACCAAAATTCAAGGGCGCCCGTTTGGTGGAAAAGCGACCGGAAGACTCGTGGCATAGACTGAATTCACTTTGGGGCAAAAGAGCGGCACCTTCTGCTTCAAATTGGCAGACAGCCACAGGATTGTGGGGGAAGAAAAGGTGGAATAAGAATAAAAAACGGATAAATTTGTGTATTTTCAAGGTCCTCACCTCCCTTTCCCCCAGCTTGGACCCAATTGAGGGCTGTCGTAGCCGACTACGATTTTTTGGCTCCCAGAAACTAATTTTCAATGAAATGAATGAAAAATGAATGTGCTCGATAAAAAAATATATCCTCTTTTTATGCAAATTTGGTTCACTCACTCATTCTCGCTTTTGCATTTTGACTGCGGCTTGGCCAATAAAAACAAAAATGTTGCTTTTAAAATCCACCTTTTTATTATTATTGTCACTGTTTTCCATCTGCATCAAAAGAAAAATGAATTTGAATAAAATATTGCTTCCCTCATTCTTTTTTGGCTATAAGCAAAATTCAAAAAATTAGAACTGCCCCCGGCCCGGAATGAAACAAATTAAATTTGTTATAGCCAAAACCAAAGTCTTTGGATGGCCAGACAATGTATTGCACTCCATTGGCTGAAAGCATTGAATTTGGTGGGTTTTATTTATTAAATTTGGCCTATTTATAAATATTTGTTAAATATTCTGACCACAAATTATTTAAGAGAAATTGGAACGCAATTCGGTGTTCAATCAACAATTCGACGTCAAAAATGTTTCATGTGAGTCCAAAAATCATTTTTACAATAAAAATCATAATTTTAGTAACAATTGACCGCGAAAGTGAGCCGCCAATTGCAATTCGATGTCAACCAAGGAAATTAAAAATATTATCAAATATGGATATGGCCGACGATGTGGATGCCAAAGGACAACCAATTATTCGGGAATTCTATGTTTTCAAGGACGGAGTTGTCGTTTTTTGGAATATTGAGTTAGAAAAAGATTAAACTTAAAAATATTTGTTAAAATTTAGTCCACTAACTCGGGACCAAATTATTGGTCATTTGGAGAAATGTGCTACGAATCTAGTGAATAACGACCTTCGACGATCCGAAGAGGAATTTATGAACGTTGAATTCAGCAGGTTTGAAATATTACAAAAATATTATTTTATTATTCCAAATATTTTCACAGATCCGCTCGTTCGAATGTTGGAAAAAATGTAATCTATTTGGACCGTGATTTGCACCTAAATGCGGCCAATTTCAATTATTATTCCTCATTTAACGAATCCGAAACTGTCCAAGAACGATTTGCCTTTTCCCATGCAATGGCCGCCTCAGTTCGATTGTCAATTTTGGAGGAGAATTTGTGTGATTTGGAGGATGAAAAATTGGAAAAATGCATTGAAAAAATGAAGAATGGAAATTTGGCTTGGAAGAAAAAAGAAGCCATGGAAATGATCGGAAAAATAGCGCACATTCGGTTTGTTTTTTTAAAGGAATGAAAATGAATTTATGTGAGAAAATATTAAATTTTTATGGCGTAAATGATTTTTCCCAAATTTATTATTTAAAAAATTAGTAGAATTAAATAGGCCAAAAAATTTTAGAATTTCAGTAAAATATAATTAAAAAATTCCCTCCATTTTTCAGTCACATTTTGAACACGACAGATTTGCTGGACAAAGATATTTATTGGTTTGATTAATTCAATAAAACAAACATTTATATAATATTTTTTCCAGGGATTTGCACAATTCGGAACGACTTTACAATTCGCTGGCCTCAAATTTAAATTTGATTAATCGAAGAAATTCTCTCAATGAAAAGTTAGCCGCAAAGAAAATTTTAAAATTAATTTTTATTTTAAAGGATTAATTATTGTGAAAATTTCTCAAAAATTGTTCACGAAATGCTCATTCAAAAATATGTGAGTAATTTTATTTATGAAAATTTATAATGCCCAAATAAATTGCAGTCGCATCGGCTTGAGTGGTAATAATTGTGCTGATTGCCATTGAAGTTGTTTTCTTTTTTTATGACAAATTATTCGAATGTTGGGAATGGTTAAAAGGAAAATGTCAAAATGGAATTTGGCGAGTAGGAATTTGGCCATATTAAATAAAAATTAAATTAATTTAGGACGAAGAAGGATCAAATAAAGACGAAGACACCACCCGATCCGGAGGATGAATTTCGCATAACATTGGGCGATCGGGTGAGTCCAAAATACAATTAACAAAAAATGATAGTTGCCAAGACCAATCAACTAATTAATATGCAGCCTTCTTAAACATTGAAAATTATAATTTTTTTTAAATGGATTAATTATGAGCCTAGAATGCCAAAATGAAATAATAAATCTTATCCAAATTAAAAAGTTTATTAATTAATCAAATTAGAAATATTAAATAAATCAAAATATATTAATTTTGTTAATATTCACTTTTAAATAATATTTATTCCCTTTTTTTCAGCTTTTGACACTGCCCATTTATCCCGTTTTATTGGCCATACTTTTCATTGTTTTGCTCCCTGATTTGCGTGTTTATCGACAAAAATTGAGGCTCATTTATAAACGAGGATTTCGACCCAAACCGAAAAAACCAAAACAAAAAGAAGGGCCTGATCCGGATTTGGATGATTAAAATTTATTTTGCCCTATTTTATTTGTTTAGGCTCTATTTTATTATTTGTTCATTGTTTTCAATTAGATAAATTATTTTGATGCTTTCTTTATTCACAAATAAAATATTTGAAAACGGCAATTGGGCCAATTTTTATTACACCGGTGGATTTGATGAGGAATAAATGAAAATGAGGGATAAAATCACAAAATGAATCGATAAATTGGCCAAAAATGAAGTAATAATATCAAAACATGAGTGGATGGAATTGGTTGACGAATTGGTCAGTTTGGAATTTTTGGACAACATTCACCAAAGAAAAAGCAGAAGCAATTTCCAATGCAGATTTCTGAAATATAAGAAAGTTTTTTCCAATTTTAAACATTTCAAAATTTGCTTTTTTTATCATTTTGAATTTTAAAATTTGTAATTAATCCAATTTTTTATTTGGTACCATAATAATTAAGGAAATTTTTTATTAAAATCCAATCTAAAATTTAAATTAGGCCCAAAATTTACCTGCAAAAAATGGTGCATATTGAGAAGGGTACCGAATCTGATTCCGGCTTCCTCTTCACCATTTGTTGTCCTACATATTTGATAAAGTTCCGCGAAAATGCGTTCCCTCGTTTGCAAAGCCACTTTTCGTTCCTCATCACTCAACGGGTCAGTTCCTTTACGGCCGGGAATATTTTTATTTGGGAATTTCAAATTCGCGTGAGGAGAGGACTTACGATGATTCCAGAAAAGAAGTCCAATGAGTCCAATAAATTCAGCGTCACTGAGTTGTAATTTGGCCATTGGCCATCGAATTAGCCTTTGAAAATTTGCAAACACTGGATGGAACACTTTGGCAATTTCCTCTGGATTTGTCCGGCATTGTTCCACGGCAAAAAATCTGTAAAATGAGAATAGGGCGAGAAAATCTAAAAAGGAACGAACCGTTCCAATCTTTCATCAATATACAAAAATTTATTCGGACAACAAAAAAGTCGGCTGTCCTCGCCAGGAAAATGCCTTGAGGCCAAATGGCATCGTTCGGCGATGATAAAAGGCCCGAAAAAATTGCGCAACATTGAACATTTTGAATCGGTGCTGAAATGGGCCCGCAAAGGATGGAAATGTTCATCCAACTGGAATGGGCAAAATAATAGAAATTACATGGTGAATTTATTTGTTAGGACAATGATTATTTATAAGGTGGTCTTATTTTTTGACAAACCATTTCTGAAAGTAGAGACAAATCTGCCTTGAGCGATTCAACATGGTCCGAATATGTTCCCTCGGCTAGTGTCTAAAAATGGCCGAATATGCAAAGAATTCCATGGAATAACTCACTTCAATTTTCAATTGTCCATTCTCTTCAAATGCGCCGTCCTTCAAATGCTTTGCAGTGCGTCGAAGGCTTAAAAATTTGTTGTAACCCCGGAGCATTTCCGTCAAAAGTGGCTGGGAATTTGCAGAAGAATGATTGGCCGGATTGGCATTGGCAATGGCTGTGGATGAAGAGGCGACAGGGGATAAAGCAATAAATGGATTTGATGGGGCCGAAACACTGGCGGGACCACCGGACGATGAGGAAGAGGAGGCAATTCCAATCATTGAATTCATTGGGGACTGTCAAAATTATGGGGAATTTTTAAAATTAATGCCTGAAGGTTATCAAGGAAAGGTGTGATCCGTAAAGGAAATAAGAACAAATGGACTTCAGAAGATAAAAATTATTTTCTTACAAATTGTTGCCCGGCGGCGGCGACGGCAGTCAAATTCAAAGGGGACGAAAAGGCCGAGGAATTGGCCGAAACATTTCCACTATCCGGTTGCTGACTATTGCCATTGGCCAATGATGGATTGAGAGGCGAAAATGCCGAAGGTAATGTGCGCAAAAGGAGTAATTCGGAAATGGATGGCCCCAAATTTGTTGATTGTTTACGGTCAAAAACAATTTGATGGGCATTGGTTGTAATGGAAGTGGTTGTGGAGGATTGTTGTGGCATAATCAGAGGGGATGGGCCCAAAAGTGTGTAGGATTTGCCATCCTCAAAATGCAAAACTTGTTCAGCTGATTGATGGCCGGCTTGATGGGAGATTCGATGTAGAAGATGATTGTGGCTACAAAAATGAAGTTGTTATTATGTGAACATTTATTCCCTGAGGAAATTTCCACAGAAATAGGCCAATATTTAATTGAATTTGACAAAATTATAGGCAAAAGTTTTTTTTTTGGTAATGGTTTAATTTGTTTATTTATATTTTCTTTACATTTCGGCTGTTTTTAATTTATTCGTCTCTCTCACCTTTTCACATTGTCTTCATCGTTTACTTCTTCCTTTGGCTTCTTTTGGGCCAAAGTGCCCATCAAAGTCAAGGGAGGCAATAAAGTTGTGCCAATATTTGGATGATCCACAACTTGAATATGCGGCTCCGTCTCTTCCGTTGAACTTCTCAAAAGCCTCGGCTTCATTTCCATCGGTTCCTCCTCTTCTGCCTTTCCTCCTTGCATTCTCTCCATTTCTGTCGAATTTCGATCCCTTTTTCTTGGCCCAATTTGGTCGCGATGCTTTTGAACGGCTGATAAATTTGTAAAATTGAATGAAAAAATAAGGAATAAACCATTTGCATCCATTCCAAGTGCCAAACATTTTGCGAAACGGCATGCTCGGCAAGAACATCGAACTTCTGACAAAAATGAATAATTAATGAAGGAATGGAAAATTTATAACGGATGGGAAATATCTTATTAGTGGTTAAAAGATAATAGTTTTTGGATCCAAATCATATTTGAGAGGCAATTCCCAAGGGAAAACCTCTTTGATCAATTGGGCAATTTCCATCGAATCGACATTTATATACGCGTTTGGCAATTGTTGAACGGCGGAAAAAAGCGGCACATGCACGGCAAACAATGACACCAAAATGAATTCCTTGTGCTATGTCAGAACAAACGGCACATCTTTCACCGGATTGAGCACTCCGATTGCTGGCGGATGTGGCCATTGAGGTCAATTGTTGTTGTTGAGGAATTTGGGCATCCAATTGTTGATGGGCGGCGGCGGAGATCAAAAGTTGTTGGGGAAAATGATAATTTTGATGATTGGAATGAGGTGGCACATTGAAGTGGAATTGAATGGAAGAATTGGAGGATGAAATGGAGGAATTGGAGGAGCATGACGGATGGAACATGCCGAAAAACTGTGAATTGTCCAGTTTGATTGATGGTGGCGGCTGGATGGATATTTTCAAATAATAAAATTTTGTACGAGATTTTGGCTACTGTAATATATGAATTAGGGATGAAAGAATTCGATAAAAATAGTTTTATTTATTTTTGGGAAATTAAGCATTCCAAATTTGGCAATATTCCACATCGACTAATATCAACTTGAATGGAAATTCACAATTTATTATTCCTTTTGCTTGAATTTTCCTACAAGCATTTTCTTTTTCAAATGATATGCCTTGAAGGGATTGGAAATAAAATGAATAAAATAATTGTGATTTATTTTGCGCTCGACTTTGGGCTCAATGAGATGTGTTTCGGACTAAGAAAAGTTGCCAATATGGGATAATAAACGGGGAAAATTGTTTTAATAAATGAGCATTGCGGCTTTCAGAATGGCATTTTATTAAAAAGGGAATTATGACAATTTTGGGAATTGGATCCAAAAATGATCGTATTTATTTGGAGTGGGATTTGGAATTGGAATGGATTATAAATTATAAATAAAGGCACAAAATTTTGGATTAGTAATATTTTACCTTATGAATGGTTTAATTAAATTGGATTTTGTGGAAAAGTTGAAGATTATTGAGCTGAAAATGGACGCTGGCATTGGCAAAATATTGGGGGAGGATGGATAAAAGCAATCAATGAAAATGGGATTGGGGAATATTGGGGCAAAATTTGTCCAAGATCAGCAGCAAAGATAAAGCAAAAAAGAAAGGGAGGGAAAGATGCTAAATTCAATTATACCTACAAAAAAAGCAAAAAAAAAGGAGAGAAATTTGACCAAAAAGCCCAGACGAATACTTATCATCGAATTGGCCATAAGAGATCAATTAATCGAGATAAATTGTAAATTAGCATCCAATTCCTTTTTAGTCGGCCATAAAATGTTTAATAAAATTTGGCAAATATATGAATATTTATTTGAGTTATGCGATAAATATCCCCCCCCCCCCCATTCCGTTTTTGACTTCCGTTTTTTCAAATAGGCTAAAGGTCACAAAATCATAGTAAATGTTTAATTAACACAAATTTATTTGCCAAATTTGGTTTATTTCATTTCCAATTGGCTTTAAGGTTTTGGGTTGGATGAATTCCATACAGCTTTCCTGTGCCAATTTCCCGCAATTTTTGCTATATTTGAACAAACATTCCCCCATCATAAATGGTTGCCGCCCTATGCTCACGGGGCCAAAGTGCTTTGGACGACGCGCTTGGCCAATTGAGAGTGAATTCCTCTTTTCCCTCTCAATGTTTTCGCTTTTGGCCAATTCCACGTTCTATTGATTGATTCGTTCAACTCTCGAATGCTTTCTATTTGCTATTTGGTTTGCGTGTTCCCTCTCCCCCCGCAGCCAAATCTTTTCCTCCTCAAATTTGAAAGAATTTTTAAAAACTTTTGGGTAAAACATAAATAAAAAGATCGAATGATATTAATTATGTAATTTTTTGAACAATTCATTTTTGATTGATGATATACATGGACAAATTAGAAAAAAGAAGGAATGAATAAGACAAATTGGATTATTTTGGATTTCGTTTTTGATGAATTGTGGGTTGTGGCCGCCAACGCCAAATTTAATAGAGGGTGATAATGTTTTGGGCCCAATATTTACGATTAACGGGGCAATAGAATGTCGCGAACGCACAAATCAGCATACGTTTATTTTGTCCCAGCGATTTGATCCTTTTAGTACGTGCGGAGACGATAGAAAATTGGAGGCAGACGGGAATGAAAAAAAAACAGGTTTCGAGAGCCAAAAAATGTGACAGCCGTTCCGCCTCCACTCTCGACCGCACGCCTTTCAGCCGCTCTCGTCAAAAGTATAAAACTTTATCAGAGAAAATATAGCCGGAAATTGAACAAAATGATTGAGGAAAATATTCAAAAATGGGAGGATTAATTATTCGAATGGCCTAGAAAAGATTAATCGACAAAAAGTGGAGGGCAAATGTGGATATAAATATTAAAAATAAATTATATTGGGAATAAATTAATTGAATGCAAATTTGAGAGGGAGTGAAGGGGGGGGGGATTGTCATTGGATACACAATTAATTTTATTTTTAGGTTGTTAATGGAGGCCAAGATTGGCAAAATAACGAAAATTAAAGGGACAATAGATCAACAGTATCTAATTAATCATAAAATTTTCGAGACTAAATTTGTGTCATCAAATATGGTAAATTAAATTTGATTTTTGACTAAAATTGACTTTATGGCCAAAGTTAATTAATCAAAAATGGAATTTAAAATTAATTTTTTCCAAAAATATTTACCCATTTTGAATTTTCTCTCATCAGAGTGCGCGAAAATTAAATGTAAACAAAATTTCATTTTTTTACTAAAACAAAATTGATTTCATTGAAAATGCATTTTCTTGTCCTTTTTTTATAAAGGAAATTGAAAAATGGAGGAAATGCACTTTGCGCAATTTCGAAGAAAAATTAAATTCTGGGGATTAATAAAAGGGAGTCATTTAATTTGGCAACAAAAATACTGAATTTGGCAACAACTTTTCGTGTCGAAAAATATTATATTTTTGAGGCCATATAACTTGGCAAAATCAGACTTTTTTAAGATTCCCTAACCCCTAGCCCTTAGCCCCTAATCCCATGCCTGCCCTGAACCTAACCCTAGCCCTAAACCCCTAGTTAGGGCCAAGTTATATGGCCTCAAAAATATAATATTTTTCGACACGAAAGATTGTTGCCAAATTCAGTGTTTTTGTTGCCAAATTCAGTTTATCTCATTAATAAAAATTGAGGCCAGCATTTTGGATTAATTGATTGTATAATACAGTGAATTATGAAAATGTCATAGAAAAATATGGAGGCGGATATTGGCTACAAAAAAAGTGCCAAAAAGTCCAATGAACACACTATTTTGAAATTAAACACTAATGGGAATTATTAATTATATTATAAGGTGCTAGGTCATTTACACCTGCAAATATGGCATTGTCCACAAATTCTGCAAATATAAGTTTTTGACTTCTTATAAATCAGAAACCGGTTTTAGGCTCTATAAAACCTAAACCATTTTGTAGATCTCATCGAGACGCATCGAATGGTATATAATTTGTCTGGTTTTGGTCCAAAATTAAAGAGTTTTAAACCAAAACGAAAAATATGGTTTTAAACGGTTTAACTCTTTAACTTTTGGAAAATTTTGTATACCATTCGATGCATCTCGATGAGATCTACAAATTGCTATAAGGTTTGTAGGGTCTAAAACCAGTTTCTGATTTATTAGAAGTTAAAAAAACTTATATTTGCAGAATTTGTGGACATGCCCATATTTGCAGAGCAATTTGCCTTTTGTGGAGATGACCACGGACGATATTATAAAGATTGAAGACAAAGGGTGGGTCGAGTTCGAGTCGATTTCCATTTTTGAGCACATCTGCTTAGAAAGGTTACAGTAAAATTACACGAGAAGAATGGAATAAAGACGGCAAAAGGATATTTCCAATTCCTTTTTTCTTTTGAATTATCGTAAATACTCTTTTAATTATTAGAGAGTGGGGAATAAAGATATTATGGCATCTAGGGATTTGCGCATTCCATCAAATAACCTACCAAGTGGCAAAAATCTAATAAAATTAGAAAATATTTTGAACTTTGCATGCACTAATCCTCCAAATTAATTAAATAATGAATTGATTCAGTGCAAAAAGAAAGGAACTAAGGTAAAATACAGGGGAATAAAGGTGGCTTAATTGGGCCAATAAATATATGCTCAGCAGGTTTTATGGCCACAAAATTAATAAATGATGGTTGGCCAATATCTCATTTCCCTCTTTTTTTTTCAATTTAATACGCCTCTTCATTTTCCCACCCTTTCAAAAAGGTTACCATGGAAATGGTCAAAAAATTGGCAAAAGTTGTTCGAACAATGCCGAAAATGGGAATGAAAATATTTGGAATTCATTTGCCAATTTTTGATTGCATTTATTTATTATAGCAAAATTTTATTTGCAATTTGATTGGAAAAATATTTGTCGTGAATTTAATATTTTGTAAATTTGCGCGGAAATAATTATTATAGAGGAAACAAAAAATATTGATAACAATACCAGTCAAAATAAAAATGAGGGAATAAATTGGTCAAAATTGATTGATGAATAAAAATAAAATTGATGAATGAAATATAAAATAATAATGTCAATTTGGATGGAAATTTATTTGTAATTTCCAATTTCTTCTTTAATTAACCGAAACCCGCATTCAAAATTAATTCGCGTTGAGATTCCAATCCAATGCCAATTCCTTCATTCATTGATTATTGGCCATTGATTGATTCATCTGAATATTTTAAAATTGGCTTTCTTAATTCTTCTATTCGCCCATTATAATCCTCCAACTTGCCTTAATTTCCTCCTCCAACGTTTGTGGGCCCAAACGAAAAGGGAACATTGATGGCATTGCGGCGTTTGTGGATTGGAGCTTTTGGGTAAGTTGCAAAACCCAAGGTTCTTGAGGAGCGGGGGCACCAAGGAAAGGAAGATTGGCAGCCAAAAATTGAGGCGTGAAGAATTTGGAAAGGTCCAATTGGCCATCAACTGGTGCCGAAAATTGTTGATTGGTCGTAGAGGTGGAACAATGAGTGGGATCCGTCGATTTTGGCGAATTTTCTTCAGCAATTGAAATGATTTTCTCCGCTTTTTGCATTCTTTTCTTATCCGCTTCTGCGTTGGAATTTTTCAGGCGAGAAGAACCTGAACAGGGTGAATAAATTGGAAAATATTATTATTTAATTGATTTCAAATAAAATTCAATGCCAATAATACCTAAGGACTTCTCCTATTCATCCTACTGTACCTCTTTCACTTTTTGCCTAATCGCCCTGTCTGTCACCTTATCAATCAAATATTGCCACAATCTACCTTTTTAAATCCGTCCCTTTCCCCACTAAATGAATGTTACTTTTTTGTTCACTTTTCCCCACAGATTTGATGTACTTTATATCACAATACAGATAAATATATTTAAAAAAGACTAGCCCAATTAAAGCCAATCCCTTTCCTTGGGCCACCGGAGCTTATTAGGCTCCCTGTGAAGGCTCGGGGCGGGAGCCTAGGCCCACTCTCGTCCCGAACAACTTTAGTCTCGAGAATAAGGACTATAAATATCATATGACTTAGGAAGGATTTGCCTAAGAATAAGTTCGAAAATTAGTCGCTCTTCGCTCACCATTTTGGCATTGTTGATTTTGTCCTTTATTGTTGTCCTTCTTTACGGCATGATTTCCTCCATTCATATTTTTGTTCATTTTTTCATTGTTTTCTTCCTCCATTTTCGAATTTTCCACTTCAATTTTTGCCATTTTCTTCTGTTCCCCCATCAAATCCTCTTCTCCAATTTTTGATTTCCTTTTTGGTGCTTTGCTGCTCACCGGAGTTTGTCTTCCTGCAGCCGGCGATAAATGGCCATCGAATTCATCTTCCGAATCATCAGCGGATGTTGGACGATCATTTGTTGGAAGGACCAATGGGCCATTTGCATTTGCCATCAATGCTTGTGCCTCACGTGTCTTCTTCCTGCAGAATTCGAGGCAATTGAAAGATGGAAGAATTTATTTAAATGCCATTTTTTACCGTTGCTTTGCTCGACGATTTTTGAACCAAACTTCCACACGTTCATCCTTCAATTCACATTGAATGGCCAAATGTTCCCGAACAGTCACATCTACAAATTAAGATTGGGTTACACTAATATTACGAATTTTGGGAGTTCCCATTTCTTAATTCACCCCAAATATTCTCACCTGGATAATGTGTCATATTGAATGAATGTTCCAGCATTTGTAATTGTTCCTCCGTGAAAATTGTTCGATGTCGGCGTTTTCGACGGCCTCCACTTCCTCCGCCTCCACTGCCGCTTAGCTGATTAAAAAGTGCCGAAGCAGTGGCCATTGTCGATGTTGGGGTTGTCCCATTTGAATTTGGTGGCAAAAGAAGATTTGGTGGTTTCGGCATTGGCGCCGTCGATTGAACGGAAACGGTGGTGGTTGCCGCCAATGGACCATTTCCATTTTGTTGTTTTGCCTGCGAATGGTCGGATGCCGATGAAATGGAAGTTGGAGTTGGCATCGGCGGAGGTGCCAAAAATCCATTTGGGAAAAGGCCAACAGGCGGCGGACCAAACACTGGAATACCTAAAAAAGAAAGTAAAGTCGGATCTGTGCATTTTAATGGTAAAAAAGTCCCAAAGTAAACAAATCGGCGTGCGCCAAAAAGGCCAAAAATATTCTCCCTTTCTTCAATGGATTTCCGGAATATTGTATCCGATTGGATTTAAATAAAGGGGGAATGTTTTCCTATACCCAATACCCAGGTATTATAGAAATATTAGATCCTTTTCATCAAAAAATAATATTTCTTGTCAATGTCCCCCGAGGGAAAATCATAACTATTTCTTCATTTTCCCAATAATTTTCCCTATTTTCAATATCTTTTCATTTTTCCACTAAAGCGTTGATCTTTTCCTCGCCGATTGGGTGAAGTCAACCGTGACTGAGCCTCTTGATGAATTTAGTGGAATCTCATTGGATGGGTGGGGGTGGGTGGGGGGAGGATGAGCCGAATGCGCGATTGGTCACCGCGATAAATGAATTAGCGGCATTTTGGCGAATCACAGCCAACCCCAAAACTTTTCTTCTTCTTGAGGCGGACGGATAGATGGATAATCGCGAGATGGGGAATAAACCAATGAAGCGAAATAAATGATGAATGAATTTGAGGGAGAAAATAGGTTTAGCTGGGTAGGGTTTAGGTTTTGGCGATTCCTTCCAATGATGGTGCGCATTCCTTTGCTCCAAAAGAGCGGCAAAGGTTAAATATTTGATTGGAATGGGAGGGGAAAGGGCATCGACCGGAAATAGTTTAGTATATCAATAAATTGCTGAGAAAATTGACAAAAGGAAATTTTGGCCTACCGAAAAATGGATGCGGAAAAGGAAATGGAATGCCGGCAGTTGGCATAATTGGATGCGGCTGTTTTGGCAATGAATCATCCACTTTTAATTGATCAGCCAATTCACCATCATTATTATTTTTGCCATCTTTGTCCAAAACATTTGTGGCTGATTCGACTGATTCCTGAAATTTAAAAAAAAAGGGAAAATTAATGAAAAATTTAACTAAATTGCTTTAAGAGGATTACGGTTACAGTAATTTATTTTGAACTTTGATGAATCTGTTGGAATATTATCCCCAAAAATAATAAAAACCCACCTTTTTGTTTGCTTCTTTTGATTTCTTCTCCCTTTTTGACTTCTTTTTATTGGTTCCTCCACCATTCTGCTGAACATTTATTGGACTTGTCGATGAATTTGTTGACGGAGAATTCGAAGAATGTGGAGCCCAAATTGGAATTGGATGTGGCGGTGGCCAACACCCAACTGCATTCGGCATCATCCACGGAGGGAATATTGGTGGGGAAAATTGGCCATTGATGAATTGGGGAAAAATTGAAGCAGGGTTTAGGCCATTAGGCCAACCGCCGGTTGGAATTGTGCCGGCAGAAAGAAGATTTTCAATTGAAAAATTGTGATTGGACATTTTTAGTGAGGATGTTTTATTTCGGCTCTGAAAATAATATAAAATTAATATTTTTGGTAAATTTAATATAATTAATTAATTAAAATTATTCTTTATGGGTGAATAGTCGATAATATTTATTAATGTAAAATTGGTCTACAATTTCAAATATTCTTTTGAAAACCAAAATACGGTATTGCGTCCAATAAAAATATTTATTTTTTATGAACTGCAAAGTAAAGGGATTTGGACACTTTTTAATGCTTTGCCCCCAGTTCGGCACCATAATGTGCTGCGTGCCCTTTTAAGGACGGAAATGAATGGGGAAAAGAGGGGATTAGCCGCGCCCAATTCAGCCCAAATTAAGAGGACAGCAGCAAAGCATTATTTGAGGCCATAATTTGGAGAATGGCCAATTGATGGCGGAAAATGGGCGGGTGGATTTATTCATTCTTGGGCACAATTTTGGCTAGCTTTTTTGGGAAAATCGAAGGATATGCCGCCGATCGCTCGGCGACAATAGGATTGGAAATGGGAGGAAAGGGATTCTGTGCTTTGGGGATGAGGACACAGCCAGCATTTTGTGTGGGCATATTGGCCGACAATATTGCTGGGAATAGGTGGCATCAGCAGGTGGGTTTACCGATGGGTTTGGTCAACAAAGAGGAAGCCGGCATTCTCGCTGTATTTCAATCCCGCGCATTTTTAATTTTAGGCCGCATTCAGCTCAATTTGGCCTTTCCAAGGTGCGTCAATTGAACCGAATTAAAAATGAAAAAGGGTCATCCCATAAGGATCGCTTTTCCCAATATTTTGAAGGCACCGAATCCACCGAACCGTGTGAAAATTGGGCGCGCATTGAGGCCAATGCCAAAAACCTCTTTTTCATTTTTGGCACTGCAATAAGCCATTCACAAATTCTGCATTGTAAAAAAAAGGGTTTAAGAAGGGAAAAGGTGAGCAGAGGCAGATGGCAATGTGGCCAAAGAGGGGGCGGGGGGGAGGTAAAGTAAACACAACAAAGGTTTGGGGCGCGCAAAAATGCTTGGTAGGTAAAAGGAAAAGTAAAGAAAGGGGAAGGGAATATTACGGTAGCTACTTCTTCGATTTTAAAGGATTTTTACCAAAATATTCCTCCAATGAATGGCAGCCAATTTTAATAATTCTTTTTTGGATGGGTCTTTGGTTCGGTTTAATTTTATTATAAATTAGCTTTTGATTAGAGAATTAGTGACTTGGATTATTTCCATCGGGGTGGAATATTTTTGAGCAGTAAAAATATTGGAATTGGATAAATTTAAGAAGATTAGAGGGAGAAAGAAATATTTTTTCATTCATTTAATGGGATTGAAAAGGAGTGGAATGGATTTAGGGAAGATTGGAAAAATGTGGGCAAAATATTCAAATGTGAGTGAGGAATTATGAAATCTTTAATCCCTAAATGCCAGTGAGCATGGAACACGGATTGGATCCATCAAATTCAATTCAAATTCCCCCTTTTTATTGCCTTTAATTTTCTTTGTCCTTTGCCCGCTGATTATCTGATTTTAAATTGCCCATTTTTGAATTTTGAAAGGGCAAATTTCCGGGAAGAAAAATGGGGAATATTTTTAATCTGGGACAGTCAACAATATTTAGTGAATTGTAACTTTTTTGAATTTGATTTTGATGGAGGGAATTTTGAATTAAAAATGGAAAGGATTTGGTGGATGATCGGATCAGTGGGAAATGAATTAGTGGGGAAAAATGGATATAATTTGAAATGAAATATTGTTGGCATGAATTATAGTCGAAATGGCACATTTTCATTGCCAAAAATGAAATGTGCCATTGAATTTAAGTCCGCTTTCCTAAAATGAATGCAAATCCGCCTGCCAATTTAGCAAAAACCGGCATATTTGGGAAGGGGCCCAATTAATTCCGTGGGAGTTTGACCCCCCCCCCCCCCCCCCCCCCCAATCTCCTAATAGTCGCAGGACATTATTTCCTCCATTCATCAGTGCCCCAACGACTTTGGTCACGCAAATCGGCAAAACAGCCTTTCCAACATTTGAGCCGAGAAAACGGGGACAGAATGGCGCGCACTTTTTCCCACCTTCGGCTGCCCACCAAAATGTCCCCCACCATTTTCACAATTTTGCCTATCCACAATTTGTTTGTGTGCACCAAGCGGCTTATTAGTTGGATTACCGGGGCGGGCAAAATGGCCAAATCCCCCCATCCCCCCTCTCCTCCCCTTTCCCCTTCATTCATTCAACATTTTATTTTCTAATAGAAAATATGGCGGACAAATTGAATTTGCCAAAGTGGCTGGGGACCTATTTATTATTTTTAAATGAATAATGAGAGAGGGAGGAGCAATCATTGGTAGAAAAAGTTTAAGTTGCACCAAGAATTTACAATTTAGTTAGTTGCCTTTTTCACTGATTGTTATGGATTATGTCAAAGTGATACTAATAAGTACTGTATAAAAATATATTCGCTACAAAAGTTGGCGGAGCCGATGATTTATTTTGATGGAATTAGTGGGGGATTGTTCGCGGCGAAAAGACGCACAATTTGATCGGCGGCTGGCGATTGGCGAAGAAAAGGGGAAAAGGAAGCGGTAATCCAGAATAATCAGCCGACGAATTTGATGGCTTTGGGGATTGGGATTGGATGGAATTACCATCGAAGGCAACCAACCAGTGGGCAAAAGGATTTGTTGAGTCTTGAGTGCGCCGCCGGCTTTCCTCTCCAATTCCTTTATTCCGCCTTTTTCATCGCCAACTCGCGCATTTGAGGGATCAACGGGGGGAGTAGTATTGTGCGGACACCTTTTGGTCAAAAAAGTGCCATTTTTATGAAATTTGCGGTGTGCGGACACTTTTTGACCAAAGGATTTGAATTTTTTCGGAGCCCATAGATGTTTGAGCACTTTTTTTTGGAAAAAATGTGAATGAATATTTTTGTTGTGCCGAAATATTTTTTTTGGGAGATTATTGGATGTGAATATGGAAAAAAATGGATGGATATGGGGGAAGTATTGGATAAATGTTGGAATGGATGGATATGAGTGATATTGAACTGCTCCTGGATTCGCCCGACCATGTGGGCCAAACTCGTTTTTGGGGGTGAATGGGGTTGGTGGGGGTTTTGCCAGCTATGCTTGAAATTTGGAATAAAACGAAAAATGAATGGTTGTGCTGCTCATTTTTAAATATTTGAAAATTTTGGAATAAGCAGATGGGTAATGGATGATTTGGGGACAATGTGGATTTGGGGAAATTGTGCCGAAGGGGATGGCCGTTGCCTATGAGGCGATTTTGGTCTGTTGGGGGGGGGGGGGGGGGATAATGTTCAGCCATTGCCTATAGGCTGAATGCGCAGCCATTACCTATGGAATGAATGTTCCTTTTAAAAAGGTGGGGAATGAATGGCCCTTGAGAGAAGAGAGTGGTCTTTTGACCCAAAAGGAAATTGCTTTTAAATTAAACCAATTCCCATTCTCCACATGCATCTGTAGTGTAGTGGTAGCACGCTTGTCGCCTTAGCCAGTGCGACCCACTGGCTATGGGTTCTAGTTTGTTTTGGCCAGATGGCCGAAGCATAGAACACTAGTTCTCATTTGCGGGGTTGTGTCGTGTGGTGTCGAACAAGTAGCGCAGGATCGAAACCTGCCAGATGCTAATTTTTTCCCCTTTCTATTTGAATTTTCAAAAAATGGGAAATTTGGCAAAAAATTTTGAAAGCAATTGGACGAAATTAATTTTATTTTGAATAAAAAATAATGATTGTTATTTCAAATTTAAACGAAATAATTCAACGAGGGAATTGTGAGAGAAGTGGAATTAATGAATTAAAAATCTCTTCAAGTCGCTTTACTTCTTGCACTCCAGTGACAATTATTTTCCCTGTTGTGTACACAAGGGTACTGGCAACTGCGCTGCTGCCATCATTGATGAAAATTTTACAACGAAGTGCAGGGAAAATTGTCGGGTCGTATATGCTTTTGGAAATCAGTCGAAGTCGAGCATCTTCTGCCAAAATTCCCTCCATTTTCTTGAAACGCCAGAGTTCATGAATTCGCTCAATGCCCACACGATGTGGCATTTGATGTGCCCCCACAATATTCACAATTCTCATTCCATAGATCAGTCCATCTCTCTTTTCGAAAGGTTGTTGGCCTCTATGGGCAGCCATTCTCAAATTTTTTGAAACTTTTCTCGCCGCATATTCAGCCATTTCTAAAGCTCAAAAATATCGTTGGGGGTTAGTAAAATGGAAAGACAAACCGGGACATGGAACACCAGTCAAAACAACTTTTCCGGATTTGAAAATCAAAGCTGCAATGACATTGCTTTTTCCTTCCGCATTTTGGACAGGGAAACGCATGCTGATTGCATGAAAACGTCGAGGACAATATTCCAAATTCCATCCATTTCGGGCAATTGCTAGATATTGTTGATGTGGAATTTTTTTGGGAGAATTGGTAGGGAAAAGACGAAAAACAACACTACAATTTTCAATTTTCATCTAAAAATTTATTCAATTGAAAATGGTAAAATAAAATCGAATGAATAAAAGTGAATGATTTTTTGGAAAATTCTTCGAATGACATCTGCCTTATTCTTTCTTCTTCAAAAATTTTGGAGCAACCAGCAAAACTTCCAATGGAAAGTACGATTGGTGACGCCCACCTCCATATTGAATGATGCATGGGAAATATGGATGACGAAGTTTAACACCGTGCTTGACAAAAAAGTAGGCCCGAACCTATATGAAGAAAAAGATTGCAAAAATTTTTAAAATTTATAACTGACCGTCACATTCAAGTATCCTCCCAAAGCTGGTACAATGGTTGAGGATTGTGTTGTCAAGTCGCAACAACGGACGATGAAATTGTGGCTGCTGGGACGAAGATGGCTGGTTTTGAGCATCACTTCCTCCTTCAGATATTCAATCAACTGTCGCCGACTTTCCAAACCACAGAATAGACATTGTAATTCCTTTTGTGAGCATTGATATTTTTCACAGAGATGATCAATCAATGGCATCCAGTTTGAGCCTTCTTCTTTCCTACATTTGCATCCACCCTTCATTTTTTCTGAAATAAAAATTTTATTAAAAAATGTGTTTTTTTTTAAAAACCTTTCAGCGGTTGCCTTCCATAAATGTCCCGATTCTCTTTTTCCTCTTCCCCGTCTTTCTTCAATTTTCCGCCATCATCATCATCACCATTCTTTTGCAATGTGGTGACGGAAATGAAATCGTCATCATCGGATTCCTCCAAAATTTTCAAAGTTTCTTCATCCTCATCCATTTGATTATCGCCGACGAAATTCTGAACATTTTTTTATAGAATAGTAAAAATATTTTTATTAACCTCCTTGTCGGTAGTCTGTGAAGAAACATTTTCCTCTTTTTGTTGTTGTTGCGCATTGTTGATGACTTGGAGCCAATCATTAGCCAGCATAAAATCCATTTTTTTGTATTTTTCAGATATGAGTTTGATGTAAATATTAGGCTTTCTCTGAAATTTATTATTCTATTTATATATAAATGGAATACAATAGAGGAAATAGTTAAAAAAAATGGAGTTGACTGAAAGCTCATCTCAATTTGACAAAAAACAATTACTCTTTCATCATCCATTTACAATGATCATTTCAGGGAGTACTGGAAGTGGTAAATCGGAATGGCTTCTACGCCTTCTCAGAAATTTGGATTCATTGATAGGAACTGATGATGAGGAAATGGATTCTCAACTCAAAATCCGACATATTCTCTATTGTTATGGAGAATTGAATTCAAATATTTTACAGATGCAACGTATAGGGAAAATAAGTGGAATTCCCATCCTTACCCATCCAGGCCTCCCAAAAGAGGAACTTTTACGTACTTATGCCAAACAAACAAATGGAAAATTGATGGTTGTATTGGATGATCTTATGATTGGGATTGGAACAAATCAGGATTTTCTAGATTCTCTCTTCACAAAAGGCTCACATAATTTGGGGATTACTGCTGTCTTAGTTACACAACATTTGTTCACCAAGGAATTGAAGATAGCAAGAAATAATGCGCATTATTTGGTATTAATGAGAAATCCGGCTGGAGCATTACAAATTCGAAACCTCGCTGTCCAGCTCTTCCCCTCCAATACCCCATATTTTTTGGAAGCTTATGCCAATGCAACAAATAAAAATTTTGGATATTTACTGGTAGACATGCATCCATCTACAGTAGATTCCCTTCGCCTTCGGACAAATATATACCCGAATGACGGATTACCTACCACTATTTATTTACCAAAATGACCAAGAGCAAAAAAAATTCAAAAATTAATTTAATAGAATTTAGTCCCAATCTGAAAGAAAATTTAAATTTTTTGAAGAAAATTCGTGAAAATGGTCGATCAAGAACAAAAATTAGTCAAATATTGCTAACAGCAACAGATGGGGAATTGCTTACACTTGTTGAAATTTGTTTCAATTTGTTAAAAAGCAGAATTCCTCTGAGCAAACGACATCATTCTGCTCTTAAAAGACAGGCTGATGTTGTGAGAAAATTGGCACGTTCCAGATCTGCCCAAACTTCAAAATCTCTACTTTTAAAAAGTATTGGTCAGAGGGGAGATGGTTTACCGCTTGTTCCGGGTATATTAGCCAGTATTGTTCTCCCAATGCTCACAGATGCGTTATTATCGAAAATTGGAAAATAAATAAATAGATTGAATTAGTTTTAAGGAAAAATAAAATTTTGAAAATGAAGCATACAAATCGAATGTTTCTAATTCCTGAAGAACTTTATCAACATTATTTTTCACCCTCATTTAATCAAAACCAAGATGGGACGCCATTAGGTCATATACAATCCAAAATGCAAAATTTATCCGCCCCCTTTAATGATAATTCCAAAATGGACAAAGAGGAAAGGGCCATTCGCTTTGACCAAGAATACAAGCGATATAGTAAACTTCAAAAAGAACAAGAGGAAAAGCCTATGAATGTCCGCCTTCAAAATTTAAAGGAAATTGTTGATAATTTCCCACTTCCATCTATTTCTGAAAATAAAACAGCAATTTCTGCCCCTAAAATATTCGCGAAAATAAAACATCAGAAAAAATTAAAAACAACCTCAAAAATGAAAAAAGTCGGTTCATCAGTTCGAAATTTGGATGATGATGGAGAAGACGATGAAGTTTATGAGGATGCTAAAATGGAAAAAGATATGCCGGGAACGAGTGAAGCAATAAATATTTTTGTTGAAAGGAAGAAAAAAGCTAACGAATATGTTGTTAAAAATTCAACTGCATTGGGGATTAACATGCATGGACAAATAGTTCAAAACTCAACTGGTGGACTCGTACCGATTAAAACTAGTAATGTGTCAACCATCATTGACCATTTAGTGAATAATGAAGGAAATAGAAGACAACCTCTTCCTACTGGTTATGATAAATTTGTGGAAAGAATGGCTCGCCACCCGGAATTGATAAAAATTCTAGGATTGAAACAGAAGAGACATCAATCTGGTAGCGGAAAGATGGTGGTATTCAAAAAAGCATATAAAAGAGAGAAAATTCCATTTAAATTTAAACCAGCTCTTTGGAAATGAAATCCAAAAGAAAAATCCTCGATCATCTCTACAAAGATATCCATTCACCGTCGGCATATACTTCACTTATTCCTTTACATAAAGAAGCAGTTAAAATAAGAAAAGATATAAGCAAAAATGATGTTCAAAAATACTTGGAATCCCAACACACATACACTTTACATAGAAGAGCAGTGCGCCGCTATCCGACACTTCCAACGCTCGCACCTGGATTACATACAGAATGGCAGGCTGATTTGGCTATTTTTGATCGCATTTCTCGTCAAAATAGAGGGTATAAATATTTACTTGTTTGCATTGACACTCTTAGTCGTCAAATTTTCGTTGAACCTGTAAAAAGCAAATCTGCACCAGATATGGTGAATGCTTTCGATCGGATATTTTCAAGACCTGGAATTCATATACCATGGAAAATCAAAACGGACCAAGGAAAAGAATTTTCAGCCAAAACCGTACAAGAATATTTCAAGAAAAAAAATGTACAGCATCATAGCATGTACAATCCACGATTCCATGCCGGAATGGCTGAAAGAGCAAATCGTACAATAAAAGAACGTCTGTATCGTTATTTTACGGAAAGAAAAACCCAAAATTGGACTGGTATTATCCAGGAAATTGTGGACGGAATTAATCATTCATACAATGCCTCGATTAGAATGAGACCAGTGGATGTGAATTTTGAAAATGCTGAAGCAGTCAGACAAGCATTGGAACAAAAAGCAATCAAAAAATTTCAAAATAAACATGGAAAGAGAAAATTCAGAATAGGAGATGAGGTACGAATTGAAAAGCATAAACATATATTTCAAAAAGGTTTTATGCCTAATTTTACAACCGAAATTTTCGTAATCGATCAAGTCCGCGACCATGTTCCATACCAGCCGATTACATATCGAATTCGAGATGGAAATGGAGAATTGATTAAAGGCTGGTTCTATGCTAATGATTTTAGCAGATTCAGACCGGAATTGGAAAAAACTGCTCCAGAAAAAGAACAATCAATTTATGACATTGATAAAATATTAAGAAAGCGAAAGAAAGAAGGAAAAGAATATTTGTATGTTAAATGGAAAGGTTATGGTGAGGAGCATAACAGCTGGATTCCAGCAAGCACCCTTTTATGGAAAGAATAAATAGAGTAGGGTGTCAATTTTTCGTATTCAATGATGTCTTCTTCATCAACATCATCCTTTTACATTATTCTCCCTTCCAATACACCCGTCGATGGAAATAAAACAAATTCTTTTCGTGTCCGTCTTCCCCGTAAACTTCAATTCAATTCAGAATGGTCAGTGGGATTAGCTGTTTTGGTTTATCCACACTCATGGCCATCGTTAGGCACAACCACTCAACAATATGTTAATGTCGTATGGAAAACAGGAGAAAATGTTCGGATTGAACTTCCCTCAAACACATTCATCAACCCTCATGAATTGACTAAGGCAATGACAAAAGCATTGCAATCTGGGAGTGAAGAGCTGGCAAAGAAAGTTCGAACAACCCAATTCTCCTTTCTTGAAGTTGTTAAAAAAGCTGAGAGTAGAGCTCGAGAGGAATATTCGAAAATTTTGAAAGAAAATGAGAAAAAAAAACAAGCGGTTCCTTCTCTAGTCAAGGATATTGAAGAGGTCTCAGATTTGGAAGGTGCCCAAACGGTTTTGGAACGTCAGGAAAGAGAAAGTTCAAAATTAGGAGAGGAAGAACAACAAGATTCGCCAAAAAATATACCGACTTTAGAGGAACTTTATAATCGTTATTTAAATGAGGAAATTGCAAAGCTTGACGATGAAGATCGTTCAATATTGGATCAGACAAAACAAAAAGGACTTGAGCCATGGATTCATGCCTATAGGCATGTAAATTTTGCCTGCAGGCTGCAATTTGACTCTACACATAATCATTTCACTTTTCATCTGGATGATGGATTTATTCAAAGAGTTGAACTCAGTGAACAACTCGCCTATATTCTAGGTTTTGAAAAACAAATATTAACGGAAACCACTGTGGCTAAATTCATGCCTGATCTGAAAGGAGGTGTTTCTTCTTTTCTTGTCTATGCCCCTGGGCTGATTGAACCAATGATGTTTGGTAATGAGATAGCACCTATTCTACGTGCCGTCACAATTCGGGGGAAACCCGATGAAATTGTGGAAGAACAATTCTTTGCTATTCAATATCATAAATTACAGGTGAAAGAAATTAGTGAAATTTTCATTGAAATTCGCACTGCCAGTGGTGCATTGATGCCTTTCACATTTGGAAATTGTACATTGACTTTACATTTTCGAAAATCTGCCTATTTTTAATTCACTTCGAGCATGAACACTTATCAAATTGACAAAATACTTGGACGGAATCAAACAACTGCTCCTTTCTATCTGGGATGTTTTTCATCGGATGAGCTTGCTGTAAAAAATATAGATTCCGAATATTTTCCTCAATCACTTGTTGTAAATTTTGATCCTTCATGGCAAGAAGGTTCACATTGGGTAGCCATTTTTGCCGAATCCCCACTCTCAGTAGATTATTATGACTCCTTAGGCATATGGCCTCCTTTGAATGAGAATATTTCACGGTTTTTATCCAAGTTTAAAAAAGTGCATTTTAATCCGTTTGCCTTTCAAAGCGAAAGGTCTAGGAATTGTGGAAAACATGCCATATTTTTTATTTTCAATAGATCAATTGGTAAAGGATTTGACCAAATATTACGATTTTTAACCAGTGGAAGATCCCATACATCTCCTGATAAAATTGTCGAACGATTCTTTAAAGAAAATATTTTTCTGGAATGTATATAAATAACATAATTTAATTTTTACATAAATCAAACATTTCTTTTAAAAAAATGCATGTCGATTTCGATCCTCTCAATGTAGAATGGTCTACATTTACATCAAATCCAACAAGCGATGAATTTTACCTGCCTCAAACCGGTGGATATGCCATCTTCCGAGGCATACCCTATCAACGAGGAAATGGACTAGGCTCAGTGTTTCGCCGCCTTTTTCGATACCTCCTTCCTATTGGGAAGGAAATTGGATCGGCCATTGGTCGGCAAGGATTGGAAAGTGGAAACAAAATTTTGAGCAATGTGTTAGAAGGAAAAGATCTAAAACAATCTTTGATTGATGAGGGGAAAGCAGGTCTTAAATCTCTTCTGGATAAAGCCTCCAGTGGCTTGGAAAAGCAACAAATTGGACAGGGTGCATTTGATTTTAAAAAATATAGAAAGTGTGAGAAAAAAGTTCCAAAATTGGGGAAACATATACATAAACTTGCTTCCACACTTGGACCACCAAATTTCCTCCCATCGATTCGAAAAGTATCGGCGACGGTGAAGAAACGACGACTCTCTACAAAACATAAACCTCCAAAAAGATTACGTGTCGATAGTCTTGGCACATATTAAAAATAAAAATGAGTTGTTCCAAGAAAATTAGCGCAAAAAGTCCATTGGCCGTTGACAACGGCCTGAACATCTTCACAGTTCCCCCCACAAATGTGTCCATCATTCGTTCGCATTATAGAGAAATTCTTCCAAGTACAATTACACAAGATTCTCCATATCTTTTCAGAATTTTTAGCGATAATCTATGGACTGATCTTTCACGAATTTACCTTTATCTCGAGCTATCAATCCAAAAAAAAGATGGAAATAATTGGGTACCCTTGGTGGCTGATGACACTTCAGTTGGATGTATTCAGGGTATTGGACAAAGTTTTGTTCAACAGTTAAAAGTTTCAGTGGGTAACACAGAATTGTATGATAGTGGAAGTTTGTATCCATTCAAAAATTATATGACCACCGAGCTATCCTATCCAGGAAATGTAAAATCGAATTTCCTTGCTTCCACCGGCTATTATCCCATGGAAAAACATGATGCTTTAGGAGATGAAGGTTTTAAAAAAATAGTTGCCCTTTTTGCCGGAGGAAAAAAAGCACAATTTCTCTCAAGATTGGATTTCGATTTTGGAAATCAGGAATTATTTCTCCTGAACAATATGGATGTTTTATTCACAATTTTCCGAGCAAAAGACAATTTTTGCATCCATACTCTTCAAGCTGCCGATACAAAAAGTTATCGCCTATTTGTTCATGATGTAAAAATCTATGCTAAAATGGTGGAAGTACAACCATCTCTGAATTTATCCATCTATAAACAATTGGAAAGACAACCCGCCACATATTCCATTCGAAAAACTGAAATGAAATCCTGTTTCCTTAGTGCAGGTCGAACATCTATAGATTATAACGCTTTTAGTGGGAATATTCCCCGAAGGGTAACTGTAGCATTTGTTGGGAATGAAGCATTCAATGGAAATTCTAAAACGTCTCCCTTTAATTTCAAGCCATATGATATTAGAGAAATAGCAGTCTATGCTGGAGGGCAAATTTACCCAGTTGTTCCTTATAAGATGAAATTCGCCGATAACGAATTCTTGCGTCCTTATGTGGACATGTATGAAGCTTTAGGAGTGGCAAATAGTGATCGGTCATTTGATATCCCAGTTGAAAAATACAAAGAAGGATGGACATTTTTTACCATTCCCCTAACTTCCACATTAGACGATTCTTGTGGATTTGAATTGTTGAGGAATGGAACCACAAGCATTCGTGTACTTTTTAATCAAGCAATTCCAGTTGGCGGGGTGGAAATGTTGGTTTTGGGCGAATTTGACCAAATGGTAATGATTGACTATAATCGCCATATAGTTTCCGATTCTAATCTTGGCTGATTCTCCCCCATTCAAATATAAATAACCCTCTATTTAAAATAAAAAATAAATAATTTAAAATGGACTCCATAAATTATTACAACAAACAAGCAATGGAAAATTATCGCCTTTTTGCCATAGAGAACAACCAAAACAATTCAATTCCGCCATATTCATTCCTAACTTTTGACCCGCAATCCACTTTTGGTCAAAATAGTAGTGGAGAAAACAACAACATTCGCCATGATTTACTCTTATTTTTTCTACAATATTTAATCGCATTTCCCATATTTCTACTCTGTTGGATTGCAATTGTTAGCTATCTCCGAAGAATGGGTCATATATCAAGGAGTGGGGCCGAAAGCATGATCGATGAGCTAAAAGACATTCGAATTGCTCGTCCACCTTCCATTTTAAAATAAAAAGACAATAATCTACTAAAGATTATCCTCCCATCAACAACAAAAGCGAGTCTTTCAGGCTTACTGATGGCAATATATGACCAATGATCAGAATATTATTTTCTGGTAATAGAAATACAATCATTGGGATATAATTGCCATTGGAAAGCCGAAAACTCAATATTCCACATCTCAAATAAAGCAATAACCCTAACCATGTCATGGCCGATTGGCACAGTATAAAATATGGTGATAAGGCGGATTTTCCCCTATTGAATTCACCTGTTTTTACTTGGCCATTTGGAGATGTTTATGGAAAATCGATCAAAAAATGAATAAATTCTTTCATCAAAATTTAATTATTAATTAAACAATAATTTTTAAAAAGTGAAAAATCATTTTTGTACATCTTTTACGGTTCGATAGCCAAATGGAAGAATTTGATCTGTCAATTTTCTTATAATTCCCTTCTTGTAAACCGCGGCATATTCCTTTTGAATGGGACGAACATAGACCATTCCTTTTGTTGTCCTCCGAAAACTGCTGTATTTTATTGCAATTGATTTTTTCTGGCAAGTTCTGTAAAATGAGAAAAATTAATATTTTTACTAAAAAAAATTAATTAACTTTTTGCTGAAAAATTCCCTTTTGACTTGATCCAAAATTGCATTGAATGTGAGTTTTTTTGATGCCGAATCCGTCATTTCAAAACCGCGGATTTTTCGGGTCAATTTCATGTCGCCACCATTTTTGTCGGAATGTAAAAAGGCATAGTTTTTTGCCCCGGCCATTACAATTTTATGGATTCGGCGGTCGGTGTATTCCCTGGCCATGTCCCCCAAAAACATTCCTTAAGAATGTTTTGATTTAAAAATTTTTTAAATAAGTTTTGTAACCTTCGGATATTCCTTTTTGCCAAATTTTTCTTTTGATGAACAATGAGTCGGTGTCACAGTATAAAATGTTGTTGCCCAATTTGACCGCCTCCATAATTGTTTGATAGAGAAGACGCCGTCCATGAGCAGTGACACAAGCAGCAATTGGGACGTTATTCGTTTCTGGGCATTCCATGAACTGTTCCTTACGGCGAAAGACGACTCGGTCCAAATGGGAATTCAGGTGAACAGCATCAATGACTTCAATTGTGTTGTCCAAAATCAGTTCATGGAATTCCTGGGGTGAACGTGTAATTTTGATGGCTGCCGCATTAACTCTTTGACACAATTTCCCCCATAATGCGTTCAATAACAATTTTCTTAAGATAAATTTCAACAAATTTAAGCGTATTTGAAACCTTTTTTCTTACATAATTTCCCGCAATCCTTTGTTGTAAACCATATTCTCTGGGTTGAGCTCAATTCCCTCTTTTTGCCTGTATTGGTCGATGAATGCCCTCTTTTGCTCATCCGTTTTGACATGTGCCGGCCATCCCGATGATTCGACCTATAAAAAGTTGAATTATTCCATTTTTCTCGATTTTTAAACTATTTTTTATTCATAAAATATTCTTAAAACTCACTTTAATTTTTAAAAGCGCATTGATGTATTCTCGAAACAAGTCCCTGCCTTTGCCAAAATCAGTCCATTGTTGGTCTGGCCAATGCCATAACTTCAAATTGAAATTATAGAATAAAAAATTGAATAATTTAAAAATTTTTACTTCATAAAAATCCACAATTTTATAGCCAAGTTGCAGAGCCAATTCTATATCTTGATCCATGAAAGCATCGATCCATGATTTTTCCACTGCTGAATGCTGGCATTTTTTTTTCTGCTCCAATTCTGAACATTTCGCACAGAGCGGAAATACCAAAAGACCGCTTTTGGTGCGGTAAGGCAAAAAAGGGGGAAGCAATTCATCGGTTTCATCCGAAATTTGTGGCATTTGATTGGGTGGAAGCACTCGAACCATGTAGAATCCCTTCATATCCAATTTGTCGGCACATTTCCTGCCTTTCCATGGCAATTTTGGCAAATTTATTCGGCCAAAATCCTCCTTTCCATAAACATGTGGCACACCAATTGGATAACGGCAATTTTTCATTACTGCCGGATACATGGAAACCTGAATAAGCGAATATTATTCAAATCTTTTATTCTATTTCATTTTTCCTCTTAAAAAACCCACAATATCAAAAATTTCGATGCATTCTTCTTCGCCATTGGCTTCGGCATAAAGCCGAAACGGTTCAACTCTACCGCCTCTCAATGCGTTCAGCCTTGGATGGAGAGGAGGAGGAGGTAGAGTTACACTATTCCACATTTTGCGGAGTTTGACATTTTTCTTCAAAATGGCTTTCCACCGACATTGCCATATTTCAACAACGCGGAATCCCTTTCTTTCCAACTCCATTTTCCGCATTTGTGTCCGAGCATAGAGGTCTTCAGCAGTTTTTCCTGCTTGCAATCTCATTGCCCGATCTTTGAAACAATTCAAACAACCTACAAGAAAAGACTTAATTGTCAAAATTTTTGAAAAACTTGAATTTGTTTTTAATAAATTTTCAAAGAAAATTTTAACTAATAACCATGGTAACGACATCCATAGTATTCCAGAATGGTTTGAGGTCCGGTTGGTGAATCCGATTCAATCAGTCCATCTACTCGATATGCCAGCCCCTCGGGTATAAATTCTCCTTTTATTGAATCGATGGTTCTAATCTTCTTTCCGGTAATTTTTGAAAACAATTTGAAAAATTTCCTTGCTTCATTGCTTTGAACGGAATGAGGTCGGAGACCATTTTCGGGCAAATTGACCAGAGTATTCGGTTTGAGAAAGCGCCATCTCCAAAGATTTATGGCCAATCCCGCTATGGTCGAACAGGCATCAAATGGATCCAAATTGGGGCATAAATCCAAAATAATTTTGCGGAATTTTAAGCAGGCAATTCTAAGGGAAAGGAAAAAGTTAATTCAAAAACATTTAATCTTTTTAATTTTCCGTAAATTTTTCAAAAATTTCTATGAGTTTACCTCAATAATTGGACATCATTTCGGCAATAATCAATCAGAGCCTTTTTGAGATCAAATGGTTGATTTTGATTTTTATCATACCATCTCAAGAATTCTTCTAATTCGGCTTCCTTCATCCGTTTAGTCGAATAATATTTTAAAGGAGGCAATGTGGGCAAAATTTTATTCAAATTTTTCTTCCTATTCCATAAATGTGGAAATGGTGGTTTTTGTTGAACTCCGCTTCCCTCCATTGAAAATGTTTCATAAAGCCTTGATAATGCACCCGGGATGAAGCATAGAGAATCCTTGAATAAAAGCCTTTTTCGGTGCCATCCATTTATTGAAGCACGATAAATTTTTAAGCCTATCATTAAAATTGCATATTTTATTGAAAAATTATTCCCTTTTATCACCGGTCATTGTCAAGTTGGGAGTGATATTGCGTCGATAGATGGCAGAAAGAAGCAAATGTAAATCGAATTTGCCAGAATTGTGACCAATTATGATTGTTTTGGTTCCTTTATTGCCCTGGGTCATCAAAAATTCCAGGAATTGGTCTTCCGGTGCTTTTCCACCATCAAATGCATGAAATTTCAAAAGGCGACGATTTTTTGGATCCACCATATTCTTTTTATAACGAAATTTTTCACCAAAAACATCACAATGGCAATTTAGAGAACGAGCCTCTGGATTTTGTTGAGCGTTTGGGCCAGTTGGAATTTCAATTTCAGGGTCATCGGCACAGGAAGAACAAATAATTTCGGCAATAATCAAATTTGGAATATGCTTACGACACTAAATTTCAGTCCATTTTTCCATCAAAATCCCCCAAAAAATTAACCTTTATTCCATTCACCAAAACCCGCTCATCCTGTGTCGTTTCCACATCAAAAAAGCAAAAGCGAATAGGCATCTTATTCTCGTCCTCCTCTTTTTTACCATCCAATTTTTCCAATAACCCATGCGGTTGAATATAACAATAATGTGGCAATTGGTCATCATTTTGCCTAAAAACACCACATTTTCGACATCGAAATGGTTCAGCATTTCCAAAGATGCAATTGTGTTTTTTTCCTCTAATGTAAATCTGGAAATTTTTAAAAAATTTTAAAATTCGATGAATGGAAATTTCATTTACTATTCTTTTTCATTTTTTATTTCAAAACTTTGATTTTTTATCGTTAAAAATGTGAAAAAACTAACCACTTTATCGCATTTTCTACAGAAAAATCGCTGTTGGCAAATAGATTTGCCACCTTTTTTTTCCAATTTTTGCATGTCGTTCAAAGCATTTTTTATTGGGGAAATAGAAACCACATTCATTGCATTTGATTGGACGATCTTGCAAACAAGGAAAATTTTTCCCATATCCATAACAAAGACGACAGCATGCAACACAATCCATTCTATGTGAATTGGGGTAAACCAAGGATTGGCAGTCGTAACAAAAATCTCCATTTGTCTGGAAAATATTTATTAAAAAATTGATCATAAAATAATTTAAAATCCATGACATTCAACCGAAATAATCAAAAAAATTTTATTGATACTGTTATTTAAAATTTGATAAATGCATTCATCCTATCCATTATATTCTCTTTATTTAATTTTATTCAATTGAAAAAACCTGAAATAATTTTCGCGCACTTGAAACCAAATCAAAATGTAAGCCATGAAAGAGCAAAGGAATTGTAAAATCGGCTCTTTTTTTCCCTTTGAAAACAAGTTTAAACATTTTTTCAGCCGAGAATACTGCCAGCCGAAATTTGCCCGGAAATTTGTCATTCAAAAAATTTTGTATTTTTCGAAGATGATTTAAATTGTAGGCCTTTAATGTTGTTGAAATGCCAGATTCTTTGAGCAGAAGAATTGCCAATTTTTTTTGAAGACCATCCGGATCATTCAAAACTCGTTTCATTTCTTTTTCTCCAAAAAGCGCTCTCACGAGACCAAGTCCGACGGAACGGGCCATACAAAGATTGTCATCATTGAACACTTCGACAATGCCTCCCCTTAATCCGGATCGGAGTTGCGCGATCAATAAGCCAGATTTTTGCCAACATGACCCTTTATAGCGCTTCCTTTGTTGAATTCGAATTTCTAGTGTTAAAAATTTTTCGTAAAATAAAAAATTAATAATGGTAAACTTTTTTTCTCCTTCCGTTCGTCCAATGGCCATACACCATAAATTTTCAATTGTGAGCATGTGGAAAAAAGTTTAAATTTTCCGCCCGATTGACGTGCAAGTTGTAAAAATGCTGCAGCCAATGCATCCCCATTATTCTGATCAATTGGGCGAAGTGGCACGTAAAAAGGAAAATCCATATAGGCATTATTAATTTGAAGAGATATTTTCATTGGTGGACCTATGGAATATTTCATTTTAATGTGATTAGTCTGGGAATTTCAGCAAACCTTTTTCAAAATTTTGCGAAAGACGTCCAATTATACTGTCGAAAATTTCAGAAAGCAATTCCCTTGGATCAATTGCGGATTTTAAACGTTTCAATTTAATATTCATAATTTCTGAATACGTATTTCTGCTTGTCGATTCCTCCTTTTCAAGACTTAAAATCCGCATATAGTTTCTGATGGATTTTATTGCCGATTTTTTCTTCTTTTTCAGACGGATTTGTTTGGGCTGCTCAAATTCGGTCAATTCAGGATAAAAATCCTCCATTTTAAACTTCTAAAAATTTTTAATGAATGAAACTCTATTTTTATTAAGTTAAAAATTGGATAAAAAATTTTAAGCAAAATTGAGCAAAAATATTCTAGAATTTTCTTTTAGAATTCTTATCCAATTTTTAAAATCCCACAATTTTATTAAGACGAAAATGAGGGCATCGATCTAAAGCGTCATTAATTTTGAAGGATGAATTAAAGTGGATGCGTATTTCTGGAAATTTTTTTTAAATTTTATTCTTTAAATAATCCATTTCTTGCAAATATTATTAATTTATTTATCCAAATATAATTTTCTAAAAGTAGATCCCCAACCCAACATTTCTACACATTTTTCTTGGGGCCGGTTTATTCGCAAAAAAATTATTTTTCCCATCCAAAGAATATTTTCTTGGGAATGGCAATTGGAAAGCAAAGGGGACAGCAACCGGCGTTGTTCGGCTGCACCGCAAAAATGGCCGAGATCGAATGGGAAGATAAAATTGGCCAAGGAAGAACAAATTGGAAAAAGGGGAATCAGCGGAATGCATTCCCTTCTTGTTTTCCAAAGGAAAAATGCCAAAATGACATGGGAATCATCAAATCGGCAGCATTGGGCGGAGCTGAAATGGTATTAATAAATTATAAAGTAAAAATATTTTTCATTTATTATTCAACCATTCATTTTCTGATCCAAACTAGGATCCTTTGAGCCGCAATTCGACCAAATTTTCCCTCCATCATCAAAAATGTGATCATTCACCAAATTTTCTGATTGAATTTTTTTTAAATTTTTTCACATTATTTAAATGAATCCTAAAATAAAAATCCAATTTCGATTCCCAATCGTTTTTCCATTCCTTAAATTTCCAATTTTTATTTTAAATTTTTTAATTAAATAATAGAATATTTTCGCTAATTTCAATCTATTCTTAAAGAAAAAACCGATTGATTGTAAAACTCCATTTGACTCTTTTTTAAAAATTGAAAAATTTTCCCCATTTCGGTTTATTTTTTAAACAAAATCCTTTATAACATTAAATTTCTGCCATATACAATTTCAGTTTTAAATGACCAAAATAGCCCCAATCATTGAAAATTATGATCTCAATCCCATCCAAAAATTTTCATTAATTTTCTATGCAATAATTTTTTAAAAATTGGCAGAATAAATTCAATAAAAAATAAATTTTAAATTAATCCGTTAAATTTCAATTAAATTCATATTATTTTTCCAGCAATTAACAAATTTTGCCTTCTATCCATTTTGTTTTTGGTTGAAAAAGTGTGAAGCGATGGACCACATTGTGTTGAGTTCATCAACGGATGGCGATGATGAAGCAACCCCCTTATTGGACAAGGAGGCGGAAAAGCAACTTGAAGGCGAGTTGGATATGGCCGAAAAGTTGATGAGTAAGTTAATGGAGAAGGCAGGATTGAATGGGATTTCAAATTTTCAAAAAAAATTTCAGATGAGCTTCAAGGTGATGATGGCGAAAAGAAAGTGAAGAAACGTGGCGGAAAGTCGGCGGCTGACACAAAAAAGCTGAAGCTGAAAAACGGCGGAATCAAAAAGGCGGCTAAAAAGAAGGAACCCGCACAAAAGAAACAGAAGAAGGATGCCAAAAAGGAGAAAGGTGGACAATTTTTGGGGTCAAAAACTTAATAAAAATTTATAAAAACAGATTCGCCGGCAAAAATGAAGCCGCCAAAAATTAAGAGCAGTGGCGACGAGGATGATTTGCTGCTGACTGAATCGGATTCGGATTTGCCTTCATCGGATGATGCAGATGTGCCCAAACCTTCGGCCCGATTGCAAGCAAAAAATCGAAAGAAAGCCGAGAAAATGAGCAAGGATGCAGGCTGGTTTTCAGATTTTTAAAACATTATTAATTTTCAAAAATAATTTCTCTTTAAAATTAATTTTAATTTATTTTAAAATAATTTTCTCAAGAAGATAAATCCAAGGAGAGTAAATTTATTTTTATCAATAAATTGCCAATCGTATCGCGTAAAGTTCTTAAAAATGCCAGGTTTCTGGTGTAAATTGTCCTTTTCAATAATCCAATAAAAATATGGTAAGAAAATGCCCAGATCCCCCCTAATACGGGGGGATCTGGGCAAATACCCGGGGGATCCTCGTGGCCGCGAACCAACGAGGGTCAGTCCTCACCGTGGCGTAACTTGCCAGATCGGTGTAATTAGAACTGAGTACCCCACCTTTAAGGGTATTGCGAAGTGGAATGAAAAGAACTTGTATTTATTTTTGATAGGGAGATTTTGATTGAAAAGAATTGTGTGAAAAGAACTGTGATAAATTTACCTTAGGGATTTATCAAACAGTTTTTGTTGATTTTAAATTATTATTCATTGAAATTATATGTAAAATAATTGGCAAATATGTTCCATTCATTTTCGTTTTATTCCAAATTTCAAGCATAGCTGGCAAAACCCCCACCAACCCCATTCACCCCCAAAAACGAGTTTGGCCCACATGGTCGGGCGAATCCAGCAGCAGTTCAATATCACTCATATCCATCCATTCCAACATTTATCCAATACTTCCCCCATATCCATCCATTTTTTTCCATATTCACATCCAATAATCTCCCAAAAAAATATTTCGGCACAACAAAAATATTCATTCACATTTTTTCCAAAAAAAAGTGCTCAAACATCTATGGGCTCCGAAAAAATTCAAATCCTTTGGTCAAAAAGTGTCCGCACACCGCAAATTTCATAAAAATGGCACTTTTTTGACCAAAAGGTGTCCGCACAATACTACTGGGGGGTGGGGGGTGGGAAGAGGAGGACAATTCCCGGTAATTCCATTATATTTAGTTTACCGTCCGCCGGCTGTTTTGAGGGTACTCAACGCCGAATAAAATGGATGGAAGGATGGAATTACCGTCGGTCATCAAATGCCTCCCTTTTTGTTGTTAATTTGCTTGCTGCCCATTTAACCCTCTCCTTCTTTGATATTGCCAGCATAAAGCATTTGAGCCCAATAATTCCTTTTCAATTATATAAGTAGAGGTACCTGCCTCTCTTATTCAAACATCATTTTCACTTTCACTGATTGCTTACTTATTCATTCAAAATAATCAAATTGGCAGTGGCCATTGGCAAAAATGTTGGAATTGAATTATTTGGAGAGGGATTTTGTGGCCAAAAGGTAATCCAAATTAAATTAATGACCAATTAAATTATAAAATAAACCAATATAATATTGGAAAATATAAAATAATAATCGTCAAGAAATGAATTCACAAATGGTGAATTTTAAAAATATGGACGAAATGTTATATTTTAAATATATTTGTGTTGGAATATTTTCGGTAAAATAAAAAAGGATTGTAAAAATAAATAAAAATTAACCTATGGTTGGATGAGCAAATAGCGTCGGAAGAAGACATTTTTATTAGGATTTCCTTTTGATATTTGGAATTTTGTTGGAATTTCGGAATGAAAGGGAAAATAAAACTGGAAAATGGAATCAACTGACTGAATGAAATGATCCAGCCTGAAGGTCAAATGGACAATTCTGTTTAGAAATTGGGCACCGTTAATTTTTTTTTTCGTAAATGGAAAAAGAAGGGTAGGGTGCATTCATATAAAATTGGCATTGCCAAAGACATGTTTTTCGGATGGAAAATGCGGATTTGTGGGATTAGCCCTAAAAATGTCCACACAAAGTCCCCATTTGAATGTATGGGTGATTTTAATCGGATTTGCAAGGAATACTCCTCCCAAAATGAGTTTTTGATCCGATCCTCTTTCCATGGCCCTCGATGGCATATTTCCAATGCAAAAGGAGGGAGGGGAACATATATAAACAAAGGATATTGGCATAATCATTTTGGCCAAAGAGGATCTACATTTGGGTGAAGGATGTCAAAACAAAAATAGAATCTTCCTCTTTTACTTGATGCTTGATCCCTGTTGACGAAATAAATTCCCAATGGCCATGGTGTTTTTCTTAAATTGGAAATAAAATTCTGTGTAAATGTTACTTTCAATTTTTTACAGTAAGAATAGGGAATAATGTCCCTTTTTCAATTTTGAAACAGTTTATTTATAACTTTGGATTTTAGTACGGTTAATCCATACTTAAATAAACGGACGTCAGCAAAAATGAGACAACAATCCAAATCCAATCATCATTCGGGGATAAGCCATTCCGGAAGGAGGTTTTGTGCCCCGAATTCGCCCTTTTAATCCGGGCAGCCAATAAAACTTTTCACCATTAATTTTCACAAATCCGTCGTCGTCCATTCTTTCTCTGCTGATTTTGTGTTAAACCCGTTAGGTTCCCCTTTAATGGTGGATTTTAAAGGGAAATGTGGGGGATGCAGAGGATAAGCTTTTCACCAATGTATTTGCTTAACGGCTTTCCCCTTCACCAAATAAAATTGTGCCAAGTCCTTCTCAGCACCCTCCTCACACCCCAAATTTCTCGAAGTCATCTTAACAAATGAGAAGAGCCATGTTTTCAGTGGCCAACATTGGTGGGGGGTGAGGGGAGTGGATTGGCGCGATTAGCCCCTCAAAACGGACTCTATTTGGAGCCAAGTGGTTTTGGGGCATTGTACAGATGTTGAAGTGAGTTTTTGTGTTCATCCTCCCATTGTTTACTTGATGGGTTTGGGGGAATTAATGGAGTTTAGGGGAATGGGAAAAGTTCATTCTCGAATAATGTTAAAGAATTTGGGGACTAATTTAGGCATAGAACCATTCCCACTTAAATACTTGAAAATTTGAATTATTTTTTGTTCAATAAATTCAATGTTTTTGTTGTGAACACTTAGTTAGATGAATTATTTGAGTTTTGAGATCAAATAAAAAATGCAATATTATTAAATCGAAAACAATTCCATTCATGTTGAATCAAGGCAGATTAATTGAATTATACATTTATTTGTTTAGAAAAAGTCAAATGAATATTCATTTTTTGAGGAACAAACAATTGGCCAAATACCCTAAATGAGTTGAAGGGCAATATAAGATGGAGGCAAATTGATGGAAAATAAGGGCTATTGGAGGATTTTTGTATGGATAACATTTTTGGAGGGGGAAACAATGGGCCCATTTCCTAATGGAATTTTCGCCCCTTCTAATGGAAAAATAAACTCGAAAAAACAATGCAATCCTTTTCCCATGGATATTGTCCCCCGGGGCAAGGGAATTGGTGTCGCGCGTTTGGATTTGGATGAATGGGATGATGGGATTTGGGTTAATAGAAGAAGAATGGGGACAAAATGTTGGTTTGGAAAAATATGGAATAAAGCATATTAAAAATGAAATTGTCTGGGGAAAATATTGTAAAAAATAAATCACGAGTAAAGGGATGCATCTTTAGGAGACTTATTACTTGTTTGGAATATTTCCAATTCTAATTCAAAAAGTCGAATGAATGAGAAGAAGAAAAGGGGGGATGAATGCTTTTTGCCCAAATACAACCCTGATCTGGGGCAAATTTGAGTCGTAAATCATTTTGCTTGATTCGCGTTGAGCAATGGGGAAATTCTTTTTGAGTTTAAATTTGACCCTTATTTTTGGGTTTAATTTGGGAAAATTGCGGGAAAATGGCTTCAAGCGAAATTTTTTGATGATTCAAAATAAATGGGAATTTTATTAATATTTATTGGCATTGAATATATTATTATATATCAGTATTAGATTCGCCCAATTAATATTTGTATTTCGCCAATGAGCCGAATTATGCCCGCCGCCATCCTTCCTACATATTCATATTTAACCTCCCTTTCTTTCCCAAATCCCTTGTTGAGGTTACAGTCTCTCCGCCCCTCATTCAAATCCCCAATTTTGGTCCCTCCCATTCAGAGGATTGGTCGTCGCTATTTATAATGGTTGAAGGAAGAATTGCGCACAATTTGGGGGTTAATTAGTCGGGAATAAAGAATTTAAGAACCATTCTTCTGGGAATTTCGACAAAGGAAAATGAGCAAAAAAGATAGATTCTAATCGCTTATACGCCCCGATAATTTTTTCCAAACGACAATCAAAGTGTTTTTGGTTGGTTAATTCGATTTTGGAGGAATTCCATCCATTTTGTCTTCCATATGTATTTAATCGCATTCAATTGGCGGCGTTGATGAACAACACGATTTGATGATTAAAGCTGATGAGGAAGCAGGCAAAAAACAATTTATTTTGAAAGAATGAACATATACCAGTCAAATTTATAATTATTTGAATTTAATGGAAAAATTTACATATATCTCTTATAATATAGAATATAGTGATTATTAAAAATATATTAATTAAATTCTGTCAATGATTTTGTCATATTCCTAAAGAATAATGTCATTGGCTTATAATTGTAATAATAGAAACTAAATAATCAATCAAAATGGCCAAAAATTGCAAAGGGATTTGGATATTTATTAGTCATATTTAATTTTCATTTTCCTTTATTTAATTTGTTTTTATCCATTTAGGATAGAACTTTCTCTCTAAAATTGGCATTAATTTAAAAGACAATCCATTTTTGGATGAATGGCAACAAATTGCATTTTTAAATAAGAGAAAGATGGCCAACCAAATGTTTTCAGCCTTCTTTTGGGCCTTGGCCAAAGTCCAAGAGCAAATGTTGGGGTAAAATTTTATTGGGGAATCCCAACATTTCTTTAGGTTATCAAATTTCATTCAACTTTGCCTGATTTGATTGCAGGGAGGAATCAAAAAAGAAACAAACATTTGCACTTTTCTGGTTTAAGTTTATCTCTCCATCGATGGGCACAAAGTTTAGTATTTTTGCACTAATTTTTTTTAAAGATTATTTTTGCTTTTTTGTTGGACATTCAATTTGTTGAATTGGAAATCTTTTTTTTCTGTGAATATTGAACGCACTTCTTTGGCCATCATCACGCAATGCATAAATACAAATATTTCCATCTCAATCCTCTTCTTATTCATCAAAATATTCCACAAAAATGGCCAATCCTTTTTCCATGTAATCCGATTCGTTTGGCCTCCAAATTTCCGTACCCAATTTTGGCCCCACCAAAATCCCACTTCAGCATCCTTCAGGTGGCAATAGACGGCCCAGTCTTTTTTGGGTTCCCAGGCTGCTGTCCAGACGAACATTGGCACAAAATTGGGAGAGGCAAAGACTGCAGCGAAATGTTGAAAATAGCTTGTGCCGCTGAGGGAAGGGAAAAGCGCATCAATTTGGCGGCAGCCGTTGCGGCAATTAATTGGCACTTCGCCTTCCCATTTTCTTTTTTTTCTGATTGATGGCCATTTGGCGCAAATACTGGGAAGCTTTAATGTTAGAAAATTTGTGTTCTCATCAGTTAAATGGCATTTTCCCACAGAAATTAAATAGTCCGTCAAAATTTCCTCAGTAAGCCACCAATTTCAACTTTTGTTTTCAATCTAAATTATTTCCTTCCTCATTCATTTTGCTTTAATTTATTCAAAAATCATTTAAATTTATTATTTCAAATTTAAGTAAAAATAAATTTAAAGAAAATTGCCATATTTTTACAAGTATTCCCCGCTGAGCAATAGAAGACGGTGAAAAGAACCAAAATGGGTAAAGGGCTGGAGGGCAACTTCCTTCCTTTTTTTCGAGACATATTCCAACAAAAAATTCTTTGGCCATTTATTCCATTTCATTCTCCCGAAAAGTTTGACAATTCTATAAAAAGAAAAAAAGCAAAAGTGCCGTTTTGCTTTTCACCTATTTTGTTGACAAAGAATGGCTTTTTTTCCAATCTACCAACATTTTTCGTTTTATTGGCTAAAGAAACAAATATTTTTCTCCTTTTTTTCAAATATTTTTTTAAAAATTTGTTTACCAAAACTCAAAATGGAATGTCTAAGGTTGGAAGGGATAATTGGGCAAAAAATCGAAGAATTCAAAAAGTGGTTTCGTCCTTTTATCGTCTTAAAGCAAAATGGCATTTAAATACTTTCCAATGAAATAAGCCAACATTTAGTACAAAAAATAAATTCAAAAAGGTGGACGGATTAAGAGAGTTTAAAGCTAAATAATGTAGAAATGATTTTAAGAATTTAATCGATAAAAATCTCCATATTATTCAAACAATTTTATTTTTTATCAAAGCTTCATTTTCTACAAAAATATTCACATTTTTAAATGTCTCTTTTTTCAATTTCTTGCTCATCTTCGGCATTTCCGGCCATTCAAAGGCCTCGTCGACCAACAGTTTCGTGTGCCAAATCCAATTCCAGAGAAGGGGGAGGAAGTCCACAACTTTTGGTCCCTCCAAATCAAAATCAGCGGAAACGAAATTCCATTCATGGATTTTGCCCAGCGGCAGGTCATTCACAAATTATTATTAAATTAAATAGAAATGCATGAATTTGAGTAGAATCCTGAATTCCCAAAATAATCGGAACACGATAAAATGAGTCAGAATTCAAAAATCCATCCCCATCTAGATGGAATAATTATTTCGTAAATGCACAGTTTAAATTCTAAAAAACAAATCTTTTTTTTATTGATCTAATTCATATTTTAATTCCTCGTTTATTTAGACCCAACTCCCATTCATTTGGGAATTATTTTATGATATCATTTTCATTGGCAGCCAGATTTGGCACTTTTATCCGCTTAAAATAACTCTAAACCCTAGTAAAATGAAATCCTGAAAATGGTATAATTTCTTTCCATTTTTAGCCTACAACTTTATTTTTAAATGCTTTTATAAGTGAAAAGCAAAATAGAAATTCTTTCAAAAATTGGAGGTGTCCATTATATGATTGTTCCCATTTTTGGTACTTTATACTTTGTGGACTTTTCTTCCGTAAATTCCCAAATAATATGTTCTTTCCCTTTTCTGGGTCAACGATTCTCAATTTTGCAATTTAAATAGAAGGGAAAATGGTTGCCAAACTTGACTTATAAAATTATTAAATATAAAATATTCATTCCATCTGTCAAAAATCCAAAATATTTGGGTTTCATATTTTTGGCCAAGGGAATTTATTACTCATAGAGGCAAATTACCTTATTATTAGGCTTTAATTCAAAATTAAAATTTATCAGGTAATTCACAAGAGCAAATTGTCTCCACATTTTTCTGCCCATCTTTTGATTGCCCAAATTGTGCAATTGCAACAATGAATTCCAATGGCTTTTTGTTGAATCGTTCACTTCTTCAGTTGCCAAATTTCCAACAACAACAGCAACCGAATGGCGGAATTTTAATACGGCGAGGAATGAGCAGTGCCAGCGTTAGTCCAATTCCAAGTTGGTTTTGTCGAAAATTTAAATCCCTGTGATTTCCTCCCAATATTCCCACGCAATTTTATATCCCACGAATCGAAAATGTTAAAAATATTTCAGGAAGTTGAATGTAATCTGATCCACTCATTTATCCCCGAAAATGGGATTTCCAAAATACTGCTGGCTCTGGCTCCCATCCCAAATTCCCCTTAAAGGACTAGGCCATATTCTCTTTCAGCTTTCTGGGACATAAAGTTTGCGGCCACATTCTTGGCCAAATTTCTTTTGGCAATTCCCTCCTTTTTCCTCCTCTTTCTTTCCAATCCATCCAATGTCTTTTTTCGCTAAATTTGGATTAGGAGAAGATGAAGTCGAATGATGGACATTGGACATTGAGCATGGAACAGAGAATTGACACCTTGTCAATTCTTTTTTCCTTAGGACCAATATGCGAAAATTACCGACAGATGCTGAAGGACAATGTTATCTATTTTTAGCTCCAATAGATATTTTTATTCATCGAAATAACTCCAAAATAAGCTGGCCAAAAAATTAAGTTGGATCATTTTCGGATGAATAAAATGATGTCATTCTTGGAATCCAACATTTTCTTCTTCCACATTATTTTTATTCCCTTCCCACCTTCACACTTGGCCAATTTAGCTTCAGGGTGGGATTTGGCTTTATTAGGGAGGCGGCTTTCTTTTGGAGATGGGCGAATAAGCTTATAGCTTTTGGGCCATAGCCAGAGGCGGATTCCCCATAGAGCAACAAAATTGCCACAGCTAAACCCATTTTCTCCTCCATTCTGTCCTATATTTGGCCTGTTTGTTTATATTTTGGGAAGTCTTCTATGAAGTGGCCAATATTCGCCTAATTTATCTTGGCAAATAACTATCCAACACTCTAAAATGTATTTTTGGCCCAATTAAATTGACCGTTCCCTCCTTCACTCCTTCTAAGCTTGGACAAAATGTGACATTTAAAAAATGACAAAAACACAAAACTCGAATTTCTAGTAAAGAAATCTTCAAAATATCCATGTATTTTGTATTCCATTAAATATTTAAAATTAAACTTAAAAAGTAATTTTATAATTGTAATTGGCCTCATAAGCATTAAATTATTCTGGTGGTCTGTATTTTCTTCCGTTGACGTCATTCCTTCTGATTGATTACCCTTTTGAAAGGGTCCCAGCTCCCAGCCATCGACAAAAACATTGGCCCACCACCAGGTTCAATGGGGGAAGCGGTTCAGGCCCAGATGGAAACGAAGGAAGGGGAAAGGTTTAGAGGGCTTTTCCAGCCTGCCACCAGAAACAACTGGTCTCGATTGGGTGGGAAAAGTACTTTTGGCGGAGAAAATGAGTGTGGTGGAATATTTAGGGGAATTTTGATGAAAACTTTACTTCAAGAAATATGCGGAAGGAAAAAAAGGGAGGAGGGATTTGCCGTGAAGATGATCCACAATTTGATATGTTTTCTATTTCCCATCAAAACAAAAGCATGTGCCTGCTAAATGAAGCATTTTCCCAGTCAAATCCCATCATCATAACAAAAAACATTACATAAAAAGTGATATGTCTTCTGCTCAATTTAAAAATGTTTTTCAATAATTTAAGAAACATGCAATAAAGATGTAGCATCTGCCAATTTCAACTCTTTTTTTATCCAACCAAATTACAGTGGACTTTCAATTTTCCCATTTGCAAATAATTTTTGACTTGTGACTTCCTTATTTATTCTTATGCACATTTCCGGCATATAAAATTAGCATAAATATATTTTTGAATTTATGGCCATGAATTCCTCTTTAATCCATCATTCCCCTTTTTCAATGTTTAATTGGCAACATTTTTTAGACTTTTCCATTTTTATGTTAGGCCAATTTATCATCCATTCCTAATTCCACATTCATTCAATTCCATTCAATTCCCTCAAATCCATCATGCCACCAATGTTTATTTGCTTTTGAGCACATCTAATTAAGGGATATTGAACCTTCCCCCTGGCCAACAATTTGGGGTTTAATTAACAATTTTAGTCCATAAACAAGTGAATTCAAATTGGAGTATTGGACAAATATTTGATTTTTAGCCTTTTGAATATTTTACATAATTTTGTTCCTTTTAATTTCATTCTTGAATTATCCCCCATTGAAAATGATCGAATTTTCACAGTTTTTATTTGGCATTTTTTGCTTTTCAAATTTATATTTGCATTTGTACCCATTTTGGCATCTTTTTTTATCTCCCTTCATTTTTGCTATTGCATTCAGCAGCCAGCTGCCAATTTTCCATACCCCTAATTCTAATTCCAATACACCAAATCCAGCCGCCCAATTCCAAATTCCATTCTCCTTTCCCATTTGTGGCATCCTTTCATGTTCTCGGGGCCAATTAAAGGTGCCAACGGCCTTGCCTAGCTTTCTTCCCCTCCCCGCACATTCATTGCCCACAAATCCAATCGAGAAGTCCATACGGCCAATTGTCCCACGCTTTTTATCCCCTTTCCCATCATCCGCCTTCACACATTTCATCAAATCTTGTGCCTTTCAAATTTTCAATTGTCCTTCGCTTCAATGTCCTCCACGGCCTAATTTTTCTTCAAATCTAATTGAAAATTACGGAAACGAGGAATTGAGGCCTTCCAATAAATTAATGGGGAGGGAAAGGATAGGAAAAGGTCATCTTATTAAAAACAATGGGCCATCATTTGTGGACCAAAATTATATTCAAAATTGTGCCAAAAACTTGGTACTTTAGGAATGTTTTGATAATTAAAAATGTTGGCCAGCAAAACTACTTGAATAAATTCTTCAAAATATTCTTTATTAAATAATGGTGCAAAATAAAATAATTTCTAAGGACTTTTTGCCTTTAATAATAGATAATCACGGCGAAGTCTCTTTTTACTTTGATTTTTTGGCTATAGCCCAAAAAGAATTGCTAAATATCCTCTATAATTATTGGAGGAAATGGCCATAATCCATGTAATGAATCTGTAATTATCGACCAAAAATAAAATAGCCAATTCTTTCCTTTTAATTTCCGTTAATAAGATATCCATCAAATTGTGCCATTTTTGGACTGAATTTTGTCATTTGTACTTAAAAATACTTATCTTAATTTTTGAAAGGTATTTGAAAACTTTCCTCTAATTTTTCCATAAAATTCTTTAAATTATGCCGGATTTAATCATCCATTCAAATTTTATTCCCTCATTTTGGCCATAAAATTCTCATTACCTTTTTTTTGTTATTCATTCATCCATGCACATTACCAAAAGCTAATTCCATCCAAATTCCTCCATATGACCTCTAATTTTTCTTTTTCGAATAGATTTTTGGTTTCTCGAGGGAAATTTATTTCGTAACTTTTTCTTTTAATTTTTTAACGGTTATTTTTTTAAATTTATTACTTTTATAAATTTTATACAATTTGCTAAAAAACAGTTGTGGATCATAGGATTCCATCCAAATTCATCTTCTCACGAAACCAAAACCAAAATTCCAAGCCAAAAAATCAGTTAGGAGAGGATATATGATGGATTATTTGGCCACCAATCATCCAATCTCATGCTGAAGATTGTGAAAAGGCACTCTCAATAGAAAAAGGAGAGTTAATGCTTAATAGCCTAACTATTTCCCACCCTTTTACCCTCATTTCCCTTTTCATTTGTTATTGTTTTTGAATCTCGATGGATTGTTTTCGTTCCTTCATTTTTCTGCTGACAAAAAGTTCTTCACAAATTTTTTGGCCATTAAAATATGAACTAATATTGAAAAGATGAATAATAATAATTAAGTTATGTCATGCCAAAAATGTCGACAAAAATGGAAAAATTAATAGAATTTTTATAACAAATTCTGGGTAAAATCGAAATTTTATGACTCAAAAACGGATGGAAAATTTCTCCCTAATTCGCTTTATCTCAATTCATTGACGCCTTCAAATTGTCCCCTGGGAATATTTTAGAAGCTTTTTTTTCAATTTCTTTGAATTTTTGGTTTCTTTGTGCTTTGAACATTTTTGTTAAAATTGGTCTCTATGGTTTTTGCAACAACAAATTTCTGGTAGACTGATTTTTTGACACCTTTTTCTATATGAAGATGGTCTTCTAAGCCTTTGTTTAAATTCCAAAGAAAGAAGTTAGACGGTTTCAAACTAGCAAAAAATTGAAAAAAAATTAACTTGAAATTTCCGACCAATATTATCAATGTCTTTGACTGAATTATGGGATTTAGAAATGGATTTGGAAACAGGTCAGTGTGCTAATAAAGCTTAAAAATCAAAAATTGAAAAATCATTTTATTTATTTTCCCCGTATCATTCGCGTCTAATTCTATCAAATTTATTCGCATTTTAATTTTCAAATCATTTTCTCATATTCCATCGCAGGTGAAGAAGAATTTCTGTTGTCAAATTCCAACAACTTTGGAATGTTGAAGCCAAAATATTCTCTGAATTTGCGGCCTGAAGATTGCAGCGGCACACCTCTCACCGCCTCGTCCATTCCATCCAATCATTCCCATTTTCAAAAACAATCCCAAAAGAGTGGCCAATGCCAATCCGATTTGTCCAAGCCTTCAACAGGCAAAATCATTTTGTAAGAAATCAAGAAAATGGAAACATTTTAGCGAAGTGCGCCTCACGTGTGGCCATTTTGTCGCATGCAAATCGACATCAAGGCTCCACTGATTCGGCTCCAAATACGGCTGGAATTAGCAGCAATAAAAGGAAAGAAATTTGGGCTCGAGCCGGTCCATGCTCATTCCATCAAGTAATTCTTTTACTGTAATAATAAATCTCCAAAATGCTTAAGGCAATTTTTTTTGTCCGATTTAAATTAAGGAATAAACTATAAAGTCAATTTCCAATTAAAATACATATTTTTCGACATTTATGCCTAAAAAGAAAAATTTGCTTGATATGAACTTAATTATAATAATTGACAAAAATTAAAATAAAATCCAATTTTCAAATTTAATTTAGCAATGAATTTATTTCCTAATTAAAAATTCTTATAATCCACTTTTGATTCTCTTTTATATTCAATTCATTCAGTCTTTTGACATTCGCACCACCGATCCAATATCCTTATCAAATTCTTGTGGGCACATCGACGACCCAGCACCAAATGCGATTGGAACCAGATTTCGCACCGAAAGGCGCAGTGGATTCTGTTCAGGAGATACCAGCCGTGATTCAAAAAGTCATCCTGGCCATGTTCTTGGACTATTCTGTGGGGCGCCAGGTTGGTAATTTAACTACATACAAAAATGAATTTTTTCGCCCTTTTTTTGTAAATTCCTTTGGGAATAATTTTAATGTCAATATCAATTAATTTTCAGTAACAAATAATACAATTATTCATCATTTTATATTCCTGCCTTATAGCCATCATAATTGTTTGCGCAATTTGGACTTTTCATTGCACAATTCAAAATGCTTCCTCTTCTTTTTCATTCAATAAAAGTACCTTTGCTTTGGAGGACAAAAAGTTCCACTCCTTGATCTTATTTGCCTCAAATCAAAGTAAACAGAAAATGATAAAGCCAGTCAAGAATAGACAAAAGACAAACCAGTCAACTTCTTGGGGAAGTCCTAGTCTCACAGAATTGACCGGCAAAAAAACTTGATCATCCGTTAATCTCTTTCGCCCATCCTGCACTCTTTTGTATATCTCCGCATTCTTCTACAATTTCGCCCTCAATTTTGACGAGTCATCTGAAATTTTTTTTCCTTTTTCTCATTTTTTGCGCAATCCATTTTTTTTGTTTTTATCTAGCCATTCACTTTTCGTCCCAACCTTTGGGCCAATAAGCTTACCCCTCCGCCCTCCTCCTTTCATTCAGCCCTCAATTCACATCGATGTTTGTTCGCACACTTATATTTACAATTTGCATTTAGAAATAGGTTTCTACGACCCTCGTCTCCTCTCGAGCTCTCGACGGGTGAGAATTGACTCAATCAACACCATTTTTCATAGTAAATCAATAACAGTTCTTTTTTTTTTCTTAATATATGAGAATTTTTTGGAAAATTTGTAGCTATTTACAATAATATCTTTTTGGAAAAATTTTTCGGCCCTTTAGCGCTCATTCTTTTGGCCACATTTTAAAATTGTTCTCCCCCCTTTCACCCATAAAGAAGGGAATGTGAAACCCAGGCCAAATGGACCGTTCAAAACAACTTTCCTTTCCATATAACTACCAAATTTTTTTTTGTCCACAAAAAAATTTGTGCAAATAACCGGAAAAGGTGGATAACAATGAAAAAAGAAAAATACAATTTTTAAACGGTGATAATTCGTCATTTTTTTCAATTTTTACTTCAAAGATCTTCCTGTCAAAATTATTTTTTAACCCAGACAATTTTCTCTACATGGGACCATTCAATAATTTTCCTATCTCTTCGGGTGGAATACATGAACCGAATAGGACATTAGCAAAATTGGCAATTATTAGGGCAGAGCGGAAATGCTTCAAGAAATTTTCAGGGAACAAAAGGAAAAAAAGGAGGAGAAAAATATGGGGCATATGAATGAGGATGAGGATGGGCCCAAATTCTCTACGATGAAATTACAACGCCTATATCCCAGTTTTCTCTTATAATTCCATCTACGGGGTGGCAAATCTTTAATTAGGATAAATCTCCGAATTAAACATATATATATATTTTAATTCATGTTAGACAGTTATTTTAGTGAATTTTTTCCTGAATTTTTTCAAATTTTGTTGCTAAAATATAAAATAATTACCCAAGTGAACAATTATAAATTGAAAATGGTTATTTCACAATAATTATTGCCAAATAAATCATTTAGCACAATTAAAGTCAATTTTCGACCGACCACACAAATAAATCATCAAGCGCATTGCCCCACAAATGCCATTCAAGTGATTCCATGTCCTTTTGGCATTATTTAGTCCTTTTTCCCTAGGCTAATAAGCAGCCTCAGGCTATTTGTCCATATATTCCGAAATGGTTTCCATCCATATTCAACAATCTTTTAAGTCAACATCATTGGCCATGTCAATGCCCCGAATGTTGCATTGAAAATTGCACATATGCCGCATTCGCTTTAAATAATTTCACAACACCAAGGACCACTGCGAATAATAGCATTTGTAGCAGCACAAAAAATAACAGTTTCGAACAATATTTGAAAATGGGCGAAAAAATTCAAAAAATAAACATAAAATAATTTTATTGGAAATTATATTTTTTGAAGGCTGTTCTGGACATGTCACATGCCCGGGGGCGGCAATTGGAATTCCACATCATAAACATCCGCCAACTCGATCGGCACATTCCAGCTTTGATGAAGGCGATCAACGAGAAGGCCACTTAAGGGATACATATTTGACTGAAATTTCACGCGAATGGATGGTTTGGCTAATGAATATTTTCATAAATTTGCATTTTCCTTTCCATTAAGTTGATGAATGGGGCCATCACACCTTTCAAAAATATTCTCCAACAAGCCAGTTCCATCTCTTCCACTCCGTTAGTCAAATTTTCCATAATAATTTTGGAAAAGAATTTTTAAGTTTGGCCAATCATCGGCCAATCCAATCGCCAGCTGGACCAGCCGCCGCCACAGCAGTTAGTACTGCAAATGCAATTCTTGGTTCTGCCGGAAACAAGAATGAAATTGGCAAAAGTGACCATGAATTGGCATATGCCGCTGGTTCGATTCAAATATTTTTGATATTTATGATTAATTTTTTTGTTTAGGCCAAGCAATTCGTGGAAGTTGCCACAATTTGGCGGCTGTCACAGCTGCTGCCACTACATCTCCCCTAGTTTTGGAACAATTGAATAAACGCCGAGGTTCTTATGCTGCTAGCAATGAAAAAACGTCGGAATCTGAACCAATTATCATCATTGAGCCAAGGCTTAAAGAAGGTAGATTAACATTAATTTTTCATGGTTTTTTGTTGTTGTTTTTGTTTGAATTGTTCGTTTATTTGTGTAAATGAAAATGAAAAGAAAAATAGCAATTTATCTTATAGTTCTAGACAGATATTCCTCCTTTTGTTCTCCATAACAACCGGAATGACTCATCTAAAATGCATGTAACCATCCTTTCCTCAAAGATGCATTTTAAAAACAAATTAAACCATTCTTATGAATTCAATAAAAAATTAAAATAAATTAAAAGTAAATGGACAAACGAAACTGAATTCATTATAAAATATCCCAATTATAACTATGCTTAATATAAATAAAATTATTGGCGAAAATTCGCTGTCATTCATTTCCGCGAATGCCAACTGCTAAGTCAATAACAATTAAATGGGTAAAGGGGCTTTGTTTTGCGCATTTGGTGGTGAATGCCTACTAAAAATAGACAATGGCCAAATAAACGTTAGCTTGGCCTAACTCAATGAACTTTGGCCAAAAAGGCGAGAAGCTTCAATTCATCCATTTTTCATTAAAAAATATCAAATTCCCTGAATATTTTGACCACAGGCAAAAAGAGTGAAAAGACCAAAGTATACCAAAGAAGGTTTTTTCACCCATTTCACAGCCAATATTCCCATTGAACAAAACCCAAATTTGATAATAATTTATAATCAATTTTCTTGGACAATTTTCGCTTCTATTTCCAGCCATTTTCCATTGCGCATATTCCCAAGGGAAATCCATTCAAAAGCTCTTTTTGAAAATGCAGATTTCAGCAATTTGCATAATATTTTCCCATTATCACTTTACTCTAACAATCATAAAAATGAATTGTTCTTCCAAATTCCACAATTTCCATTTTTCGCAACAAAAGGAAAGGAGCGTTCATTCAATCGACTAAAATAGACCCAGAGAATTATTTTTTGTCAATACAATGAATAATTTTTTGATCTCATCAATAAAATCGTATATCACAAAAATTTGCGTAATTTCACCAGAATACTTTTATTTCGATTTAGTAGAATCTGTAGATTTTTACTCAATTTTACCGTACCAAAATATTTTAAATATACCAATGATGGAAAATTATATCAGAAGACTGCATCTCCAATACTCCAATTGATGTTCATTTCTCCCAAAAATTCGTTGTCCCAGGCAATATACAAAAAATGTGTCATTTTCAACCAAAAATTCATTTAACACAAAAATAATATGGCCTAGGCAATATTTTTTCGTTTTCCATTTGGCATTTGGCCCGGAGGCAATTATCCTCTTTTGGCTACCATTTCCCCACAGGAAGTCAATAATCTATCAACGCTTCTCTCTAAAACATTCATTAACCACCAGTAATTCCATCGAAACATTTACGACCATTTTTGACTTTCACATTTATCTTTTTGAGCATAGAAATCTTATTTCATTATTCGGAATTATTTATATTAAAAATGTTAATTGAAATTGCATCCAGAAAGACAACTTAATTCCATAGAACTGTGTAAAAAACTTTGGTCGAAATATTTCAATACCAAACCACTAATCTGTCGGCATTTTTCTGCGCAATTTCATTCAAAACATCCGCTACTTATTTCTTCTTTAATCTTTTCACTCATAAATATTTTTGTCAACTAAAAGTGCATATTATTCTCATAAAATTGCTCACTCATACAAACAAAACAATTTTCCCTGACATCATCCCTAGAAAATATCTTACAATTATTTTATAGTTCCCCCTTATCATATTATAGTGTTTTTCATAATTTTCTATTTTTCTAAAAAGAAAGAAAGATTAATTAATCAAGAAATAGATATATTCCGCATTTCTTCCTTTTCTATTTTAAAATCTCGGAAATTAATTTTTACAAAAAGAAAATTGGGTGATAATAAAGAGAAAAATCCTGGAGCATTTTTATTTTTTATAGCACTTTCAAAATGGGAAAATCGTGCCAAAAAACACCTGAGCTAAAAACACATTCCATTTGAATTTTGAACCAATAAAATTGTGGAAAGAGAAATTGTCCTTTTTTTCGGTGGGAATTTGGCGCACACCAACAAAACCCACAAAAAGACCCTCCCAAATAACCCCCAGCTGGCCCATTCGATAGCCGTGGGCCTCAAAGAATCTCAGAATCTGTTAGCAGGCTCTGAGGTTGGCCCACACACCAAAAGGCGTTCGGCTGGCTGCTTTTCCGGGTAGGTTTGCTCCGCACATTTGAATTTTATGCATGGCCAAAATGGCTCTCCTCCTTCCTTTCTTTCACTACCATTTTCACCTCTTTTCTTCTCCCATTGCTTTTTTGTTGGTGCTTTTTTCCTGCTGACCTTCTTTACTATCCCTTAATGCTTTGGGTCAACAAATTCATCATTGGGATGCCTTTTGGCAATTTTATGGCCATGAAATGAGGCCATCCAGTGGAATTCTCATCAATCCATTCGCGCCATAAATACTCCAAATTTGGAAGAAAAATGCGTCAATTCCTCTCATTTTGGAGTCGGGCATAATTTCCTGCAAAAAAAGACTCATTCATTCATAAATACCAAATTAGTTTATATATCTTATGCAAATTCCAAAAAAATTAATTCCCTCTATACAATATTCAACTGTTATTTTTCTTATTTTTATTCTATTAACCATATCTTTCATTGAATATTCGTACATATTCCGAATTAAACTCAAATACACAAAAAAATTTATTCGAAAATGTTGGCCTTCATTTTCATTTTTTTGGCACTATCCTCTCCATTTTTCCCATTGATGGTTCCAGAAATCTAAAACCACCTTCAGCTGCTGATGTTTATGTCCTTTTTGGCATTCATCGACGCGCGTTTTTGCCTGCTGCCAGCTTCAAAAGCGGCTTTAGGCCCCCTACCAAAAAACCAATTAGCGAGGATGGCATCCCCGCCGGCAACAGCATTGACACAAAAGCAGATAGGGAAAAATGGGGAGAGGGTCTTCCTCATCCAAATCCAAAGCCGGCACAAAAGGACGAAAAGGCAGGTTGACGGCATTCCCATCCATCATTCTAACTAACACCCTTTCTTCATTTCAAAGGCAAAATGAGCGCGCATGCGTGAAGAAGCCATCGGCTGCCGGTTTTCCCATAAACCAAAATGTGGACCAAAGAAATTGACTGGATAATTTTCTTCCTATAAAAGGGCATTGTTGATGAAAATAAAACTAAATCCAATCCAAATATTGACATTTTAAACCAATTTGATGGACTGGTTTAATTAAAACAAAAGAAACATAAAATACCGTGAAATAAAGAAAGCCAAAATAAAAGTGTCGATTCTAGATTCCGGTCAAATAAACAATTCCAACAGATAATTTACTTTCTTGATGAATATTTGACCAATTTATCCTGGCTTATTTCCATCCATCCATCCATTCTTTCATCAACTCAAATTTATTCACTGAATTTGACACTTTTTTCATGCAAATGACCTTCACAAGGCTTAAACATAATTCAAATTCCCACATTTTTCTCCACTTTTCATCTAAATTTAGCATCTTAAAAGGCCATAAATCTTTCCAATTATTTTCTCAAAAATTGGTGCTTTATTGGCCAGGGCGCACTTTTTAATAGGAAAATTAAATTATTTTCAATGAATTTTTGATGTGGCAAATTATTTTCACCTATTTGGTGATTCTAATCAAATTTCCCCATCCCAAGCTTTTCCTTATTATTATTAGGCTTTTATATTTTATTACATTCAAATACAATCATTCTTATTATTAACTGCGAAAATGGATTCTAATTGTGAAGATTAATATATTTAATAGTATTGATAAATTTTCAAGCATTTTATTTTATCGAAGGGTGGTTGACTTAAAGCTCTTATCCTTTCCTCCCTTTCACAAATGCGTTCAATACCCCTCCCCCCTCCAATACCAGCCTTTCCCATCCAATTAGCACTTTGCCATTTCACGCCCAAATAAGCACACATCAAATGGGAGGTGCCGTGGCCCACCCTTCCCTTTTCCCTGGAAGTCACGCAATGTGCCCTCGTGAAAATAACAAAAAATTCAAGACTTTTAATCAATTGGATGATTGCTCCCTTTGTTAGACCTTGAACCTTCTTGGCCATAGATATAAATATTCCTTTTCTGGGCCATATATTCAATAGTGGGTTCAGCCTAATTTTAATTGTAAATTAAAATTTCAATTCCTCAAAAACTTATTTTCAATTAAATTAATTTAAAAAATTTTTGATGCCAGTGCCAACAAACCAATTATCGCTTGGCTTGAAGCTACCTTTTTCTTCAATTACTTTACTTCAAATACTCATTCACATTATAAGTGGGATTTATAGGCAAGTCCAAATGCACGATAGGGTTGCCCCCACGTTCGTACAAATCCCTCATTTCATTTGGTCGCTAGGCAAGCAAATTTTGGATTAGATTCGGATTGGTTTAGCCAATATTTACAACAAAATAAGGTCGCTCAGCTGTATTTCCCGTAGTGAATGAATGAAGGCAAAAAAATAAATTATAGTAAAGGGAAAGAAAGGATTAATGGCGCGAGAAAAGGGCTAAACGCAAAATTGCCGTCTATTTTTCATTTCCTCACAATCATTCAAATGTCCACAATCGTAGCCCCCACCTAGACTATAATCCCGTCAATATGCCAAATTGACCATAAAAGTGTTCATTTTTGCTGATAGATTCAAAAAAGAATGTAATAATATATAATAATGGATAATTCGTTACTATCTTTAGTTTTAATTCATTCAACAAATTTAATCAAATAAGAATTCGCATTTGTTTTGTATTTTAACAAAATTAAAGCAAACCCTAAAAGCATTGCACATGAATATGCCTCATCCATATCAAACTTCATTCCCCAAATCAACAAATTAAAATGCGACCCAATTTTTGGAATAATCTTCATAATTCATCATCATCCCCGCATTCCACTCAATCCACTCCAAATAATACCTCATCAAGTGCCTCCTCATCCGTCCAGCAACATTTTGGCCATCAAAGGCAAAGGCATGAAAGTGGCCAATCTACAGTTTGTGTTCCACAATTAGGCCAAGGAACACCACCGCCTGCTGTCGTCCTCTTTCCAGATGGAGGGGGCCCGAATGGTGGAATTCCAAACAACAATAATATTTCACCAAATCGAATGCCAAATCGGATATCCGGTCAACCGACAGCATTCCTTGTTCGAAATTCCTCAGTCGATATGCAAACTCCGGAAATTGAATTATTTAGTGGCAATCGAAATTGCGGTGGCTCTTCGAGATCACCATCAGCCACATCTTTGGCAAGCAATGGAGGAGGAGGAATTGCATTGACAACGAACACATTGGGCACAATTTCACCACATTATTGTTCTCCAAATCCATCGCCACCACCCGGGGCACAATCTACTCAATCAACAAAATATGGACCAACTCGTGTTCAAAATGCTGGCTCCGCCTCTGTTGCCCGAATGATGTCAGCTTTGTTAAAACAACAAAATAGCATTGCTGAGGAAGAACCGGAAACCCTTGGAATGGAAATGGATGAGCAACCATTGTTGATTGGAAGAAGTAATTCCATGGAAAAAACAACAATGGCCAATGGAACACCACCGGGAACGGCGACACTTTCAATTAGTTATCATGAAAGTAATCAACAACAAAAATGCTGGTTAGCACCTCCTGATCATACTTTGCTTGGAGGGAGCATTTCTCCACCGCCAACTCGAATTCATCCAATTCAGGATCCGGAATTGAGGAAAGAATTGTCTTCTGTTGATCATCAAAATATGCATGGCCATCAATTTGGAGGCAGTGAGTTGGGTCGACATATTGTAGCGTTGGCGAATCCAATTGCCACAGGGCCAGCATCGCCTGCTTCTGCCTCTGTTCATCAAAAACAAATTCAACATGAAAATTCTGGAAAAAGAGATCGAAAAGAAAGTGGCGGAAGTGGACGAGGTTGGAATCGACAGCAAAGCCAGCCATGGCCAAATACTGGAAGAGGCGCAACTAGTAAACATCGAAAAGGCTCACTTTCACCAAACAATTCATTACGATATTCAACATTGATGGCCGCAGCCACAAGGCGAAATCATTTTCAACAACAAAGGACTACAAGTGAAGCAACGCCGGCACAGAGAGATCAATTGATGGCCGATGTATTAGGGTAAAAATGATTTATTTTAAAATTTTACACTGGAATTTAATTTGAAAGTCATGGAATCCGTGAACAATGCATTTGTGCCTCAGTTTCGGCACCTTCTCCCCGCCTTATGGCTTCCTCTGTGGGGGTTTGCCCCAACTCCGATCATCCCAATCCAAACAGCACAACAAATAATTCACCTCATTCTTGCTCTTTACGATTTGAATTGGGTGGAGGAGATTCTTCCGCTTCCTCACTCAACGGTGGGCATCAGCCTGGTGTTGGTGGCCCATGTTCCCAATGTTCCTCTGGCAATTCTCTCCATCGAACGGGTAGCATTCGCCATCGCCCAATTCCACGAGGTCGTTTGAATACAACAGATGGATACACGGAACAATTTGCAAAAACTGGATGCGAACCAACTGCCAGCGGCTCATTGCCCAAACTTGTCTCCTTGGTGCCACCTTCATTTCCACCCGCTTCTTCAATGTTAAGTTCCTCCGACACATTTGGCCATAATCCAGGAGAGAAAGATCGAAAAGAAGGAAATGGCAAAAGGCCAAAAGAATTGGAGAGATCATCTCGGGTGGATGGCACTCCTAAAATGTCGCCAAGACTATTCCATCAATTGGCACAACAAGTTGAATCAGGAACCGTAACTCCACTTGGAAGCGCTCAAAAATTATGTCCTTCTTCGGCAGTCACTCTTCTCCGACGCGATCCGGCCCGATTAAAATTAGCAGCGACTAAGCAACGTTCCAGTAGCGAATCTGCCTTTAGTGCCATTCCAAAAGTGATTGCGGCCAATTACTGCACTTGCAAAAATTGTCAGCAGCAAAGGGCAATTGAAGAAGGCCAACCCTTGGAGCAAAGGGCCAGTTTCGCTGGTCCTGGTGCTGATTGCATCTGTTGCCGTTCAAATGAATTTCGATCTAGCGGTGTTGGAGGAATTCAACCAATGCGAAGACCCGACTCGATGTCGGCAATTTCTGGTCAAAATGGACATCAACGCTGTTCAGCGATTGCACTTCTAATGAACAACGAAAGAGAACAAGCCATTTTACAACGCATTCTGGGCCCAACTGGCCTAGGATGGCTCAAGCGTATGCTTTTCTTTATAAATATTAAAAAATTAAACAATAAAACGGTATTCTGTATTATATTTATATATGAAATAATAGAAAAGATAGACTATTTGTTATGTAATTGTGCTTGTTTGTATTTTTCTTTGTGAATTTGGATACCCTTAAAAATATCCAAATTTAAAAAGGTGATCCTCTGTTGAAAAAGTCACTTTCACTTGTGCTAACTGATGGCGATGTGGAAGCCCAGAGGCAAGGAGCTGTCTCATCAATTGGTGGAACAGGAACCGGACTTCCCAATGGAGGAGGTGGAGGAAGCGAAAAAGGAGGTTGTGGTCTCGGCAGTGTTCTTGACGAATCAAATTGTTCAGTCAAACAGCCACTTGTCAAAGAGAAAGAGCGGTCCGTTTTTCCGGTTATATCCTTTAGTTTGGAAATTTAATGTTTCTAATGAATATAATCCAACTTATCCAACTTTTAAAATATTTCTATTTAAGAGGCGGCAGATTTATTAAGCGCCAACAATTATTCAACAAAAGGCGTATCACCTCCGATTATGCCCTATTTTTTGCCCTTTTTGGCATTAGTTTGTTTATTGCCTTCAAATAAATTTTCTAACAAATTTTCAGTCATCATGATTGTCGAAAACGAATTCGCCTATATGGAAAATTGGGCCATTTGTACAATTCTAAAAACATTGATAATGTTAAGGTGAGTCCATAATTGATAAATGGTTAAAATCTTAAAATTATCAATGTTTTTAGCACTATCATACTTGTTGGCCTTGTTGTCAAATTTCATGTGCATGAAATACAGGTGAATTATACATATTTATCATTTGACTCGTTTCTCTTTCTATAGATTTTTATGAATGCAAATAGTGCCGAAGACTGGCAAATCGCTTTAACATGGCGAAAAACAATGCAAATTCTTGTTGAAATTATTGCATGCGCAATTTGTCCTTTGCCAATCCAATTGGACGTTTATGTTACAACAGTGAACTCGGAAGGTCAAGCGGTTAGTTTAAAAATAATTCATTCGCCAATTTATTAATCATTCATTGTAGATTCCGATGCGAATGCCATTGGATGTGCTTTTTTCAATCCGTTAGTTTTGTCAAAAATATAAAATATTTTCCAATTTCTTATAGTAATGTTTTTCCGTCTTTATTGGCTTTGTCGAGTTATGCTTTTACATTCCCGACTTTTCACTGATGCAGCATCACGTTCGATTGCCGGTCTCAATAGGTAGAGTTTCTTGTAGTAATTCCATAAAAATGTTACCATTTAAGAGTAAAAACGGATGCCAAATTCATCCTTAAAACACTAATGACGATTTGCCCTGGTACCGTACTTATGTTATTCACAGCTACTCTGTGGATGATTGGAGGCTATATTTTACGCCTTTGTGAAAGGTAATTTGCCCTCAATGAATCGTTGAGAATATTCTTCCTCTTTTCTTCTAGACATCATGACACGGATGACCCTTTGATGAGTGTTCAGGCAGAAAAACATCAAAGCTATCTGAATTCTCTTTGGCTCATTGCCGTCACTTTCTTAAGCATTGGATACGGTCAGTGAAATGAATTCAATATTTGATATTGATAAATAAATAAAGGTGATATTGTCCCGAACACACAATGTGGCCGAATAATGGCTGTTGTTACTGGCATTCTTGGTACATGTACTTCTTCGATGGTTTGACAATTTAAATGATTCAATTAAAGGAAATATCATTTATAATTTTAGGTTGTTGCGGTCATTGCACGAAAATTGGAATTGACTCGAGCCGAAAAACATGTCCATAATTTTATGATTGAAACACAACATACAAAAGAGATGAAACACATTGCGGTTAGCAATAAGTAAACAAAAATATAAATTATATTAATTTATTTAGGCAAATGTTCTGCGTGAAACTTGGCTAATTTACAAGAATCGTCGCCTTGTAGAAAAAATTGACCCTAGCAAAATTCGCTATCACCAAAGGAAATTCTTGGTTGCCATTTGTGCTCTGAGGAAATTGAAAACGAGTCAAAGGAAATTGGAAGAGAATCGAGTATCACTTGGAGATGTGGCCAAAACAACATCGCATTCCCATGATTTAATGCGGGATGTGCATAGCACGCAAGAGGGCATCTCGTTGAGGGTTACGGCAGTGGAACATCAATTGTCCGGTTTGTGCAATTTTAAATATTCTTAACCAATATGTTATTTATTATTAATTTATAGATAGTAAATAAAATCCCATTATAAGAATTATAACTAAATTTCATTTCATTTCAGACATCCAACGAGAATTGTCAGGTCTCTCGGAAATGCTCAAATTTGCACTGAGGCCTCAAATTGAATATGGCTGTGCCCAAGCACAAATGCAGCAAATTCAACTTCAGCAACAGGGAAATTCCACACCACTAGTCAATAATGAGCAGCACAGTCCAGTGGAGCTGAGGAGTCGAAGAAAACCGTCGACCATTTCCGTGCCAGAGCCACGATTACCATAATGGCAAATTTCCTCGATAATTTTGTGGCCTTCTTTTCACTTTTACTATTTGCACAAATTCAAATTCCCAAATTGCTTACATTTTCATGGAATCCATGAATTTTTTATTCTTCTCTTTCCATTTATTAGCACCAAAAATTTTAAGTCCAACGAATTTCTTTCCATAAAATTGGTTGTACAATATTTCGATGTAAGTGATTTAATCTATCTCCATTGGATACATTTATTGTACCATTTTTTCATTCAATGCACTTTTTGGAATTCTGAATCATCCTATTTTTTGATTATTTTCGAAATGTTAATATAATAATATTTATAATTGCATATGCATATACTCACCATTATTCATTTCATTGTTTTTGATGCTCAATTACCGGTAGATTTGCATAAATTTATTGAGTCTTACGTCAATAATTATTTACTAATAAATTTAATACAAGTAACAAAATATAATTTGGGCCAGCAGAATTATAATTCTGATTTCTTCTTTTTCTTCTCATCATCCTTTGTTTCCTTTCCTTTCTCCCTTTTTTCATCCTTTTTATTTCCTTCTTCAATCCTTTTCTCCGCTTCTTGTTGAATTTTACGGATTTCCGCCTCCTTTTCAATCTTCTTTTGTTCCTCTTCCTCTTTTGTGGCCTTCTTTGTTGGCATTGGTGCTTCTGGGGCATCTTTTGGTGGCGGTTTCCTCGGCTTCAATTTATCTCCTTTTCTTTCTTCTCCCAATTCAATTCCATAATGCGCAATAACTTTTTTCATCGAATTCAAAATGTCCGCTGGACTTGGATAATAATAGGCATAGTTTTTATATTCCGATTTGTCGTTTTTGAAATCCGGTAACAAATCTCCATTCTTATCTGAATTAACATTGCATTTACCTATATGAATGATTGAATTGAATAGTTTAGGATTCTGAAATAGTGAAAGAAAATACTCTGCCTATAATGTATTCTTACTAATAATCTGGTCGACCTATTCGATTTTTGGTTAATGAATTAATCAACCATTCCTACCGAGGAAGAGGATTCTGGGCACATATTTCCCATCTGGCTTATATTCATCTTCGTAAGGTTCATCGTCATCAGCTGTATTGACCATCACAAAATATTCGCTCAATTTCTTGAATGCCTTTCGGGCATTTGATTGCTGCATAATTTTTCTAAGAGCTATATTTTTGAGGGAATATGGGTCAATTTAAAGGCGGAAATACTTACATTTGCAAGCATGGCACCAAGTTTTGTGGATTAATAGGAAAATTGGCTTATTTCTGTCCAAAGCTGTTTCAATTGCCTCTTCCCAAGGCACCCAGTCAATATCGTCGCCAAAACCTACAATGGGATAAAGATGAGACTTATCAAGACAATCAGATAATAGAATACCGTGAGAGAGTGGATTTTTATACATTTCCGTCAAATCAACTTTCTTTTCATCTCCATTGGAAAGTGATAAAATGGCTGATAATATTAATGGTAAGAGTAGATTCATTCTTAACGGAAAAATGAAAAATTAGTATATTATTTAAGTAAAATTTATTCCGGTTGTTGATCTAAATTTGTTTTACATGCAAAAAAATAAAAATTCTGAAAATATGAATACAATCCCGAATGTCCTGTGGCAATCAATTTTTAAATAAATAATTTTGATCGAATTTCTTCTTGACATATTAGATAGATGTTGCACCAATGGATCGACTGGAAGGAGTTTTGCAGAGGGAATGGAAAAGGAGGATGAATGAATTGAATAGAAAGGAACAGAAATTGCTAGATGCTAGCCAATAGACCGACCGATCCATTTTCTGAAGATGATGCGCAATGCGCAGAGGAGCTGGCAGGCTAAAGGCTGGAAGGAAAGAATTGGAGGGTCCGAGCAGGGATGGCGGACCTTGACTTCCTTTTATAAAGAAAGCATTAAGCATTCGATGGTGCTGCTGCAGGTTTAATGCGTATAAGTTGCTTTGGTTTTATTAGTTGTTGCGCCAAATTGATCATCAAGTTCTTTGACCAATCAAGAGAGTGGTAAAGGAATAAAAGACACGTTGACTTTGCCAAACGTAAATAAATTGTAATAAAAAATGGAATTTAATTATGAGGAATGCCATTGTCTAACAAATTACAATGCCATTGAAGATTTTTATTACCTTTTTCAGTCTTACTTTTGATTTTAAGAATCCCATAAAATATTTTTGTTCTCTTCAATTTCTTCTTATATTTCATATAAAAACAATTATTTTCATTTATTCATAAAATATAAATTGATAAATATTTAAAATGGATAGACCTTTACAAATGGAATCAAATTGTGGCAAATGATTTGAAGCGTAACAATATAGGGGAGAGGTCGGTAATTTGTGCTAACAAAATGGGATAATCATTCACCCAAAATAATTCATTCATATCCAATTTATTCGATCCTTTTGTTGTCATGATTTTCCCCTCAATTTTTTCCGCTTTTCACTCGGCAACTACACATTTTCGGTGGTCCATTGCTCGATAACTGGACATTTTTTGGATCTCTGCTGCTGGTCATCTCACAACAATTATGGCAACATTGGGCAATTAACTTTATGATTTGATGCCGATTAGGGGGAAATGATTTTAGTTCATGGAAAGTAATGCGATAAAGTCAGCAAAATTCAAAATTTACTTCTCCCAAAAAGTAAATGAAAAGTTTTTGTTATTTAAATTCTCTTATTCTCGATTATTTTTCCATTTGTTTTTTCTCTACAACAATTTAATTCTACTGGGTCAAGGTTAAAACATGGAAAAATAAATTACAAATCGGACTCATTCAATACGTGCAACTGAAAGTGGGAATTGGAATGAATGTGAATCAAATTGGGTACTTGTTGAAAATCAAAGTCACCTAAAATTGATCCAATTTGTTGGAAGTCGGAGGTATACAATTTTGTTCTTCTATTTTTGATGACGAATCAATTTTTTGGCTGCCTCCATTTTTGATCTATTTTTACAAATTCAAAAATCTTTGAATTTCATGGTACATTTTCTTATTCCTAAATTTTTTTTATCGGTCTAAATAAAGGTATAAGGCGCCCATTTTATTTCCTTTCGCAATTTTTATTGATGCGCAAATCAATTTATGCTTTTCCTTACATGCACACTTTTCTTGTTGAACATCATTCCCAGCAGGGCAGTAATTTTTCCCTATAAAAAACAATTTATTATTTCATTTAGTAAGGAATTTCAGTCTTCATTATTATTCAAATTGTGTATGATTATTATTTTTAATTTAAAACATTTTGGCCCAATCATTATTTTCTTTGTTTACATTTCCATAATTTCACATATAGTAAATAACCGGTTTAAATCAATCAAAATAATCCTCATTCAATCTTATTGAATTTGGCAACAAAAGAGTCAATGAAGAAGAAAGAAGATAGCATAATGGTGGTTTGTTTGAAGTTTAATAAAAGAAGGGGATTTCATGCCGGTCAATTTGAGTCATCCTCCTTTCTTTTTCACTCTTTTGAAGCCGACGGAAGTCCCTTTAGGCAACTGCTGATGATGAAGGCAATCCAATTGTGTCCATTGCTCTTCCTTCGCTCCATTGAATTTCCGTCATCACATCCTTCTTCTCCTTTTACTTCAGAGAATCCGCGCTCTCACAAACACTCAAAACAACACATTGTTGGGGTTGCCTGAAAAGGGCAAAAGCGCAACATCGGCGGATGGCGAAAAGCTGAAAATGGGAGGGAAGGGAGGGTTTCCGCCCAATTATATCCATCGACCTCTATTCTCCACATTTTTCCCTCGCCAATCGCAGGCAAAATCCATTCAATGTGCGGTCATCATCGAATTTTGGATGTCATATCCATATTTAAGTGACGAATCATAATCATTTTATTTTTCCAAATTCGCATCCGGCCAAATTCGTGTTTATAAGGAATTCACACCTAAAAATTACAGATTTATTTTCTCATTTGCAAAATTTGATTTACAAATCAGAAATAAGGTGTGAAAATTGTATTAATCATTTAGGCCTTTTTTGTGGCTGAAGAATTATGGGACTTAACTCTTTAAAAAGTAAATTTAAGAGTTTGCGTCATTAATTTGAACTTTAAATAAAAACAGTCATTTCCTTTCTGATGAATCATTTTTATATTTCATCCCATTTTTCAAGATTTTTCCCAAATGAATTAAACTTCACAGATTGGGAATGACCCGGAAAAAATTGGCCATTTCAACCAAAAATGCTTGGACAATGCTGGCCAAAATCATTCAAAGAAATTCCAATTCTCCAAAATGAACTCATTGACATCAAATTATTCACAAAAATGTCAACGAAATTTAACAAAGGTGCCATTGAGATACGTCTTCGTACAAGCACAAAAAACAACGAAGAAAAATTGTTGTTTTAAAAAGTTCAATACGAAATTTTATTGCATTTTACAATTGCTTCTAACCATTTCACCATCAATGAGGTAAATGAAGATTGATTATATTTAATTAGAATTTTTTTAAAAAATAAACACCAATTTACAGTCTCACATCAGAAGAACGCGGCGAATTGGCTCGTAAATTCAAATATTATCATAAATCAGTCCAACCTTCCGAACAGTTTAACATTGTTGATACTATCAATGGTAAGTTAGAATACAATATTTTACTGTTACGGCAAATTTTAAAATAACATTTTTCTATTTGATGCCATAACATAAAACATGTGCTTCTAGCTTGAATCCTTTACACTCTTCCACTTTTATTCATTCTTAGGTGATATCTGATGTGAATTAAAAAAACATTATTGCGTTGAGCGTTGTTTTAAAAAATTAAAAGGAATTTGGTTTGATTGAGAGAAAGTATATGTTTTAAGGTATTTTAAAATGATTAAATTGAAAAATACAAGGCAAAAAAAAACACAATTTTGTTGAACATTTACCGGAAAGAAGGCACAAAGGAAGAGATATTTTAGAACATTTTCCAAAAAGAGAAAACATATGTTGGCCAAAATTTTCCGGATTACTATATATTACAACACAATACCATTCCAATCAACTGATTCCCTCTTTTTAATCAATCTTTTATGCTTTTTTGACAACTATTTGAAATCACAAATTACAAATGTTTTAACTAAAATAATTTTGTATTTTTTAAACCAAAACACTATAGTGCTTATATTATTGAAAAATTTTTCCACCGGCATCATAAACCTTCTTATATTTAATTCTTTTACAATTGATTCGATCTTCTTCTTTAAGGTACATTTTTTCGTCTACTCACCCAAATGGAATTGGTTGAAACACGTCAAATAGATAACAAAGTATAAAATATTGAAAGAAAAAAAGATTTACTTCTTAATTTACAGGCCCAATTGAGTTTAGAAATGTCTTTATTTGTCCATTTTCGTGATGATAGATTACAATTACGCGATCTCCAAGACATGCCAATTCCGATTCCGGAAGAATTTCAGACATGGCAGGCAAGAAAAATGAATTCAATTTTGGAAATTTTATGAATATTTAGCCTAGAATTCAGCTCTTTCCATTGGGTACAACTCGGGGTATTCAATTGCAAAGAATGACAAATTTGAGTCCCAAAAATGGCCAACTCACTGTCATTCATCGGTTAATAATATTTAAGATTCATATCATCAAGAAAATCTTCCTTTAAGCTATTCTGGTCCATTACTTTGCGATTTAGACCAATGGAAAATACCATTTGAGCGATATCAATGCCAATTTTGGTTCGAAACTGACCCAGGTGTATTCAAAAATGGCCTTTCATTAATTTTAAAAATAATTTAGACGAAAGGCTGCATTTAACCGTTGTCATGGATTTGAGGCCAAATGGTCAAATGATCCGTATCAATTTTGAATATGGTCAGGCATTTATATTAAAAATATTTATTTACTTTTTGCGCATCAGAACAATGGCCTTGGTTATTATTGCGGTTTCATTTTCATTCGGGCCAATGGCGGGGGGCAATGGTGAGCGCATTTTTGCCTTCATTGCTCTTAATTTGTTGCGCCATTTTGGCCCAATGGAAAAGGCGAAAAATTCAAGTGATTATATCGCTTGGTGCCATTTTGGCATTAATTTTTATTGTTTGTTATTTTCATTTATATTAATTTTTTCGATTCATTTCGCAGCAAAATGGCCACCAACAAGCAAACATTTTGGCGATAACAAATGCCATTAACCTTTTCGACCTTTGGTTTGCTGGCATTTTTGTTCATTTGATTTGTTTGCTGGCAGCTGATTTGCTTCTTCCAGCTCGTCGACTTTTGATTTTCAAAAGAGCATATCAAAAGAATCAAGATGAATGGCAAAATTCAGAGGAACAACAACAAAGGGGATATATTTCACCACCGTCAATAAACCAACGAAAATTAGGTTCGCTTCAAAACTGGCATTTGAGGATTTTTGTTAGGGTTTTCGTAATTTATCGTAATAAATGGAATTCTATTTTACCCAATGATGAAAAGCCAACCATAATTTTTATATTATTAACCATCTATATTCCACAGATGGATTTTATTCGGGACGCAGAATCCGAGCAACAATGTTCCCTGGGGCGAGTTCAAGTAGTTTGCATCATCATTATGTTTCATCTCCACAATTGGGCCATGTTCGTCAAATTCCAAGGCAAAGAGCAGTTGCCCATTTGCCTGCTGCTAATGTTACCGATGCACCAGCTCAAATGATTCGCACATTTTCCGTTCCGCCGAGAAAGTGAATATAAAAAACATTTTTTATTGTGATTTCATTGTTAGATTGGACGATGTGAGAAGGGAACAACTGAAACAATCGCCATTGCCTCCTCCAATGATGGGTGGAAGTGCACCGTTATCAAGGAAAAGAACTGGCCATGGAGGCTTGGATGGACAGGAAAGTGATGCCCGTGAACGGGCCATTGCTTCATTGTTATGCGAAATGGAAAGCATCAGAAGGGCAGAAGCGGGTGGAGCAGCCAACAATAGAATAATTCGAAGGGCAACAAGTAGTGAAGAAGATGAGGAAGGATTTAGCGGTGGTAGTACATCCGCGGAAATTGTTGGCACATCTATTCGAATAACTCAACAACCACCAACCATTCCTCCACCTCCACCTCCTCCACCCCCGCCTTCAATTGGTCGGCATTTTCATTATAACAGCCATCAACGATATGGCGATTCGAATCCGAGAAAAGCAATCTCGCAAAGTAGTGAAGATGAATTGGGCAGGTTGGATGGCATTGGGATGCCAAGAAGAAAACGGTTGGTTTTTTTATGATTTTTTAAAAAATAATTTAGATTTACTCAAAAATGATTCTATGAAAATTTGTAACTCTTATAAAGCCTCTCATAATTTTTTCGATAAATTTTTAAATTTTAGGGTTTCAATGTTTTTTAAATGTTTTTTTTTTATTTCAGCATTGTCCTCTATGCAATTCTGATGAGCTTATGCCTATTTCTCTGTACTTACACTTTGCTGGCCATTTCCGCCCTCTATGATTGGCTTTGATCTTTATTATTAATCCAATATCCCATATCTTCTTTCACTTTTTTTTTCAAATTTGCATTTATTTCAACGAAATAATAAAATACGAATGTATTAAAATCACAGGTAAAAGAAGAATGTCATAAAAATTTCAATTAATGTAGAGGAAGGCAACGAATTGGCGATAATTTTTTTTATGATAAAAGCAAAAAAATTAACAAATTTTTATAATTCAGCGGGATATAGAAAATGATGTTGTTAGAAAAAATTTTTGTGAAATTAATTCAAATATTATATTATAAATGTAAAATTTGACAGATTAAGGAAATTTGTTTTCGATAAAAATTCATTTTTGTATTTTCCCTTCATCCAATTTCGTTGTCATTGTAATTTCAAAGCTCGCTAGGTTTCCCAGTGCTGTTGGGCTCGCCATTGTCAATTTCACTTGCCAATTTTTGACATTCATTCTGATGCTCATTTTGATTTACTTCCTTCAATTCATTGTCAATCCCAGTTGAAATTTTCGGATCATCTATAATTGCATCAACATTCGCCATTGGCATAGAGGAATTCTAATTAAATTGGAGGCTTATTTCATTAACAAAAATTTTTCCTCACATTTGAAGTTTCAAAGCCCTCTGTCATTTCGGCATGATGCTTCTCATCTTCATTTTTTGATACAAAATTGTCCTTTCCATCTGATTCCGTCTCTAAAGTGTTGACCTCTTCTGGCTCATTCCCATCAGATTGAACATTTTGTTGATTGGCCACATAATCAGCAATTCCCTCAAGAATTGGATTCTGATTCTCTGCATTTTCAAGCATCAAATGATTAGCGACTTCTTCCTCATTCTGTTGGGTAGCTTCATTCTGCTCATCAGGCATTTCCATCGAGTTTTTGTTAATTTCATTTGGCATTTCAATAACTTCAGTCTTCGCCTTCTCCAGCTCATTGTTGCCAATTTCTTTCACTTCATTTGGTCCATTTTCTTCGTACAAATCCATTTTTGCCTCAATCTCTTTAGGTTCATTCTTACCAACAAATTGTTGAATACTTTCATCGCATTCTTCTGCAGTTGTATTCGATATGATCTGCTGCTCATCAGGAACTATATTCTCTTCTTCGGCGTATTCGGTTTGGTGAATTGTCGGCTTTTCAGCAATAGGAGTCACTTTCTGCTGCTCTTCTTGTGAAATTTCTGGCACAAAAATATTTTGGATGACGTCACCCTGGGAAATTTTCATTTAATTCCAGAATTTCAGATCAAGATCCTCAAAATTATGCTCATTTTCCTATTAAGCCCACCTCATTATTAGGCATGGGCTCTTCATCTGCCGGCTTTTCTTGCATTTCATTGATGGGATTATCTGGCTCACTTGATTTATCCATTTTTGGCATATTTGCTGTCACCCCTTCTCCATTGTTTGAAGATTTCTTTTCCTTTCCATCATTTCCTTTTTCATTTCTTCCATTCGATTCGATAACGGCCGTTTCAGTCCAAATTTTTGCCATGTTGTTCGCAGCATTTCTAATATAGTCATTTTGGCTGGAAGAAAGATTAACACCAATTGGATCATCAGAAGCCTGTCCTGGAGAATCAGTGTTGAATGCGATCTATTAAGGAAAATTTAAAATGAAATTTCGATTTTCAACCAGACTTCGTCCTCAATTTTGGCAGTTTGTTGTTTGTTGCTACTGCCGGATTTTTTGAGAGAATATTTTGCCGAATGTTTTTGTCCCATATTTTTAGTAATTTAAAGTATTCTGAAAATTTTCAAAAGTATATTTGCAATTTAAAAATCATAATTTGAGGCCGCTTTAATTTCATACTAATTTGGCCATTTTTTGTTATTATTGGATGGAAAGGATGGAGAAGCTTCTGTGGAGGGAGTGGCCGGATTGGTAAAAGGAACGAAAATTTCACAAGTCCTAAACACTGCTGCTGGTCATCAATATATTTGATGGGATGGAAAAAGTGAATGGTGGCAATCGCAGCCCGGCTGGCTGGAAGAACTTTTACAAAGAAAAACTAAAGGAATATTAGAAGAATGGTCAAATTGGATTTGGTTAATGCCATAGCTGAAAATGATGAATCTTTTAATTTTCACAAAAAAAGTAGCTGCATTTAATAGAAATAAATGTGAATGGGATATATCAGGCAATAAGTAATGACTTTTACAATACTTTTAAAATTCAGAAGGGAATCAGAATTTTTATTTTTTTTAATACAAAATTAAGAAAAGTTCTAATTTCTAATAGAATTGATTCGACTATTTGTCGGACTTAAGATGATTCATTGATTCAGTAGAAAATAAAAATATAAAGAATAAGATGGAATGGACAATTGCCCTTTAGGGCTCATAGCTGATGGGCCAGCCACCACCCTCCAGCGACCAGGCTCAGCCGCTAGTAGTCGATGGAAAAATATACTATAGGATGTGAGGGAAGGTAAGGAATAGAATCCAAAGATGAACAATACTGATTGAGCCGTAAAAAGTTGGAGAGAGCTTTGAGCGGAGAAAAATTGTCCAAATATGTAATCCTCCAAACTGAAAATCCGCCTTTGCCAATCTTTTAGGCATCGAAAACAAAGGTTGGCAAAATTCGATAATTCTAAATCTATTCATAATTCATCACGATAAATCAAAAGATTTTTGGTTGCCTCTATTAGGCCAAAGACGGATGAAAGAAATTTAAAAGAAATGAAATATATACTGTAGCAGTTGATGAGATAAATTCTGCCAATTGATTATAAATGATTAGATTTTTCGATTCGGGCTATGTCAGGAATAAAAATTTGGAAATTTTTGAAAGAATGGAAAAAGGCAGGAGGAATGGGAGTCCAAGTGAAGTCCGTGAAAGGGAGAAGGGACATTAAAAAGAAAATAAATGAATGGTGATGCTGATGTGAGGAAAGAATAATATGGGAATGGGAAGGGGTGAATGGACGGGAATTGGCCATATAGGATTTGTTTCCCTCGCCATTCAGTCTTATCCCCGAAAAATCCTGGAAAGCCATATTGCTATGTGTCATATAAATTGGTGATATAATCTCATTTGTTGCTTCCAGAACCAGAATCCAGATCCATACTATGATAATTTTCTATTCTTATAATACAGTATATTAGAGCAAGCACTGGTAAATATGGTAATTAAATATTTTTTTTTCATTTAATTATGCATTTCTCTTTTTGCGGGTAATCGAAGGTAACCAACAAGGAATTTACGAAAAAAAATAAAAAAATTTAATTCAAATTGATTTATTTTTTTTGTTGAGGGAGACCAAATTTGGAATTGATAAAAAATGAATGAACGAAATCGTCGGAATATTTTCGGAATTAATGTGATAAAGAATTTATAGGGTGAAAAGGCCCAATGGAATTATTTTATATCAAATTGTCTGGACAAAAATATTGACAAAATAAATTGGTGAATCATTATTATATTTATTATGTTTTTAGAAAAATTTATTGAAAAAATTGAAAATCCAAAAATACTCTCAGAAATTTAATAATATGCCAACAACATATATTTTTGAGAAATGGTGGAAAATGGAAATACTTATTTCTGAGAGATTGAGAATTTTGGGTTGTAGAAATAGTAAGGGAATGATTTCCCTTATTATTCGATAAATTATGCAATAAAAACAAAAATGTCCTTTAATTACTTTTCTTAATAAACATTGAAATTGCTTTGATAAAAGAATTTGTTCAAATGTATACTTTAATGAAAATGAACTCAAATTTAATTAAAATTGGTATAAAAAGAAATGAAGAAGATTCTTCAAACATTAATTTTATTTACAAATGGTCAGAAATTGGTCAAATATAGATTGATTGCGTAGAACAATGGATTGGATTTTGGATACAATAGAAAAGTCGGCGGTTTTCCGCGCATTTTTCCTCATTTGCTTTTTACGCTTCATTTGTTACAACTTACAAAGAATGGCAATGGCAATTGGCAAGGGCATCGAATAATGGCAAAAATATATTATATTATACTAGTTCCTATAAAAGATCCCAATATTAAAGGAGATTTGATCATTATTGCAATTTAAACGACAAAGAACTATGAGTAAATTGATGAAAATTTGTACAAATATTAATCGTCATCTTTAAATAGCAAAATAATTAGTTTTAAATTAAGATTTGCTTGTATCATAATTCATGTTTCATGATAATCCAGATTTCCTAATATCAATTTTATGCCAATTATTACCAATTATCATTGTTCTCGGTTTAAAAAATGATTCGGTGCACGCAATATATCCATTATTTAAAGTCAATTTTCATGGGTTTTGCCCGGTAGTTGCAACCATCCGGAATATGCCTTCTTATAATTTTTTTATCCCATTCATGCCATTTTGAATATTCCAGATAATTGCCCGACGGCAATTCCCGCGCTCCGCTTCATTTGCTTTGAACAATACCTATGGCTCATTTTCTTCCCGTATCGGCTTCGGGCATTGGTATTGGTATAGTCGCTTAAATTCACACGCTCCCTCAATAACACCTTCATCCCCTAAATTGTTATTTTTCTTGGTAAAAAGGAGTGCAATAAAAAGCGAAAAGTCAATTAAGTGAAGGAAATTGGCCAATTTATTTTGGCTTTAAATTATTTATACCTACACCTAAATACCCAATTTTCCCATGCTTCTGATAAAAACAAATAAAACAGTCGAAAATTCCACATAAAAATTGATTTCCTCAATTATTAACATGATTTTCTAAAAATGCCAAATTTTGGAATGTACTTTTTTGGATGATACTTCCTTCTAATTTCCTTTTTATTTCAATTTCATGGAAAAATTTTGATATTCTTCTATATTGGCCCTTTTGGCTTATTGGAACATTGTCTCAAAAAAAAAGAATTCGCCAATTCTCCCATTCTATTGTCTAATATTGTCCCATAAATAATTCGGCCGACAATCGAAAATCTTCCCCTTTTTGTCCACATCTCGAGAATATCTTCATATAAAATTAATTCCGGAGAATAGATTGGATTTTTAAGCAGATTTTTCCTTATAATCAATTTCATCAGCACTTTTTATCATTAATTTGTCAAGAAATGCAATATTTTTAAAAAGGAATAATTAAAGTCATCACAAATTAAAAATCAGTTTTTAAACATTTTTTATATGAATGTTTGATCGGATTGAATAAATAAAGTCCATTAAAAAATTGAAAATGAAGTGAAGGATGAGGCGATAACAGCACCAATTTTCCTTATTTGATTATGGGTCCAATTCTATAAATATTTATAATGATATCGAAATCGAAACAATACAATACGACGTTAGTGATTAGGATTAAATTTAAAAAGGAATATTTATTTTTTAAGGATTTTTTCAAATGTTAAAAATATTTTTTATAATTATCGGAAAACAATTGATATTAATTGACCAATTAAAATATTAATTAAACATTATTTATTTATTAAATTTTATAGCCATAATAAGTTAACATTTAGTGGGGAAAGGACGGATTTAAAAGGCAGATTGAGGCAATGTTTGATTGATAAGGTGACAGGGAGTTTAAGCAAAAATGTGGGTACAGTAGGATGAATAGGAGAAGACTTTAGGCATTATTGGAATTGTCAAATACAATAACACTTTCTAGTTTCTATATTTGGAAAATGATTTAGTATAATCGTAAGAATTTTATTCTATTTTTTGCCGTCATCATCACATTATTAATATATGGGCCTAATATACTTCAAAACATTTTCCCCATTTCCTGCAGTCCATCATGCATATATTTTAGCTGGGTCCATATAAACCAGGGGAATCGAGCGAATTTTCCCATAATTTTATATTCTAAAAATATACTTCTGATGCTAGTTTAGAAGTTTACTTTTATATTTGAATATTTCCAGAATTTTAACCAAAAGAATTATGCGAAGAGATTGAAATTACTCACATATAAATTGCTTCCCACTCAAAAATTACCGATATTAATTCTCGAGTTATTGATGAGTCAGTCCATTAATTTCCTCTTATTAAAATTAACTCACACAGATATAATGAATAAAATAATATTAAAAATGCCAAATAAAAAGCCATTCTTTTTTGACTAATTGAAATCTTCTCATTGTCAATATTCACTTGCCAGTTGCCACTGCCATAATAAAAATGTTACGGTGGTCTTCTGTACGTCGTCGTTCTGGCTACTGGGATCAAAGGGATCTGTTGAAGCGCCGTCACGGCACAACAAGCAATCCAAATTCATCCTATTGCAGCACCACGGGTATTATTTTTTGAATAATGGAAGAACCAAAACTTTGATCAAAAATTTTCTAATTTACATAAAAAATAGATTAAAATTTAATTAATAGAGATGAACTTTTCTAATTTAATAATAAAATAATAAATTAAGAATGATTTTATTCCAATAGAATTCTTGCTTTCGACTGAAAAAAATAAATCCCAAATGATATTTAAAAAGTTTTTTGATGAAAAGTTTTGCTTGTTATTTATATTTAACCAATGATTCAGTCAAGCTACATTGTTGCATTAAATTAAGCTAAATGTTTTAATTTTCCCCTCATTTTCCCTTTATCACCAATCCATTCAAAAGAAAATATTCCGTTTCCAGAGCCATTTCTAACCTAAAAATTATTGCTGAAGAAGGCCAAAAAAGCCACAACCTAATAAATCTTCTCTCAAAACCTTCCCTTATACCTCACAATTTCCTCCCGTAAAATAGAAAAGCATTTCTATGCGAATGACGGGAAATTGGTCCAGTTGCTTTCATTTTGAGCTCAAAATCCGCATCAATCTTCTAATGAATATTGAATTTTGAAAATAATTAATAAGCTGCCAAAAAGTCTAAAAGTAATAACACCGGACAAATAGATATCTCCTTCAAAAGTCTCTGATTCTCGTATACTTTACAGAAAAAGCAAATAGTACAACAAATATTAATTGTTTTATTTGTTAATACCCTTTTCTTTGACAATTTATTCGGGAATAGATTTCAAAAAAAGGAAATATGAGAAGCGAGATATGGGATCGGAAAACACGAGTTTGCAGCATTTTTTGGCATATATATTCTTTTCTTCAAAAACGATTATTTCTTATTAGAATTTTGTCGAATGTTTTTCATCCCTCTAATTGGCAATTTTTCAAACAAAGCAAAAGCAAATAGTGGAATTGGATCCAAACCATGAAAACTATTTGCAAACAATATATATTATTCAAATTTCCCAAGTAAAATTTCTTATTTTTTCGAGAAATTAGAAATTATTTCTTTATATTTTGCCTAGCATAAAAATTTACCCAGACAAGCACAATGGTCAAATATTATTGCAAAAAACAGAAATTTTTGGAAGGTAAGTTACTCATTTAAGATTAATTAAAAAGCAATTAATCTAAAAAATGTACTAATAATAATAAATAATAATCAACAAAAATTTAAAATAGAATTCCCTGCTGGTGCAACTGCCAACCGATCAACAATAGGATCGCCACGATTTCAAAGAGCTATGACGACGGATGTGCCCGATTGTGACGATGACCGCCGTAAATCCTATTCAAATCATAGACAACAAAGTGCAAAACGCCGCAGAAGTCTTTGGGCCGAGCGATACGCAACACAACAATGGGCACAAATCACGGTTGTTGGAGCAGATCGTCCTGCTGATCATGAATTGGAAATGATGCAAAATCAACGTGACCGAAGACATAACAGTAGCAGCGTGGACAGACCTTGTCTCTAGCATTTTTATGATTTTCCGAAATTGAAGCTTGCATCAAATTAATTTAGAGATTAATTTAGTCTCTTACTCACTTTTAATTTGACTAGTGGGATTATAATCTATATTTTTATACGATTTTAATATCTTACCCATCTTTTTCAAATTGAGCCAAATTTAAATTGTAAATTGTCTTCGACTATTCATTTTTAGAATTTTTCTTCCTTTCACTTCCACCGAAAATGTTCCTTTCAATTCGACACCTTTTTTGGCCCTTGGCTCTCGAAAATTTTCCCACCATATTATCCAAGTCTCTGACAGGCTCCGCTCATCCAAGTCATTGACAGGTGCTAACAGCTAACTCCCTATAAAGCCATCCATCCTATATCTTCTTCCATTTTCCATTTTTATTTCAAATATTTCTCCAGGACTCAAGTTCCGCTTCTTTCTGACCGAACCATTCGGTCTATTATTCTACGAAAAGAATCAATGGAAAACATTATATTGTAGATATGTTCTCAGATTATTGATATGCCAAAATTCAATAGCAATAAACAATAATTAAATTTGTACCTTTATCGTTTATCCATTGTGCTAATGAGCAAAATATTTTCAGAGGCTGCAGGCTCTCATCGAAAACATTCTTTGGGAATAAGTCCTTCTCGGTCGAAACTCACAGCAAGCCTTACTACAATGCATGGCAACGTCAATATTGCCGCCTTTCCCACAACCAGACAAATCAGCATTGATAGCCAAGATGGAGCTTTCACCGTAGCGAATCTCCCACTTCTGGCGATCGACGATGATGTTGAAACAGAAGAGGAAATACATAGGGATATCACTTCACAGCAAGCAGAATGTCCGTGATATTTTTATAAATATTTACCAGTTTATATTTACAAATCTCAATTACCTAACTTCTAGTATTACCCCGAATGGCAAAATCACGATCAAGGCATAGTGGACTCAGAAAAACTTCGTTTTGCGAGAATGTGATCCAAAAGGACGAAGAATTGCAGCATCTTAGGCAGTTAAATGGAGGCACTGAATTGCTTCGGCTGCCAACGCCTGCTCCTGGAGAAGGCATTGAAAGAGAACGACGTCCAAGTATTTTGCAAATTGGCATGCAAAATGCTGCCAATTTAATGCGACGGCGACGATCTTCATTTGCTCGCGAGAGATGGGCCAGCAAATTGGAATTTCTTTTGGCCGTTATAGGCTATGCTGTTGATTTGGGCAATATTTGGCGCTTTCCCTCAGTTTGCTACAAACATGGTGGAGGTCTGTTTGCGTTTTTGTGCTATTTTAAGTTCATTTCTAAAATTTAAAACAGGCGCTTTCCTCATTCCCTATATCGTGATGTTATTGGTTGGTGGTCTGCCAATGTTTTACATGGAATTGGTTTTGGGGCAAGTTAGTTTACATTTCCAAAATATTAAAGAATTTTTATTCATGTTTTTCAAGTTTCATCGTTCCGGCTGTCTTTCAATATGGAAGAAAATTTGCCCAATGTTCAAAGGTGTTTTGAGTTCATTTACAATAATTAGAAGTTAGAAATTTTTTTTTTGGATTTCAAAAACTATTAAACGTTTATGGGAGGATATATAAAAATTCTTTATAATTATAGGAATTGGTTATGGAATCTGTTTTATATGTACCTTCATTGCCTGTTTCTACAATGCTGTAAGAAATTTCTACAAATTTTATTAAAATTTTTGATTTTACTAGGTCATTGCTCATGCTGTCTACTTTTTTATTAGCTCCGTTGGAGTTGGTTTTTCAAATGGCTAATTTATTTATTACTTATATAAGAATTAAATTAATATAATTTCCTTTTTAAAAATGCCCTAAAATTCTCTGAATAGTTTTCTTTACAGTGGGAGGTGCCTTGGCAACGCTGCAATAATAGTTGGAATACAAAGTGGTGTAGAGAGTCGCTAAATGCTTCCTTTGAATCAGCATTGGATGGGCACGAATTGCGCACACCTTCACAAGAATTCTACATGTAAATTGAGTGTGATTAATGTGTTTAAATTTCAAATTAAAGTTATTCTGTATTGGAAAGTCACAAATCAACCGGTTTTGATGATTTGGCCGGTGTGAAGCCATCTATGGCCTTTTGTCTATTTTTGGTCTTCGTTATTGTTTATTTCGCACTTTGGAAAGGCCCTAGAAGTACAGGAAAAATAGTCTGGGTAACGGCAACTGCCCCTTATCTGGTTCTCTCAATTCTACTTGTCCGTGGGCTGGTAAGACTCAATTCAACTAAATCGTTTGCTATCCAGATTTTATTTTCAGACACTGCCGGGTGCTTCGAAAGGGATTTACTATTATTTGATGCCAAATTTTGATAAACTTTGGGAACCAGCCGTTTGGACAGCGGCGGCTACTCAAATCTTCTTTTCACTAGGACCTGGATTTGGTGTACTTCTTGCGTTAAGCAGCTACAATGATTTTAACAACAATTGTTATCGGTAAATTAAATAAAAATAGAGGAAAAGAAATATTTATAAATAAAAAAATTTAATTATTTCTAAAACATCTTTATAGCGATGCTGTTGTCACCTCAGCCATTAACTGTTTCACCTCATTCTTCTCCGGCTTTGTCATTTTTTCTACTCTTGGCTATATGAGCGAGCTTACAAATCGTCCAGTGTCAGAAGTCGTTGGAGATGTTTGTTAAAAATCAAACAATTTATAAATAATTGGAATCAACAAAATAAATTCAGAGTGAATCATCGTTAATTTTTGTAGTGTATCCTCAGGCAATTGCAACAATGGATTATGCTCCAATTTGGTCCCTCATTTTCTTTCTAATGCTCATTACGCTTGGCATCGATAGCACTGTTAGTATATCATATATCTTAATTTTTTACAGCGTTCCAACCAAAAATATTTTAATGCCTTTTCAGTTCAGCGGAGTAGAAGCATTCATCACCGGTTTTTGTGATGAATATCCGCGAATTTTGGCCAGGAAAAGAGAGATTTTTGTCTTTTGCGTCATTTTTTTCTACTATATAGGATCGTTACCCACCGTGACCTATGTAATTTAATTTTAATTTTCTACTTAAAAAATCATACATTTTTTAAAGGGGGGCAGTTATGTTATCCCATTCCTCGACGAATATGGTGTGTCTTTGTCCGTGCTATTCATTGTAGTCTGCGAAATGATAGCTGTCTGTTGGTTCTATTCAGTGAAGCGATTCAGTGAAGTATGAATGATATTTAGATATTTAGAGAATAAATAAAGAAAACTTAAGAAATTGTGCAAACTAGATGTTATCTTTGCCATATCATTATCATATTTTAGGATATTCGAACAATGCTCGGCTTCTATCCCGGTCTTTACTGGCGCATCTGTTGGACCTGTTGCCCAATATTCATTGGCATCATTTTTATGCTTGCCCTCTACTCCACTTCCTTCCAGCCATTGACTATCGGAAACTATGTATAGAAATAATTTGCAAAATGTATTTAATAGCTAATTTTTTCGATATATCCATGGTGGTCAGTTCCACTCGGATGGCTACTGCGACTGCTTTCTTGCCTCTCAATTCCGGCATATATGATTTATTTGTTTATCAGAACGCCTGGTTCCTTGATAAAGGTATATAAGATATGGTAGTTCGAGTTGGAGGGGCCAACTAAGTTCCTTTCCCCTGTCCTTTTATGCCAAATCAAATAATAATTCGATTTTCAAACCAAATCTATGATGTCCGGTAATCTTCCATCACCATTAAACATTTTAATGATTTAATCGTCTCCGTAAAAATTTTTCGTTTTAAGCGAATCGAATTGATGATGACTGCGCAACCACGAGGATCAATGCCTTCAGCAGGGCCTTCCACCATGACATTGGGAGGGGCACCAAGTGTGTTGATCCAAACAGAAAGGAATGGACATCACAATGCCCTACTCATGAATCGCTCTAGAGGTGCTTCACTCAACAGTCGGAGGAGTTCCAGACAAAGTTCATTTTGTGGTTCAATTGCCCATTTATAAAATAAGATGACGGAGCACGGAGGACAAGTTGGATTTACAGAATCAAAAGCAGAAGAAAATTTTTTGACAACTAATCCTTATACTTACACAGAATTTTAATTATTTGCAGCTATATCTTTTCTTCATATAATCAAATAAAACATTTATGCTAGATTTTCATTCACGTTATTTGATAAAGGAGAAAATTCTTTTTCCAAATGAAAAGCGTAAATAAGTGTTTTAAATAAAGCTTACTATAATTATTTATTATGCAATTGATCTTATTATCTTATTTAACAATTTACATCACGAATGTTTTATTTTCAATAAATTGAATAGCAATATAACATTTTTCATTGATCAATAATTTTAATTTTTTTATTATTTGCGGGTGCGGTGACGCCAATTTATTTGATAATATTCATGATTTTCTGGTTGAGTGGATTATCGGGCGATTTCTGCCATTCTTTCTTTACCAATTGTTTCAATTGAGAAAGACGAAATGTAGGATGTTCTTCCCTCAATATTGGAATGCGTCGATCCTCGAATGCCGAAAATGCCGCTTTCAGGCGCTTCTCCGGATGACGGTCCTATAAAAAATAGCGAATTACAGCATCTTTTTTTTTTATTTTTAGATAAAATCAAAATCATTATAAAATTGTTGGTTTTATATTCACCTGGGTTGCCTCGTTACTGCCTCCTTCTTTCAATAACTCAATGGCTTGATCCACGGTTTCAGCACTTTGTCCCTCAATTTGAAGTCGATTAAGATTCTCGGGTAATTCTGCCTCCTTTGAACTCTCCACAACAATCTTTTTTTGCTCTAATATCCTTTGTTTCTCCTCTTCTTTTCTTTGTATCTCCTATGTATGAATTAATTTTTATAAAAATAAATAATATATAAAATCGTACTTCAAGTTGTTTTTGCTGTTCAATCTGAACTTGGGTGACTTTTTTTGGGATTTGTTGTTTATTAGCTTTGACATTGCTGGCCAAGCGGACCATTTCCTCATCGTGAATTTTTTGATTTTCCAATTTCTTTTCTAATTGTTGCTGTCGCTTCTGCTCTTGTTCATTCTAATAAAAACGTTCTTTTAAAAATCTTATCTTTATAACAAGTCCAAACCTTTCTTTGTATTTTTCTTTGCGCCTGTTTATCATCATCCTCCCAGAATTGATCTTCCTTCTCGCGTTCAATTTTTTCCTTTTCAGTTGCTTTCAATTCTGCCTTTCTTTGTCGAGCTGCCACCGCTTTAGTATTCTCGCCTTGAAATTTTTTTGGCATAATTTGTATCTTAATAAAGTAAAAAAATTAAATTTTGGGTAATTACCTAAATTATTTTGTTTTATGTCGTTTGGGTCTGCTTTTTTCTTCAATGAAGAAAAAGTAGGGGAAAAAACGAAAAGTGAAGGTCCCCTTATTAGTTACTGTTGGGGTTGGGGGGGGGGGGGAGGTAAGGTTTTGTTACCATTTTTTGCAGAAAAACAGTTTTTGACTTCTAATAAATCAGAAACCGGTTTTAGACCCCGCAAACGGCAAACCTTATACCATTATGTAGATGATAGATGTGTCATAAATTGGGCGTTTTTTGATTGTCCTAATTCATTTAGAGTCATCAGTCACAGTCATCACTCATTATCGAGTCGAGACGCATCGATTGGTATATAATTTGTCATAGTTTGGTTAAAATTAAAGGGTATTAAAACTGTTTAAACCATTTTCCCATTTTGTGGTTAATTTTTTAATTTTTGGGCCAAAACTTGAAAAATTATGGAAAATTTTACAAATAATAGATGTGATGTTTTTCGAAAAATTGTCCTTTTCGCGCTGGCGCGGGCTGCTGGTGGTTGGTCTCGGTATCGGTCTCTTCTTGAGACATAGACATTCGACCTGACGCCTGCTGACTGAGGCCTAGCGCCGCGCCTTGGCTGACCTTTGGCGACATTATGGCCCCGAGACATTTTGATTTTGGCGTAAAATTTTATGGCGATGCGTTCGTGTTAGCGGTTAGCCAGGGCTGGCTGGGTGGGGGGGGGGGGGGGGGGGCAAGGGCAACGTCTTTATTAGCGAATGCCTTTTTTAAAAATCCCAAAATTTTTTGAATATCACTTTTCATACCATCTGTGGTTTGAATTTTAATAAAACATTTAAAAAATCGTTCGTTTTACTCTTATTTTACATTTATAGATAAATTACAATTTTTTCACACAATAATTGCCTAGGATAAAAAAGTGATGAGTTTTGTTTTCAAGCTTCGGAAATTTTACCGAACACGAATAAACGAGGTTAAGCTTTCTTTAAATATTCTATAACAATGAAAAAACTTTTCAGAAACAAAAATGGTTAATGCTTCTAGGGAGCGGTGTGGCAATTTGTGGTTCGCTGAAAATATACGAAACTATGAACGCTGATGCATCTGAATTTGTTGTTCATCCTCATAAACACAAATGGTCTCACAGTGGTATTGTTGATTCATTGGACATGTCATCGTCAGTTTCTTATTTAAAAAATCGAACTATGTTTTTCAAGAGTACGTCGTGGATATGAAGTTTATAAACAAGTTTGTGCCGCCTGCCACTCAATGAAATATATTCGTTACCGACATTTCATCAATGCGTTCATGTCGGAAGAAGAAGTCAAAGCGGAAGCTGCTGAAGCATTGATAAACGATATTGATGATAATGGTGTCCCGATTCAACGTCCTGGACTGCCTAATGACTTTCTGCCTTCCCCATATCCAAATAAAAAGGCAGCCGCCGCTGCAAATAATGGTGCTGCACCTCCAGGTTTATTTTCTATTTTTTATTCAATTATAGAGAATCATTTTTTGTCAGATTTATCTTGATCGCGTGGGGACGAGAAGGCGGCGATGATTACATTTTTGCTTTATTGACTGGGTAGTATAATATTTTCTATTATTTAATAAAATTTCATTTTTTAAGCTACGGGTTTGACCCACCGAAAGGGGTTTTGGTTGAAGAAGGAAAAGCCTACAACCCTTATTTCCCTAATGGAGGTGTCTTGGCCATGCCCCAGCAATTATTCGATGAAGGAATTGAATATAAGGATGGAACAGTTGCCACGATGAGTCAACAAGCAAAGGATGTTGCCACGGTATTTTTTCATTATATGCTTAATTTTATAATTTAAATAATAGTTTTTGCGCTGGGCTGGAGAGCAATGGCATGATAAACGCAAACTATACTTTATGAAGGTCTTATTAAATTGTAAAAATTGATTCATGCCCAAATTAAGATCCTTGCCGTCTTTCCAATTGTTTGGTTCGTATTATTATATGCAAAGCGGCATGTTTTTACTCATTTGAAACACCAAAAATACCTGCATAGGACAATTAAAGGCCGTGAATGGACCTCAGGTAAATCAATTTTTACATAGCATGTTTAATTCCCATCCTCAAAAGAATCAAAATATCCACCGCCACCAAAGGATGAACCACCATTGAAAAAGCTGAATTGAAGAGGATGAAGTTGAACATCGGCGAAAGAAGATTAGAAAACCAATTATATAAGACTCAATTTGTTATTAATTTAGACAGAATCGATTCATCCACATTTAAATAAATGTTCGATATCTTTTGCGTCTAAATAGGAACCTATCATCCCTTCAAAATCGCCTAATTATATAGAATACAGATATATATTAGCAATATTTCCCAATTACAATAAGAAATATACTTTATTTATAAGATAAAATTAAAAATTATTATTTTTTTCAGGGACGCTAAAAACATATAATGTCCGCATGGGTTGGAATTACAACATTTACAATTAATAAAAGCAATGTAGGAAATTAGTAAATTAAGTTTAATGCACAATCCATTCGTCGAAATCACATATTTGACTTTTGTCTTCTAGTCTCATTTTGTTCAGTTTCTTAAGACCGGAGATGATACAAGACTATGGCATTATTTTTCATGACAACTTTCGCAAATTAATGTTCCGCCCTTTAACAATATATTAGCATTAGTTTTACTTTGTAAAATATATTTTCTGAATTACCATTTCCTCTATATGAGTTGCTTCAGAAATTGGAAGAAATTATAAAACAAAAATGATTCAAAAATAATTATTTTTTTTATCACAAAATGAATTGAAAACCGTAGAAAAAGGTGCAAATGTTTTCATTTCATATTTAATTTTCTCTATGAAATTTTAATAGTGATATTTCTGTTTCTGAAGAATGAACATTTGGCACCCAAAAGAGCACTGAAAAATCGTAGAGTAGAGTATAATAAAATTGATAAAATGTTAATAAAAATGAACTAACGAATATAAGAATATTTGTGATATTTCATATTTGATTTCTAATATATAATGATAACAATAATAATAATAGGCTATGATTAAAATAAGGCATTTTAAAGATTTAGTGATAGAAGTATGGATATAGATATGTGGAAGTTTTTTATTTATTCCTTGTTTCATTTCAAACTGAATCATTAGAAATTCGTATTGTAGAGCCAGCTGAAGCGGCACCATCTGATTCAGAACGTGTCTCTCCATCCGTTTCCGTCTCACCACCGACCATTTCTGTGCGTCCCAAATCATCTCGACTATATTTCAAATATGGCGGTTTTGTGTCTCTATATTCCGTAAATGCTGCTGAATTTGGTGTTGTAGTTGTAGCCTTCTGACGATCGAGTAAAAAGGCATCAGAACCAAAAACTTCCAACGTGGTTGGTCGACGTTTACCGCCTAAAATTCATTTTTAAAAAGAGGATTAATAATATATTATAAAATGGAACCTACCAACACCTCCATTATTAGTTTCAGAAGCCAACAATTCTGTGCCTTCTGGGACTGCACAAAGTTCTCTTCCAGTTCCAGAAGTATGGCAAACATTATTTTCCATTTCATTTTTCTCATTGTTGATGATACCCTCGGGGTCTCGTTGTCTTTTCATTCCTCTTCTTTTCACGAGAGGTGCCATTTGAACATCCATTAATTGAAAACCTTTCAAATAAATGAAATGGTTGAAAAAATTTGGTTTTTTACATAATTTGTTTTTATTTACAATAATTATTACCGGGTGGACAAAATTGTGCCAATCTTTTTTCCAATTCATTTTTGATTATTTTTGCCAAATAAATTATCATTGGATTTTTTTGCCCTTTTCTTTTTTGACCTTTTTTTTTATCTCTCAAATACCATTGATGACTTTTTTTACCCCTCAAATACCATTGATTGCCGAGAAAATCCAAAAAGATTTTTATCAAAACATTCAGATAAGAATAAATCAGGTAACCTTCACGTGAAGCAGAAATAAATGCAGAAATAGTGGCATTGAATGTCTCATCAGCACTGGGTAAAATTGTTGGCGTTGGCAATTCAGTGACACAAGCCGATTCTGGTGTTTGTACTTGACGAAGCCATCTGACAATATTAAATGAATTTGTATATGATTGATTGTAATCTATAAAAAATATTTTTACGGATGGCGGGAAAGTTGACTGAGAGAAAGCCTTCGCATTGGGTCGACTGTCAACAGAGACGTAACTGAAAATAGATGGTAATTGGTAATTTAATAATGACCAAACTATAACTGACTCAAATCCTTCGCTGGTTGTGAAATCATTGCCCAGATTGGGTCGGCAAAGGAAAAATCCGCATTTTTTATTCGGGAAATTATTTCAGCAGCAGATTCGGCTTGACTTTTTGCTTGGAACGGAATTTTGCCGGAAAGAAGCGTATATAGAATAACGCCCAAACTCCACAAATCGCATTGCTAAATTACATGAATTATAAAGAAAAATCAAATTCACCCATTACTCATGATATCACTTATCTTAAGAATTCAAACCTGATTATATTGAGGTAATTCATCTTCAATCTCCAAAACTTCTGGAGCCGCATAATGAAGAGTCCCACATAGAGGAGTAATCAATGATTTTGTGGCATGCGCACTCGATGAACCACTTCTTTGTGGCGGCAAAATTCGAGCAAACCCAAAGTCAACTAAACGCAAACGACTATTGTTCGCATCAATACTTTCGAATAGAATATTCTCCGGTTTCAAATCCCGATGAACTATATCTTTCTTATGAATATGTTTCACTGCTGAAACCAATTGAGCCATAATTTCAGCTGCCTATTTTGTTGAAAAAATTGTTACAAATTCACTATTTTTATCTTATTACCTGTAATTCGGAAAACTTCTCCATTCTTCTTAATCTTTGCAACAATTCTCCACCTTCCAATAGTTCCAAAACAATATAATAATGGAATTGATCCGAGAGTGCCTCAATCATGGGGACAATATGATCGTGAGGATTCAGGGCCTCTAGAATGCGGATTTCACGAATGGCTTGATGCGCAAATCGGTGGGAAACAATTTTGACAGCAAATTTTCGACCGTCACTTAATCTTATACATCGACGACAAATGGAAAATGAACCACGGCCAAGAAGCTGGGACAAAGATTAGGGAATAGTGAAATATATAAAAGGATTAAAATTATACTCCTTCAACTGTAGTATCCAAGCTATATTTGGTAAAAAATATAGAATTTTGGTTGGTCAAAAGATGCACAGATTCTTCAAGACATTCTTGACCAATGACTGCATAAAAAGAATGGAATTATATATATGGGTATTAAGAAATTCCAAATTTTTACCATTATCATTTGAGAAGATGACTGAAGGTGTGACAAATGAATAACCACGGAAAAATTGATGGCATTCTGGAGGAGGAGGATCGGAAGGGGAAAAAAGTGGCGTTTGCGTAGTAAATTCTATATTAATAAAATTATATTTTACTATTGCCCAAAATTACCAGCGGAAAAATTTTCGACATCTGTAAATCCACCGACAATTTTTGGTTTAACGGGACCTGCAAATTCTCGTTTTTCCACAGCAAGCCAATTGAGACCCTCAAAAAATTTAGCCTTTTTCACTTCGGTAGCATCGTCTTTCGAACCAAGTCTAAAAAGGTAGAGTTCCTTAAATTCTTTCATTTTAAAGTTACCTTAATTTTGGATCCTTATTGAGTAAACCAGCAATGAATTCACGGGAAACTGGATCCAACCACTTAGGGTACACGCTTAGTTAAAATTCTTCGGGCAATATCCTGAGTACTATTGGCATCCCCATCTACAGTAAATGGAGAACAACCCGTCAGTAACTCGAATGCAATGACACCAAAAGACCACCAATCAACTATTGAGGTATAACCTTCGGAAGTTCGGCGTACTATTTCTGGTGCCTAAAAAGGGTGGGTGGGGGATTAAATCAATTAAAATAAATGTGATGGAATACCATATACTCAATTGTTCCACAATATGAATTTGTTGCATTTAAGTTGGCATCAAAAGCTTTAGACAATCCAAAATCAGTCAATTTGATATGTCCCTCATCGTCCAAAAGAATATTTTCCAATTTTAAATCCCGGTAAATAACTGAATTTTTTATAATGTATATGTTTTTCACCATTATTATTATCAACTCTTAGTATTCTATAATATGATTCTGGGAAATTAAAAGTCGTAGAAAGTAGAAAATGTGTTTTCAATTTCTTCCTATACTTGATTCTCCTTCTTCTGCATCTCACTCAGAGAAAGGAATAACAGATGTTTTAATTGAATAACCTCCAGCTTTGTGAACATTATCGAGGGCAATAAGAATTTCAGCAAGGATCATTCTAGCGGTAGAAAGCTCAAATTTCTTTCTTTTGCATAAATGTGTGAATAGTTCACCGCCACGGACAAATTCTGCAAAGTTAAGGGATTAGGTCATACACTTTGCTCTGATTACCCATCACAATATGCAATTTTGTGTCTGTTTGAAAGGCATATATCATATTTACCTACCAACAAAAAAAAATTAAAAATTTACCGAATTTAATCAAACCAGAAAGGGCATTCCCTTTAGCCGTTCCAATACTTTTCTTTCGGCTAATGTATGCTATAAATAAAAACAATTATATTTTAATAAACTTTTGACATATAATTAAAATTTACCTCTAGCGTTTTTTGTTTCTGACTGACCCTCGTTTTTTTCAGAACTTTCATTGCATAATAACGACCACTGTCTTGGCCACCGATTTTGCGCACAAGAAAAACTTTGCCATATGCTAGAATATTAAGTCTTTCGTATTTTCTTTGTTTATTTATTTTATATTAAATGTAAATTAGTTAGGAAAAATGTGTATTAAGAAAATTTTTTTACAGTCGAAATGGTAAAGGACTCAAAATTCGGCTTAAATTCTTATGAGAATTATTAGAGGATAGGGAGATGACCGACCTCCTTTGCCGAGAACTCTAATCAATGCAAAATTCGCCATCGAAACTTTCTCACCCCAACAACTCAAGAAACCACTATCATCTTGTCTGATTTGCCCGTCGGCACCATCATTTTCCAAATTCCCAGATTCATTGTGAGCAGCTGAACAAAAAGATGTGCTAGCAGAATAAAGAGAAGGAGGACTGTTCGGCATTTTTTAGAAGCGCTTAATTAACTGGGAATCATTAGGAAAAAATGATTGAAATTTCATCGTTTAATAATGTATTGAATAAAATGAATTGAATTTTATCTCTTTTAGCAGTATTTATAATTTAATTTTTTGGAATGATGATGATCGGAAATGCCGGCGGAAATTTCAGGGGGAAACAAAGAGAATTTGGTTGGTCATGAAGGAAATGTGAGCAGAATGTGAAATGATTGAGTCTTATGTTTTGTGTATTTTGGAGATATATTTCCGGCAAAACTACCTTTAAGGGCAACAGGAAAAACAAGCAAATATATAGTAAATATCCAAATCAATACTTATGGGGGAATTTTGGAGGAGAGGGAGGGTGCGCGAATCGATTCAATTTTCTGGGTAGAATATTCTTTTTTTCTGGAATTTATTTTTAAATAAAAATGCATGTAAAAGAAAAAGGATGATCTCGATTTGAATTCATCGGGAAAATGATCCTGCTGAAGAGAAAAATATTTTTAATTCCGATTCCGAGCAAAAGGACGGGTTAACAATATTAGTCATCGTCCTTGCCCATGGCCAGCAGTCCCAGAGTACAGCGAACGAAAACAAAGTACTCTTTTTTAATCTACCTTTAATTCTATTGAAGAAACTTGTGAAATTGTTTTCGGTGATTGCTCAAACCCGAATTGTAAATGATAAAAGAGATGAGGGAGGTCTTGGGGAATTGCTCGAAGGTCTTTTCATTTCAATTCAATGAATGAAATTGGAATGAATGAATGAAGGGAAAGGAGTGGAAGAATAAAAATTTATTTTTTAACCACTTATTAGAGAATGAGTAAATGATATTATCAAAGTTGTTAGGAAGTTACATTTATTAGATGGGCTAATGAGTTAAGAGAGAAAATGATTACTATTTTGCAGAATTATTTTTTATTGTTGAATTTTATCCAACTAAATAAGCTTATTAATAAGGGATAATTTTGGTTAATGGTTTCCTTTGGTAAATCTTTGCTCTTCGCTGTTTTATGTGCACTTTTTGCGATGGCTCTACTTCCATTGGCGAAAACACTATTAAAGTGATCTTTTCCGTCAAACCACAAATATTTTTTCTCGCTTTACAACTATACATATATATACAAAAATACCCCCTTCAAAATATATTCAATAGTGGTTTTTCTCATTGTATCTTCATTCATTCTCGCATCTTCCCCACTATTTATTTGGCCCAGGAACCCAACATTCTTTAAAATCAATAAATGGGCAAAATTGGAAGTAATTTGGAAGTTTTATAATTAAGATTGTGGGTTTAAGACAATAACTTAAAAAGATATAATAATTGGGAATAGAAAGGAAGGAGGCGGGGGCGAATTGTGTTTGAGACTAAAATCTTCGTCATATCGACATCATAATACCGTCATAATGGCAGCTATAAATGGAATACAGACAGCTGTCCCCGTGGCAATTCTGCGTAAAAATTGGAAAAAGGGAAGCTGCTGATTTATTGCTGCGAGGGATAAAATGCCGAATTTTTTGGTCGGTTATCATTATCACGCGGATAGGGGATAGGATTTATTTTATGTATAAAGAAAAGGAACTGCATTCAAATTCAAATTAGAAAATTAGCCATTGCTATTGCTAAGTAAAATGGACAAGAAGAATATGTTAAAAAAAGATGACACTTATAGTACAGTATATTGAGGGAAATTGGAAGTAACAAACATCGGGGGCAAAATAATATGAAAAGCATTTTTGTTTTTATGTTTAGGCCAATTGAAATGAAATGAAATGAGAGCGGGATTTGGTCTAGCTTAATTAAATTTATGGCTCGATAACGATATGCTGCACTGATGCTCTGAATTAAATTTCACATTCTCAAGCTTATATTGTCCATTTCGTTGAATTACCGTCATAAATTTCTGCGCTGAAAAGATTTGAAATTTTCTGCTGGGCATAGGCATTAACACCTTATAAGAATGATGGAATTGTTATAATGAGAAAGTTGTAGTGAAATGAAAATTACCAGTTTAATTCAATAAAAAACTGGTGAGAATCGAGATTGAACCATCGGTTCATTAAAAAAATTTATGTGGCGTCAGCTACGTAGAGGTTTGTTTCAGACATTCAGCAGGTGAGAAATTATGGACTAGGTTAGGTCAATTTTCACAATTACAGCACAGATAATTTAAGCCAGCCACTGAAGTTTTACAACATGCCAACCGGTAAAACTTACCTATCTATCTTTATAGCTAGAAGGGAGAAAGACATCTGCTGGAATGGAATAGTTGACGGAAGGTAGAGTAATAATTAATAAAAAAAGAAGTATTACATGAGAGATGAGACATATGAGACCCGGCTGTCAGTAGCAGCAACAGTTGGTGGGCCATAAAAATAGTGATAGGAAAAGAAGAGAAAAAGGGAAAATTAGTACAACTATGCCTATAGAGATAGAGATGAGGGAAATGAGAGTTTATTGACAGTCGGTTTCTTTCTCTGACATCCGAGGATGAGAAAAGACCTATACAATAAAAAGAAATAGGAAAAAATGATTTTCTTTGTTTATATTTATATTATTTACAATCCACGAGCCGTGGGATATGAAAATTAGAAAACACTTTATGTGAATGTAAATTGTAAACCAATCCCATTCCCATCAGAGCCCGTAAACAAAGACCGAGAGAAGATTCCCCGGGAAGATTACCGGGGAAAATTTCCAGGGAGATTTCCCTCATTTTCAAGGGAAAAATGGTTAACAAAGAAATTAAGGGAATTTCGCCCACTTTCCCTCGAAATCGAGGGAATCTTCCCTTTTTACAAAAATTATTTAAAAATTTATAACTAAATGGTATTATTTTTTAAAATTTTTTCACTTCCATAAGGATATGTAAAAAATTCTGGGCTTTCTTATGAACCTTAAATTGATTTTCAAAATTATATTAAAAATATTAAACATGAACAAAAAATTAAAATTTTTATATAGGAAAATAGAGCAGAGTCTTTTCTATTAGCCACAATTTATTTCATATTTTTATCTATTTTTTAAATATTTTTAATTAATTAAATAAAAGATGAGGGTAGGCAAGTTCCCCTACTATTTCTAGGGGAACATTTCGGGGGAAGGTTCCCCCAAAACCAAGGCAAAACCTCCCCGGGAATTTTCTTTGTTTATTGGGGAATCTTACCCGGGAATATTCCCCCGATTTCAAGGGAAACTTCCCTTAAAATCGAGGTAACGTCTTTGTTTACCAATTGAGGGAATTTTCCCCCAAAAATCGGGGGAACTTTCCCTTTTCCCTTGTCTTTGTTTACGGGCTCAGGGCTGGAACCGGAAATCAAAAAAAATCGGAACGGAATTTTTTTCGGAATCGGAATCGGAATTCGAATTTTTTTCGGAATCGGAATCGGAACGGAACTGAAACACCGGAGTTCCGGCTTTCGGAACCGGAATTCGGAATTTTTCAAAAAAATTTTTAAATCCATTAAAAATTCAAAAAAATCTGAGAAAACAAAAAAATTTTTTCAATGATATTTCCAAAAAATAAAATGAAAAGTTTGGTAATTTTGTTGAATGAAAAGAAGCTTTCAAAGTAATCCTAATTTTGATTTTGACTCAAGCCAAGGCAAATGCAAAGGTAAATAATTGTTGTCCCGATGAAAAATAAATTTTGCCCAAACCATTGTCAAAGAAAGCCCAGTCAAATTGAATTCCATCGTTCTATTTTTTTGGTTTTTATCATGGTTCATAAAGTTTTGTTTGATTTTTAAATGAAGCTTTAATTTGGTGGTTTTTTTTTATTGGGCATTGATAAATGATTATTTTGAGCGCTGCTCTTTCCAAGTTGTTTTTGTTGTTTGGCCAAAAAAAAATTCCAAAAATTTTAATCTTTTCATTGTTTTTTATTCTTAAAAACAAATTATAAAATATATCTATTTCTGATTTAATTGAAAAAATAATTAGATCAACAAAATATATAAGAAAAAGGACTTTTTAATAAAAAAGGAATTCGTGTCAAAAAATAATCAACTTTTTTGCATAAAATTAGCAAAGGGTCCCCCCTTTGCTTTTTTCGGAATTTTTCGGAATTCGATCGCTTTTCGGAATCGGAACGGAACTCAAACACCGGAATTCCGGCATTCGGAATCGGAATTCGGAATTCCGGTTCCAGCCCTGATTCCCATCCATCAATCACATCTAATTTTAAAAACGTAATCTTTATTAGTTTGGGTCTGAATCTGAAGTGTATTTCGTAAAAACAAAGAATATTATGGAATTAAAACAATCGTAACAACTAATTTTTTTTGGGAAGAATTTTTAACTAAACTTTTTGTAAACTGATTCTTCAATTAAAACTTTCAAGTTAAAAACTTTCCGGAAAACTGTCGTGTGAATTAATACAATACTTTCCAAAGAAAATTTAGTGTTTAATAAAAACTCGGAATACCATGCCCTTTCCCTCATAAAATCAAAGCAAATTCCCTTTCCATTCTATACGTTTCTTCTGATCTTTTTAGTAACACAACATTTGAATTTTTTATGGAAATACAATGATACCATTTTTAGACGAATGCCAAACTAATAACTAGCAATAGCAATAAATAATGGATAATTTAAAATTGAAGAAATGACAAATGATTTAGTTGGCTATTGCCGTCCTTTTCCATCTCCATTCTCCATGCATCTTCTTCATTCTTTCTCTTAAATTTTAATGCAGTTTGTTTTTATACAGTTTAACAAATTCAAAATGTAAAAATTGTAATAAATTTTGCTGATAATGATAAGATAAGACTAAGATGTTATTACTTATTAAATCTAGAAAAGTATTAGTCAGTTCTGCTCAAAATTTATCTCTAATTTTCATATACGAATTGCATTACAACATAAACTAAACTACTTCATATAATTCATTCATGATGAATTTAAAAAACATCTAATTACGAAAAGATTAAGATATAAGTAAAATTTAAAATGGCAGTCGTATTTCTATAATATTTGCTGGTTGCGCATAGCAACCCTAAAATTAAAATGCTGTCGGTAGCACTCACAGCAAAAAAGCTGAAAACAATTTTGTGATTACACACCGCCCTTGTCCCAGTGGCCACATTTCACAAAGGATGGCTTGAAAGAAAATGCTGCGAGAAAATTTTGAAAACCAGACAAAATTTCTCTCGCACATCGAAAAACACCTTGCTGTTTTAAAATTCTTTCATTACATATTCTTTTTCATCAAATCTCAAAAGATATCTTGCCCAACTCAGTCAGTCCATACTCCATATACCATATCCCTTAACAACCTAACCAAATTTCACAATCACCATGCAATCATCTCACCTCAACAAAACACACTCACATTTGGTCTGTCCACTTATTAGCAATTCAGTTTTTGTAAATGAACTATTGAAGTGGAAATCCAAATTTCCCCAACCATCAAACATGGAATTTCACCTCTAATTAAAAAGGATTGATTCACAACTCACCAGCAGCAGCACTCCATTATTTTAATTTCCAACCTTCATATAAAGTATAAACTAGTATAAACTATTATTCATTTCATTATGTTAAGAAATTTTTTACCTATATATTAATTAGCAAGTAGTCTTTTACAACTTTTATTATTTTAATACCCTAAACAGAAGCTTGTAAGTCAACAAAACAAGATTAAAACAAAGTCAATCTTTTCTTTAGCCAATTATCGTTAACACATTTTATTCCTTTGTTATTTCAAGAATCCACGCAATACTTTTTGCCCAATCATTATTCTAAATCCATTTCATAATACTAAATAGTTGAATTCATATTCTAAATTTCTAGTCAACAAATCGGCTTCAAATTTCCAAAGAAATTTGAGAGGACATTTTAATATAACTTCAAATCACATAGCATAATACATAAAATATAACTATCGCTTGCTTTTTTGCTTCATTTTTACTTTCGGGTGAGGCATGTGGGTGGACGGCCAACTATATTATTGCCTCGCGCATTTATCGACAAATGCCTCAACCCACTTCATCCTTTTTCAATACGATCGAACTCAACTAACTTGTTAGCGCGTGCGCGAGGCTGTGACTGTGAGCATATCAAACTTTTCCAACCACCAAAAATCTTTCTTCAATTTCCCTCATTTTTTTCAATTGACCATAACTACCATTCCTCACATCTTTATTTCCTAAGCAAATCTCCACTTGTAAATATAACAACCAAAAGAAAGCGCAGGTGGTTAGTGCGCAGAGATCTCGTAGAAATGCAAACTTCCATTTCCTCGTTCTCATTCATCAATAGTGCCTCATTTCGGTGGAAGGAAGATATAGATAGATGGCTTTAATTTAGATTGGGGTCGAATGGTTGAATCTTGAATGAATGGGTACATCGTAATCCTATTCCTATCCTCGAGGCTGGGACGACCGGCGGGCGAGGGCGAGTGGGCCCATCACCACCGCTGGCAACCTATTCGTTGACCCCGCATCCATTTATTCAATAAATAATAATAATAACGCGATTTTCTAACTATTAAGCCTTTTACGCCTCTATAAAAAGGCATATAGTATTAAGTAATGACTATTGAAATGAGATTTACAGAATAATACAATGAGAAATATTTAATTTGGCAAAAAAATTATTGAAAATGGCAAATAGAGTATTGAAATTGGCAAATAGTATTATTTGTTTTTGGTTTATAACTTTTTTGTAACTAGGGGTTTAGGGCTAGGGTTAGGTTTAGGGCAGGCATGGGATTAGGGGCTATGGGTTTAGGGGCTAAGGTATCTTAAAGAAGTTTACTTGGCCAAGTTATATGGCCTAAAATGGAAATGAGACATAATATCCTATTTGCCAGTTTCAATACTCTATTTGCCAAATTAAATACTATCCACAATACAATTCAAAAATAAATAATTATAATCACAAAATATAAATCTTATGGCCTATACCCTACTATACCCTATACTTGACAATAAATTTGGCTTGGATAACACTCACTCACTTGTAGGTCGTAGCACAGTGCACCGTAAAAATTAATTGCTGATCCTAAAAATACCACTTATTTGGCATAATCTGCTTCTTCTTCTCACCAAATCAATATGTCACCAATCTTCATTCTGAATCCCCTGCAATTTGCCAAATTTCTATAAACTCTGCCGAAACAATAAAAAAAGTACAAGAAGTGTTTAACTATTGATTGCTGATGAAGATGGAAAACGGCTCATCCTCATGCACTTCCTCAGTCATTCCATATACAAATGGAACAATTGGGCCAAATAAACCATCAACTGCAGGATCACAAATGATAAATGCAGTTTCAATGGAATCTTTGAATTCAACCACAACAACAAATGGTGGTAACGGTGCAGATCCGCAAGCCGAAGTTATTTTAAATTTAAAATTCTCTTATCTAACAATTTAAATTTAAAGGTTCGAACATTATTTGTCTCGGGACTTCCTCTTGATATAAAGCCCCGTGAGCTTTATCTTCTTTTTCGCTCTTATAACGGCTACGAAACATCCCAACTCAAATTGACACCGTCCAGTAAAAATGGTTCTTCAAAGATGGTTTCTACGCCTGTAAGATCTTATTAATAAAGTTGTCCCAAAAATATAATATTATAAATTCTTCTAGGTCGGTTTTGTAACATTCGCCTCGCGACAAGATGCTGATGAAGCGAGAAAGAAATTACAAGGCGTTCGATTTGACCCTGAACAAACACAAACAATAAGATTAGAATTGGCCAGATCTAACACGAAAGTAAGCGAAATTTTCAATTATCATAAAATAAAAAATGATGAATAAAACAATTAATATCCCATTAATATTCAGGTGACCAAACCATCCAAACAACCATCACCGCCAAACCATATTGTCAGCGCGCCTGTCTCAGCAAATTCTTCTATAATCCCAGCGTTACTTCCCCCACCCACCCCAATTTTTTCCAATATAGCTGTCGCACAACTCGCAGCAATTCAACAACAGGTTTATTTAAATTTAGAAAATTTCCTTCAAAAAATTTAAAAACAGGGAATATTGAATTTGAAGATTTAAAAATCGCATTTCAATTTGATTTAAGAAATTTATTTATCTAACATAAACGTTAAATATTATACTTTTAGCAGCAATTGGCTGCAGCAGTTCTCCTCAATCAACAGCATCATAATGCAAATTCTTCAAATGGCACTGCTGCTTTGGCCCAACAACATTTATTAGTAGCTTTAGATCAACAACGTCATTATCAAAATGGCATGGATAATTCGCCAATTCAACATCAATTGACGGCACTGACCGCTGTAAATAATAATCCAGCCACATTGGCTATTTCGCATGCACAACAGGCGCAAGCAGTACAGGTAAACCATTTTCATTGAATTCAAAAAAAAAAGTTCTGTTCAGCAATTATTACAACATCAGCAGAATAACACTGCCGCAGCAGCTTTTCTTGGTCCAATTCCAACAGCAAACGCTAACGTAAACAATCCACACCTTGCTGCTGTGGCTCTTGCTGCCGCACAAAATCATAATCCAATGGTAGCTACTTCAGCTACTCTAACAGGATGGCAGCCACCCGCTGGAACAATGAATGGCCTTCAAACGACGGGTCCATGTTCTACAATTTTTATCGCGAATTTAGGCCCAGGTATTTTTTATTGAAAAAAAAATAAAAACAAGAAATTTTCAGCTGCCACAAACTCGCCACAAATTGTGGAAGAAGAATTGAAGAATTTATTTGGAATGTTTCAAGGCTTTTCCCGCATTCGTATGCACACAAAGGTTTGATTTTCTTTTAAACTTGGTAACCAACACATCTCACTATTTTAAGAGTGGAGCTCCAGTAGCTTTTATTGAGTATGCTGAGGTGGGCCAAGCTATAACAGCTATGATGACAATGCAAGGTTATTGTTTGACTGCAAATGGAGGCACTGGAATGGGAGGAGTTACCAATGGAATACGAATTGAATTTGCTAAAACGAAGATGGGCGATACTCAACAGCGCAACAAAGAATAAATAGAGAAGAAAATAATCAGAGGCAGAAAATCATGAAAATTCCGTCCATTTTTTGCATCTAAATTCCCATAAAAATATGCGGGTATTTCCCAACTAGAAATCCTGAACTTTTTTTATATATATCTCATAAATGCCAAATAGCATTCACATTTCGTTATCTTCGACTTTTCACCACAAATTAAAACAAAGTTACTCTAACATTTTTATTGCACAGCAAAAAGCACGGATACCACCGTTTAATCATTCCCAATTTTTGAAATTTTCAAAATTGCAATCACTGCATTTTTTGTTATTAAAACAAATTTCCCATGGTCCTCACTTTGCATCTGCATTTTGATAATTCCCATAATCCCCAATTTCGACTGGAATATTTGAATATCCTTCCTTTATTCTCATAAAATATTTATAATATTGGAAATAAAATGATTTAATATTGTGTAATATGAAGATTTTGAGATAAGTGAATTATTGTCGAAATCCATAGGTATGTTTCTGCTGATGAGGGGCATCTGTCAATTTCTTTTGCTTGGCCGGTGTTGCAAAATTATCAATTTCTGCTGTTCTGCCACTTTCATCGTCTTTATTTTTATCCATTTTTCCCATGTAATCCATATATTTTTGGCGAATTATTTTGAATGCGTTCAAATCGGAATATGGCAACTTCGTTAATGGATCCTATAATAGAAAAAATGATCGATTTTTTTATGATAGAAAAAATACCATATAATGTGCAACTTTCCCTGTGACTGCGCAAATCCTATATTCACGACGTTCAGGCTTTGGAAACAAATCCTTAGTTGGAGGAATCTCTGGTAATATTAAGAAATGCTTCCCATCGTTGGACCAAATCTCTCGTATGCGCGGACCTTCCATCTTCTTTTTGGGACCAACCCGTGTTTGGCGTTTCTTTCGCTCCAACTCAAATTCTTGAAAACGTTTCAGTGACGATATATTCGCCTTTGCCTAAAATCACAATCGGGTTTTTTTAAATTGTTAGATTAATTAAATTTACAGTATTTTTGGCTTCTTCAAGTCGTTGTTGTTGGGTTTTCGGATCACAATTATTCTCTGGTACTGACATATTATTGATTCTCGCAATTGCCCAATTATTGCGTTCCAAAAGTTGCTTTTGTTTCTGCTTCTAAAAAATTAAATTATCTATCATTATTACTAATCAATTTAAGAATTTAAATTTAATATTTATCATAATTTTGATTATCTTTTGAGAATTGCTTTTTTTACTTTACATATAATTGAGGGAAATTAAAATAATAAATAGCACATTGGTTCAGTGGCGGTTCCAGGATTTTTCCAGAGGGACGCGCGCCAAGGTAAAAATTGCAGCACCCCGGGCCCGGGGTGCTCTTACAAAAACAAAAAATTGCGAGCACCGAGAAGCGCGGGCTAAATTTTAAGGTTTAAAAATCGAAAATTTTGAAAAATTGCGATGTATTTGAGAAAAAATTGCTGAGACAAAAATACGAGCCGACAGGCGCGAGCGCGAAATTTTTAGTGTAATTTACAGAGGAAAAACCCTTATTTTTTCCCTATCCCTAGTCCCTACTCCCCCCGGCAACCCGCCCCCCTAAAACCGCCACTGCACTGGCTAATAGAATTATTTTGATTTTTGACTATATAATACCTTTTTCCGGCGTTCGGTCCGTTCTGTATTATATATAGTCTTGTCTGTTTCTTCTTCATTAATCTCATCTTCTTCGGGCTTATCGAAATCTGAGTCGACTTCTTCTCCTTCATCAGATGAATGCGGTGGGGATTCGAACTCCTCATCTTGATCCGACTTGATAGAATGGAATTAACCAATTTCTAGTTATAAATAAACCTCGCGAAATCCACCATAAGCATTTATGTAAAATTCATCTTTTTCTCCTTGTCCAATTTGTAGATTCAATAATTCTTGCATTTTTCTTCCAGCATTTGCCCGCCTGCTACGATTAGGTACTAGTATTTCGGGAATTTCTTGCTCGGATTCTTCATCCTCTTCATCGCTTTCGTCAATCCCTTCATCATCATCTTCATCTGATGTCATTTCATGATTTTGTGAAGATGAACAGGGTATAGATTTCATCTTTTGCGGCTCTTGACTTTGATTAATTTGACTTTGCTGATCCATTTCTTCATCTTCCTCTTCTTCCAGCATTATTTTTCTTAGAGTTTTAGGATTATTTAATGTTGACATTTTAATTTCTTATCAGCATCAATTATGTTCCATCTATTAAAAGCAGATAAGATATAGATAAAAATTAGGTAACAGAATTTTTATTTTTAATAAAGAATTGTAAATAAATGTTACGGGGATGCGGGTGAGTTTGTTTATTTTTTTGATGAGCAAGGCGCGTTGTGTTCGCATTCGCATTTCACGTTTCACCGCCGCCGCCCGCCGATGCCCGATGAAACGAAAAATGAAACGAAAAACAAAACGTGGTGTTGTGTATTGTGCTATCTATAGATAAAAATTAGGTAACAGAATTTTTATTTTTAATAAAGAATTGTAAATAAATGTTACGGGGATGCGGGTGAGTTTGTTTATTTTTTTGATGAGCAAGGCGCGTTGTGTTCGCATTCGCATTTCACGTTTCACCGCCGCCGCCCGCCGATGAAACGAAAAATGAAACGAAAAACAAAACGTGGTGTTGTGTATTGTGCTTGGATAACACCAAATAATGCCAATCCCAAAAAATGCCAATTCCCAAAAATCCCAAAAAATGCCAACCCCAAAAAATGCCAACACGCAAAAAAAAATGCCAACCCAGCCAAAATCCCAAAAAATGCCAACCGGTGACTTTTCAATTTGCCAACCTTTCATTTTGCCAACTCTCCTATTTTATTTCATTTTGCCAACTTTTCAAAAAGCCAACTTTCGTTTTGCCAACTTTCGTTTTGCCAACCTCCCTATTTTATTTCATTTTGCCAACCCTGCTATTTTCCGTCTTTTTGCCAACTTTCGTTTTGCCAACCCCCCTATTTTATTTCATTTTGCCAACTTTCCTTATTTTTATTTGTTTCGGCATTCGGGGCCAAATTTTGCGGGCATTTCACTGTCATATAGGTTTTTGAACATGCTGAATTTGATTTTAACGATATTTCAATCCAATTGGCAACACATTTTGGTGGAAAATGGCACATGAATGCCGAAAATATCAACCTTCAATTCCAAGGAAGAAAAATGGCTAATTAAATAACAATTACATATTTTCAGTTTTCGACCATCCCGGATCCGATTCTGGCATCGGATTTTCGAAATTTTTTAATCTGAGCAAGCTATTGTTAGAAGACTTAACGATGAGAAAAAATCGTGCCATACATTAGGAGTGGGATTTTCAGGTTAAAAAATAGGCATGCCATCGATAGTAAAAAGCCGTGCCATCTTCGATTTAAGCCGTTCCACCGATGCAAAAACTTTGCCTTCATCGATTTATGACTTGCCATCGAGGTTTTAAGCCTTGCCTTTGTTGAATATAGATGCTCCGATGCTCGCCTTCACCTCCAGAATCTTGCCTCGATCCCCTCATTGCTCGCCTTCACCTCCAGAATCTTGCCTCGATCCCCTCATTGCTCGCCTTCACCTCCAGGATGTTCGCCTCCAGCCATTGATGTTAGCCTCCATTTCCCTGCCACACGATGGCACAGCTTTATCGTCGATGGCATGACTTTCCTCATTCAGCGTTGGAACAACATTTGCGTCGATGGCACAGCTCAGAATGACGATAGCACTAACTTTTCGTCGATGGCACAGCTCAGAATGACGATGGCAAAAATTTTCGTCGATGGCACAGCTCAGAATGACGATGGCAAAAATTTTTATATTGATGGTTTGGGTAATTTTTACATAGATAATCCCCCATCCCCTTGTAAAGTCCAATTTTTCCCTTCATTTATTTATCTACCAATTAATTTACTCAGATTAAAAATTTTTGAAAAACCGATACCAGAATCGGATCCGGCATTGTCGAAAACCCCAGGGTAGACTAAATTTGGCACTAAATTAGCTTATTACAATGTTGGAATTAATAAAAAACAAAGTTGGCAAAAATTGTTGGCAAAAAGACGGAAAATAGCAGGGTTGGCAAAATGAAATAAAATAGGGGGGTTGGCAAAACGAAAGTTGGCAAAATGAAATAAAATAGGAGGGTTGGCAGATTGACATAGCACCTGCCAACCCAGCCAAAATCCCAAAAAATGCCAATATCTTTAAATATCAGATTTTTGGCATTATATTTTAATTTTGATATTTATTTTCAAATAATAAAAGAAAAAAAGCAAAAAAATCGAATATTTTTCATTTATTTCGATTTTCGGGAATGAATTTTCGGGCAATTTGTAGGTATATAGGTTTTCGAGCATGCTGAATTTGATTCTGCCATTATTGAATTCAATTATTGACATATTTTCTAGAAAAAATTGCCAAATAAGGCCAAATAAATTTATTACTTCTGACTGGACATTGCACAAATTTCTGATCAAAATTGGACTTAAAAACATTTGGAAAAAATTATCAAAATTTGCTTAACCTAAACTAAAGTGCCATTGATAAATTCTGATTGACATTTGGAAATATGTAATGCCATCGAGGGAAAGGGAATGCCATTGGGGAAAAAAATGTTAATAATGTATTGGAACGCCATTGAAAGAAATGGATGCCATTGAAGAAAGGGGTGTGCCATTGAAAGAAGGGAGGTGCCTTTGCTGAATTTGGAATGCCTTTAAATTACAAAAATGTTGGCAATTATCCTGGAATGAAGGCGAGCATCCGGTGTGTTGAGGTGACAGCCTGGAAGAGGAGGCGAATTCGGGGGTGCCAAGGCATCGTTCTGAGCGTGGAGGCGAACATCAGAAAGACGAGGCAATGATTTTAATCATCTCTTGATGGCCTTCATCTCCAGAAACTCGTCTTCGCTTCCAGAATCCCGCCTTCGCTTCCAGAATCCCGCGTTCGCCTCCAGAATCCCGCTTTAGCCTCGTCTTGCCTTCACCTCCTGAATCTCGCCTTCATTTCTAAGATATTCGCCTCGGCACCAGGATGCTCACCACTACCTCCATAATCTCGCCTCCATCTCCAGGATTTTAGTTTCCAAGAAATTTGTCACAATCCATTGGCAGTCCCCTTTTCCCAATTGCAATCTCTATCGTCGATGGCACAGCACTATCGTCGAAGGCATGGGTTTGGCAAAGGTTTGCCTCGAGCACAACACTGGATGGAATTGGTACGATGGCATTTTGTACATTTTTTTGCCGATGGCACAGCATAAAATGGCGATGGCACGAATTTTAAATCGAAGGCACGGCTAAATACATCGATGGCATAACTTTTTTGCATTCTTGGCACAGCTAATTTTAACCTAGATAATCCTCCCTACCCTTGTATGGCCAAATTTTTCCCTTCATTCATTTATAAGGCAATAACATGCTAAGATTATAAAATTTCGAAAAGCCGATGCCAGAATCAAATCCGGCATGGTCGAAAACCCCTGGGGAGCCTAAACATGGCACTTAGTTAGCCTAGGATAACGTTGGAAATAATAAAAGACAAAGTGGGCAAAAATGATGGGCAAATAGAAGGAAAATAGGGGGGTGGGCAAATTGAAATAAAATAGGAGGGTGGGCAAATTGAACCTGTACCTAATTCCACATTAATAAATAATTATGATATTAATAAATTGATTTAATATTCAAATAAAAAATTTTCCATTGTATTGGCATTCTGTGTGTTTTGTTTTCCCCTTGTTGGCATTTTTTGGGATTTTGGTTGGATTGGCTTTTTTTGGGAGTTGGCATTTTTTGGGATTGGCATTTTTTGGGATTTTGGCTGGGTTGGCATTTTTTGGGATTTTTATTGGCATTTTTTGGGTTTTATGGGCGTTGGCATTTTTTGGGATTTTGGCTGGGTTGGCATTTTTTGGGATTTATGGTAGTTGGCATTTTTTGGGATTTATGGTAGTTGGCATTTTTTGGATCAGCGTTGTGCTTGTGTTTTAAACATAAGACTTTTTATCCAAATTCCAAAACGAATTTTTCCGGCTATGAGAAAGAACGAGCTACGAAATACAATT